>OY723385.1:10593761-10672156 GCA_963210295.1 Ophion ellenae | reverse complement strand
AAAATACACATCTTTTTGTTTCAAAGCGTACTATTTCATCGATTTTCAACATTTTGTCACTTTTTCTTGATTCATATTCTGCGTTTGAGTGTTGGTCGACGAAAAATCTTCGTTGGTTTTTTTCAGATTAATCCCGACAACCCTACGTGTCACGCCGTCCGACAAAATCCGCCGCAACCCGTTTAGAAGACCTGCGCCGTTTAAACAGATTCATTTTTTTTTCAATACCATGTAACAGCCAAAAGTAGTAATAAAACATATCCTAGGTCTCAAAAAGAGTGAAGAAATATTTATTTATGAATAAAACATCCTGAAGATCAACCATTTTTGCCTCACCTAAAGGTATCTCCTCCCTTAATTCGAATGTATGTGAGCAACGAAAAAGTGACATATACAGGACTACTGGCTATCATTCACGATCCCGTGAAAGGGTTGTAGGACATTCATCCCGCTATCAAATAATGCAGTAATGCTTTATGCAAAAGTAAACCATTTTTGAGATATTATTTTTTTTCAAAGTGAGGGGTAGGCAGCGTTAAAAATTAATTTTTCGAAACTGTTATATGGAATCGAAGTTTTTTATTATTTGTAGTCTGTGATACAGTAACAAAGAATTATTAACAATAAAATAAGGATAATTATTAGACGTGCAGAATTTTGGAGCCCTAATTCAAAAATGTTTGTAGATTATCCTTATTTTATTGTTGATAATTTTTTGTTACTGTGCCTTTAAACTACAAATAACAAAAAAGATTGATTCCATACAACACTTTTCTATAAATTGAATTGTAATGTTGCCTGTCCCTCACTTGAAAAAAAATAACAATATCTCGAAAATGTTTCACTTTTGCATAAAGCATTACTGGGTTATTTGATAGCGGAAAACACGTCCTACAACCCTTTTACGAGATCGTGAATGATAGCCAGTAGCTCTATATGTCATTTTTGTCATCGCAGTATTTTTACTGCAGAATATAGCCATTTTTTTTGAAAATTGCATCTTTTTGTTTCAAAGCGTACCATTTCATGGATTTTGAACATTTCTTACTTTTTATTGGTTCGTAAACTACCCTAACAAGAGAAGGTTGCGAGGTCGATCTCTCCGATTTCGATGAAATTCGGCATGCTTGTAGGATCGGTAAAAATAGGCGACACGTATTTTTTTATATCTGCGGAACCGGATTTTTAAGGGTTGAAACGCACCCTCTGAAATTGGGCTCTTTGTCGCCGATAACGTTTTAACGGTACGAGATATGAAAAAACTTCAAATGGCTTTAATGTTTATTTTTTCGTGTACTATACATTGGAGATGAGAACGATAACGTTATCCACGAAAAACAAAAAACACCCCTATTTTCGAGGGTGCGTTTCAGCCCTTAAAAATCGAGTTCCGCAGATATAAAAAAATACGTGTCGCCTATTTTTGCCCATTCTACGGGCATGCCAAATTTCATCGAAATCGGAGAGATCGACCTCGCAACCTTTCCTTATGAGTCTTAAAAATAGTGAAGAAATCTTTCCTAAAAAAAAACCAAGTAAATCAGCCATTTTTTCCTCGCCTGAAGGTATCTCCTCCCTTAAATGCGGAAACGACCCCTCAAAGAAATGCCTTCGAGGAGTGATTTTGCAGTTTCACCCACAAGCTTTCCACCGATCTGAATGAAACAAAAACCAAAATTCTTGTAATGTAAAGCGTTGAAAAATGCACTATAGAAGTATTGACATATAAAAAATAATTAAGGGGTGACACGTCTTTCTTTGAGGGGTGGTTTTCCCCCTTAAAACCGTTTTTTTCACAGATCAAAAAAATACGTGTCCCATAGTTTTCAATGCTTTATCACATATATGGGTTTCAACAAAATCGAAGACGGACACTCAAGTGGTGTTTCTTGTAAGTCGCGCTGCAGAAGTATCGGGAGGTGCTTCGGCGTGATAATGATTCGCTCATCGATAACGCCGGAGCGTGTGAGGCCCCTCTCTCGCTCCCTCTCACTCTCTCTCCATCATCGCGTCAAGTGAAGCGCGAGTCGCTCCCGGGCTTCTGTGGTTCACACTTAATTAAACCTCCACGGGGAAAGCTGGAGACTACTAGCACGTGGCCGAGGACAATGCTGCTGCAAGTCTTTAGTAACGATTGTTATGTAAAGCATACAGCCCTATATACGTACGCATCGCAACGGAATCGTTTCTCCGATACAAGAGCGACAGAGAACCGACACAGAGCGAGAGAGAAATAAAGGCATAGGGAGGGAAGAGAGAGAGAGAGAGAGAGAGAGAGAGAGAGAGAGAGAGAGAGAGAGAGAGAGAGAGAGAGAGAGAGAGAGAGAAAGAGAGAGAGATGAAGAAACTATACACGCCGGAAGCAGAATCCTATGTGTGCTATTTACTGTCATCTTTATTTTATGCTTGGCCGAAACGAGAGAGGAGTAACTATGAAAAATTGTTAGCACCGATTCACCAAACTTTCTTGCTAAACTTTCTTGTCTTATCGAAAGTGGTTTTCAGATATATTTCCACACATACACACACACATATATGTGTGTATATATATATATATATATATATATATATATATATATATATAATTATGTATGTACATATATATATATGTACATACATGTAATATATATATATTACATGTATGTAATATATACATATATATTACATAGCCTCACAACGCAAGCGACGTGACTGGTTTGCTCAAACTTTTGGCCGGCTGTGTATAGAATGTGCGTTATTTATTTATTATAATTATTCATTTATGTACTATTTCTTAAGGAATTATTGCTTTTTATTACATACATACATATGTATGTAATAAAAAGCAATAATTCCTTAAGAAATAGTACATAAATGAATAATTATAATAAATAAATAACACACATTCTATACACAGCCGGCCAAAAGTTTGAGCAAACCAGTCGAAATTTCTTGCCGCACTAAAAGTTAGATAGCGGACTTAAAAATAAAGATAAACAAATTTCCCAAGCGGCGTTTTAAAGAGGACAAATTTACTTTTATTCTGCCTTTTTAGAAAATTGTTTAAAATTTTTTTTGGGCCCGGTACGCCTTTTTGAAAATGGCTATTTTTTCAGTTTTTTTTTTTGCACGTTCCCCCATGGAAATTTATATACGCAAAAATATACTGCAAATTTATTTTATTAATAATTGTAATATATGTGAAATGTATGCCATATATTAGAATATTTGTTGCATATATGTGCCAAATTCTAATTTTCGTAACGTTTTTATATATGAGATGTATTGCGTGGTATTACTGTATATCAATGTATCATATATCAATGATATATGTAGCGTTTACCCTGCATATATACCACATATATTTAGCATATATGTTGCATACACACTGCGTACATACCACATATATACTGCATAAACGGTACATATATGCCACATATATACAGATATGCCACGCATATCTGTATATAGTGTTTATATGTAATAGTTTACTTTAACTTAAGTTCAGTTGTTTTAAGTTTAAGTTGTAAGTTTTGTTAAGTTTAACTGTAATAGTGTTTATACACAGCATATATTTTTTGTCAGGAATATGTATCAAAAGTGTATGCGTCATATATGACGCATAAATCACACATACATGAGTCATGTATGACGCATACATTTTTGATATATATTTCTGACGAAAAAATAGATTGAAAATGTTTCGAAAATATATGCGTTGTATATGCCTCATATATGCATCATATATAGTGTTTATACGTAGAATATATTTTTTTGGTCAGAAAAATATATCGAAAATATATGTGTCATATATGCGTCATATATTTGGTGCATATATACTGAATATATACGTATTATTCTATTTTTCGTCACTATATATGCGACCGATATATATATATGTAGCATACATTTTCTGCATATATTTTACACACATAAATTTCCATGGAGGTTTAAAACTGCCCGCATAACTTCTGAGGAATTTCTTCGCTCGTTTTTTCCATGACAAGCTTAAAGAGGGTATCAAAACCTCCATTTTCGTTTATTTATAAAATTTCGTACGAATTTTTTTCACACCAGTGTTGCATTTTTAACTAAAAAAGGTATATTTTAGAAAAATAGGCGCAGTCCAATAACTATGGGGTTTCAGAGAAAAGGTCAAGAGGGTAAAAAGTTGCATAGGTTCACACTGGAGTAGCCAGAATTTCTGCAGATTTTTTTTTGAAATTTTTCTTTTACAATTTTTGGTCGGGACTCTGATGAGTGGAGGGGCTCTATTTGGGAATTATGGGGTCTAGGATAATCTATCAACAAAGAACATTTGGTTACTTTTACTTTTGAATTAATTTCAATTTTTTCACAATTTTTTTAGTAGAAATTGTCACCGAAATTACACTTTTTGTTCACACCCGCCATTTTTTTTTTCGAAAAGATGATGACGTACAACGAGAACTACATTTATATAGATTATAAAAAATTTCCATTTTTATTATTCAAACCAACTATTGTTAAGTTTGCGATCCGGCCGTTGAACCACTTTTTTATACAGAGGCGCTGTTTTGCCTACATATCGTTGTGAATTATGTTTTTTTTAAATACAAATTTACACAAAATAAGTTTAATGTATGCTTAATAATATACCTTTTTTTTTCAAATCCCCAAAAAATAATCTAGTAGACAAAACAATTCGAAAAACAACGAGTTTTTTCGGCCAACACAGTGGGGTTCTCTTCCTCAAGAATATGTATATAAATAACAATTAAAAAATGTTCCATCGTGTACTTTTCGGACGTGCGTTTACAACGGTGCACGAAAAACGCCGGTAATTGGCGACCAGTATTATGGAGGTTGTATGAATATTAAAAAAAAAATGTATTCTTAGTCTGTAAGAGTGTTGTGATGTTTGGTATCAAATTCAGCTAAAAAAAATATAAAACGGCAGCATACTAAACTTTGATTATCAATTTTTCCTATTTTATTACCAGGTTTTTTATTAACTCGCTGTGCTTGTTGTATATTTGTCTATTCGGTACAAATTTCGCAATCGATTGTAAACTAACTACCGGATGAGCTAGAAACTTGAAACTTTGAACATAGCTCAGATCTGGATGACACACAAATAAACGGACACAAATAAGTCTGTCACAGAGAGAGAAAAAGAGAAAGGAATATTGTGAAAAAAATAAATAAAAAAATGAAAATATAGTTTAGCGAAAGAGACATGTTTTTAAAAGAACAATAATAATAATCTCAATAGTAAATAGTGCATCAGTGACGATTTCGACGTGAAGCCTAGAGAAAAAGCAAGTTGTCACACACACAAGACTAAAGAGCAGAGAATAAAATTACTAAAAAAAATTTCAGCCACGTTTTTAAAACGGACTAAAAACTATCAAATAATTTCTCCTAGCTCCATTCAGATTTATAACCCAATAGCTATGAAAGTACTCGTAAGATTGAAACGAAAAATGTGGGACGCATCCATAAATAATAATAAGGAGTGTAGGAAGTTACTTTTGTTGAGAAATCTCACACAACAGTTCATATCATTTTCAGTGTAATAAAATTGTTAGGGACTTAGGTGAACTATTCATACATCAATTATCTATTACATGCGTCCCACGTTTTTCGTTTTAAATCTTACCAGTATTTTCATAGCTATGAAAAATCCACAATCACAAATTTTCAAGACAATCTGTATTGGGTTATAAATCTGTATGGGGCTAGGAGAAATTATTTTGTAGTTTTTAGTGCGCTTCAAAAACGTTGTTTAATTTTTTTTTATTTAAATAATTTCCGACCATTTGACGAATGATATTAAAAAAAAACTATTTCCTCTCAATTCCGCTACTATACGTCGTATGAATTCAAAACCAAGCATATATCCATAAAGGTTTATTATTATAGTGAAACATAATCAGTTTCAGGACATTAGTTACATAAATAAAAAATAGAAATAAGAAAAAGCCGCATGTAGGTCCACGGGCGTAAGACGACATACCTCAGTCTAAGATAACATGTGTATGTCATCTTACACACATCGACCGAGCCATGCTCAGATACATTAATTTATGGATTAAAGGTTAGTTTATAGTAACCAATATTAACTGGAACATTATTATAGTGACGATAAAGTGTTTCCTGCGGCACGTTAAAATGTTGGATTCCAAAAGCCAATTCATTCTATTCTTCTTTGCAGCTTCAATGGTCTTGGTCATGTGTTCTCGTGCTCCTACATGTCGAGGTTCGTTGACAATAGCCAGGCATTCTATAACGATAAGCCAACAAATCTGATTTTATATCCGGTTTTATACGCAGCAGGGTAAGATGACATTTTACCCCGCCGAACCTTATGAAATTTTAACCACATATTCTTTACAACTATAGCTATAGCGCATATCAAGGATTTTTTAAAATGTTTATATTTACTATTTTTTTTGCCAAAAACGATGAAAAACATACGTTTTTTTTTATTTTTCGAAAAACGTCCGCCATTTTGTTATTTTTGCATATATAAAAAATCGTATAATATGCGATATAGCCATTAACATACTGAATCTAAAATCGTTAGTTTTTTTTTTATTCGGATGATCCATTTCCGAGATTTCATCAACAGTGCAGACCTACAATTTTTTTAGGACATTATTTCAACTACCATTTTCGTCTATAAATAGTGTCTTAAATAAATAATTTTTTTCTTTAAATGTATTCCAAAAGTGTATTTATTAAATGTAACGACTTTTATATCAATGTCTATAATATTAACTTATAAAAAAAATCATGAAAATAGCCTTTTTTAGCGTCTCAAGTGAGAAGACCCCTTAAGCAATTGAAAAAAAAAACGATTTTTCGGACCTTCTAATTCAGGTTCCCGCCTTAATGTCAATTCAACCTCGTTTTACGATACACAAGCAAGGCAAAAACATATTGCGCATAAGACTGTATTATCGATTATTGGAAGTGAGAGCGAAAAAGAAAGAAAAGAAAATCTTGCTACGACGTGAAGCGATCGAAAAGCTATGAAGCTTTCACGTCACTCACGTCGAGAGGCGAGAAAGACGCGCGCGCGGGCTTCGTTCCCGTTTACGTACACTTGCCGCCGAGCGCTCGGGGTGGGCAGACTTCCGGCCTCGAAAAGTCGGTGATTCTTCGTTCATCCCTCTCCGTCGCTCTTCCGGTCTCTCCCCTCCTATTGCGCTCCGTCTCTCTCTTGCCTCAAGGCGCCCGGGAATGAATACACGAAGAGTCGCGAAAGCTCTCGAGTGAAGTAGAGACTCGTCATCGCTACCACTACCTCACCAGCCTCACACACACCCACACACGCAAACACTTTATACATGTATACACATGTCTGTATGGGTATTGGAATACGAGGGGCTTTCAAGCTCTCGTGGTGAGAGTGCAGCTACGATTGGCCGAGGTAGAAAAGCCAAACGTCGGGAATTCTCGTCTATTGGACGTGGGGGGCGAGGCTCCGAGTGATGAGAGGATAGAGGAGCTTTCGTGACGTTTAAACTCAACGCGTTGGAGGAGAACGTACAGGCGTCAAGCTCCACCTACGTCCGCGAAATCGCCCGAGGACCGAAACAATTTTGCGTCACATGATCGAAAAATCCAACAGTCAGCAAACAAAATAATGAACGCAGTAAACAGGTGGATCGGGAAGTCAAATTTGAAGGATCAAGCGAAAAAAGTGGTTTTCGAAGATCCGAGAAAACGCGGTTGCAGTGGATGGGTGCCAAGGGGTACGACAAAAGAGAAAAGGCAGCCTTGTCCTGTCTAAGCAGCGACAGGAGCAATGAGTTGTGTCAAAAGAAGAAAACAAAACCGAAAAATCAAGTCAAGAATGACGTGTATTCCCAAGTTGCTGATGTTTAGAATATTGCCATCAAGTCGAATAATTGATTTGGAGTGTTGGAAGCATCAATAAAAAAAATCGATCAACAGGGACGTTGGATCAGATTGAGGAATTCCTCATTCTCGTCCTGTCTAAGCAGCGATAGAAGCAATGAGTTGTGTCAAAAGAAGAAGAAAAAAACCGAAAAACCAAGTCAAGAATGACATGTAATTGTCTCCCCACGTTGCTGCTGTTTAGAATGCCATCAAGTCCAATAATTAATTTGGAGTGTCATAAACGTCAATAAAAATCGATCAACAGGGACGTTGGATCAGATTGAGGAATTCCTCGTTTTCGTCTTGTCGAAACAGCGACAGCAGCAATGGGTGGTCTCAAAAGAAGAAAAAAAACCAAGTCAAGAATGACATGTAATTGTCTTCCCAAGTTGCTGATGTTTAGAATGTCATCAAGTCGAATAATTGATTGGGAGTGTCGAAAACGTCAATAAAAATCGATCAACAGGGACGTTGGATCAGATTGAGGAATTCCTCGTTTTCGTCTTGTCCAAACAGCGACAGCAGCAATGGGTGGTCCCAAAAGCAGAAAAAAACCAAGTCAAGAATGACATGTAATTGTCTTCCCAAGTTGCTGATGTTTAGAATGTCATCAAGTCGAATAATTGATTTGGAGTGTCGAAAGCGTCAATAAAAATCGATCAACAGGGACGCTGGATAAGATTGAGGAATGCAGTCGCCGGGTGAACGGACGAAGCAAACCTTGTCTGCATGCCTTGTGATCTGACTAAGAGGGATGACGGTATTGGGAAGGGTTGAATCGTCATGATTTTCGGAATGGCACAGTAGTCGGTGGCTAGCTAAAAGGGTGGGGAAGAACTTGTGACTCGGCTTCCGCCCGAAGAGGCGGTAGAGGGGCCAGGGTGATGCTCGAGGAGAGCCGCCGAGTACCCAAGAGTATACATGGCGTGTGCCTGGACCGGGAGTCGGATGGGGGCAGGACCAATTTTTGTTGCTCTGTTCCCGGTAGCCGGAGAGTACTGGGTCGACTCTGGTGGGAGAGGGATCGGAGTGGCGCACTAATTCGAAAAATAAGTCCCTCTCCTACCCCACCCCTATACCCCCGTTGCCCCCTGCCCCCCTTAAGTCGTGTGAGAAGCACACTTGACCGAAGCACACTCCGCCGGAAGGGTGCACAGTGCGGTCGAGTGCTCAATAGGACGATTAATAAAAAATACGCTCATCGTCATTAACGTGTTCATCGTGGAGTCTACCAAAGACAACTTTTCGGCCCATCTTCCAGTTGTCATTTCATTCGTTTCCGCGTGAAAGTGTAAAATGTGCGGTGTCGGTGAAACGAAGCTTTCGAATCTTTAAGAACTGTTTTTTCGGCCCCAGACCACGGAGACGTTTTTCCAAGTTTTATGTGGCTTGGTCGCGGCCGTGTGTTTGTTAACAAATCAACGAACATTGTATAAGTGCTCGAAGACTTAAAACTGTCTTCGGCTTCGAGGTGACTAGTTCAAGGTTGGCTGCAAGATCCTTAGCCGTTGACGTGAACCTGCTTGGCGAGCTAGTCAACTCTCCGTCAGATGCTATTGACAAGTGGTCTCCACTGACATCTCGGAGACGAGGGAATGGAGGACACGGCCTCTGGCAAAATGGAATGTGCTGATTCGCCGAAAGCTTCGCACCTGGGCCAACCGACGCCGTTTAGTATAGAGGACATACTGAATAGAGCCGACTGTCAAGTAGATCAAATGGAGCCACGTCGCAGCGGTGAGTCCAGAGGCGTCTCCCTGTCCCTCAGGAGATGTCATCTAGACGGCAATTACGAGAGATTGCATTGCGCCTCCAACATCGGGAATAACACGAGATTTTCCAATCGTGCCATGTCCTTCTCGAGGATACCCGTTTCCCCCGATTGCCAATTGAACGTGGCACGTGAATTGGACATACTGAGGCGGAACCTGGCTCAGGCGAATCTCGCGAACTTTGGCAATCTTCAGCACGTCATGCCGTCGTCGAGCTTCAAAAGCCTCGAGACACTCGGCAGTCTGGCAGCCTATCATCAAGAGGTCAAAGAAGCCAGGGAATCGGCACAGAGACAACAGGACGAGGCTTTGGACATGAGCAAGAGTAAATATCTCGGTGAGCCCCATCACGCACGATCCGTTCTACCATCAAACTTTTTCACTCGATTCACCCAAAGATTGATCTTTTTCATCCCCACGCGGAAGCTTCCAATGCAATCCACGTACGTACAGGAAGACCGGATTAGATTTGGAGATAGTGAATTGAGGCCAGGCTCGATCCTTATGGACGAGATCTTCCTCCTCGAGAGTTTTCAAAGTTAACCCGAGCCCAGATAACGTAATTGAATGTAATTTTAGTAGCATAAGTGGCACTCGAGCCACGGGCAGACGTCACGAGTGCCTTTACGCCACTCAACTTCTTGCACTTGTCCGTTCGTTCGTTTGCCGATGCTCATCCACCGTACACTGTGTGGCCTCTTCTCCCTCGAACTCGTCTCTGTTATCGTCGTTTTTTTCCCATCCTCGCCCCTCCACGTCGGTCGTCCACGGAGAATCGGGCCGTCGGGACGCCTCATGTGTCCCCGACCAGTATACAGAAAAACTAATGGGTAAATACACAAGGACGTATGAAGGTGTATAGGGATTAGTTGGAAGTATCAGCAGTCGGGTGTGCAAAGAACTAACCTTCACAAAAACTCAGTTTAGATTGAGATTCAAAATGAACTGCTCCCGTCTAAGCCAACAGATATTCGACGTATTTTACAAATGTACGTTTGGGTTAGCCAAGGATACCATATCATTGAATTTCAAGCCCAAACTGATACTGCATTCAATCATATTTTGGTTTATCGTGAAAAATCATTGTGGTGTTGATCATCATTGATTGTCAGGGTGACAAAGGATCGTGGGCGATGATCGTAAAAGGAAAACAATCTTGCATGACCTCGGCTGTTGTGTACCTATCAAGTTACATTGTCGGCTTGAGCCCTCCATTGCACTTTCATCGAGAGCAAACATTTCCTACTCTCGGCTGCCGAACACTCCGGTCTAGAGGATGAACAGAATCAATCATGGAGTCGCGCTATCCGAGAATTATTGTATTTGCAGATTAGCTGTAATGGATTCTGTTGAGGCGAGAAATGTATGTTTCCTTCTATCTTTTCAGAAAAGAGCAGTACGTTTCTATTTCCTTTTACGCCTATTTTTTTCCGGACTATCGAGATGTCATCAATGTTGAGCTCATTGAATTTCCTTGCAAAAACCCCAGCACATATTTTTGAGAATTGATGAAAAAGGGAATAAACCGGAAGCGTAAAATGGCGATGGGTGACGAATTTCATCACATGGTTGCGTTCAGGGACACCACTTGCTGCAATTACCTTGTGCAGAGGGGGGGAAAGAGAACCGTTGGGGAACGGGCAGATAGAAGAGCTCTCGAGGTTTGAAGCGATCAAATATAGAACTCTCGAAATCCGCGCAAACGTTTGACTTGTCAGGTTAGTCCTCGTTATCTAAAATCAGTTGATTATCGCGAGAGAACCAGCAGATTCATGATCGCTTCATGTTTGGAGGTGTAAACTCATTATTACCTTGTTACCATGTTTTATGAAGGGGTAAGGCCACTCTCGAGGCCAAAAAAATAGGTTTTTTGGGGTTCATTTGTTCATTTGTTATTGACAATTATCTGACGATTTCAGTAGATAATTATCTACAAATCTACGAAATCGTCAGATAATTGTTAATAACAAGTGAATTATGCAATATAAAAAAAAATCCTACGTACTTCCATGGACAATGTATTTTTTCAAGATATATTCAACATTTCAAGTGAATCGGTTGAAAATTATCTGAGTTATGTTTCCGGCCAACTTAAAAAATGCAGTTTTGAGATAAACGCTGCACAGCCGCAATTTTGAAATTAATCGCTTCAAAAAAATTATTGTATATAGTCACTGATATGTATGGTAAACACCCTTTTTTGGAATCTCGATTTATTTTGTCGTTTTTCTGAAAAAAAAATCCACAACAAGCCTATTTTTTCGGCCTCTAGAGTGGCCTAACCCCTTAACTCGGTTTCTTGGTTGTCTGTTTGTCTGTTCGGTACAAATGTTGCAATCGATTTTGAACTAACTTCCGGATGAGCCAGAGACTTGAAACGTTAAACATAGCTCAGAATTGGATGACAATGCAATATTAACTCGCGTTCTTGTATGTTTTTTCGTTTGTTTGTCTGTTCGGTATACATTTTGCAATCGATTTTAAACTAACTTCCGGATGAGCTAGATACTTGAAACTTTGAACATAGCTCAGACCTGGATGACAGACAAATAAATAGACAGGCAAATCTGTCACAGAGAGAGAAAAAGAGAAAAATATTGTACAAAAAATAAATAAAAAAATAAAAAATATAGTTTAGTTCAAGTGAAAAAAAAAATAAAAAAATAATATCAACAGTGGATATTGCATTAGTGACAATTTCCACGATGGTTTAGGAGACAGCCCCCAATGCAAGTGATGCCTAGGGAAGAAGAAGCAACATTTTACAAGACTAAAAAGCGGAAACTAAAATTATTTGAATTGAAAAAAAAAATTAACCGCGTTTTTAAAACGGACTAAAAGAGTATAAAATAATTTCCCCTAGCCCCATACAGATTTATAATCCAACACAAATTCCTTACCCCATACAGATTGTCCTAAAAATTTGCGATTGTGAATTTTTAACCTTTCCAATACGGCGACAAAATCAATTTGAAACTTGCTCAATAAGGGTGCGAATTCCTCACCACCTGCGCCTATGTTTTTCAGTAACTAGGACATATGTTGTCCCAGTCGGAGTTTCAAAATTTTTCCGGACTGGGACAGCATATGTCCCGTCAGGTGGAAAAGGGTTAATGGCTATGAAAATACTTGTAAGATTTAAAACGAAAAACGTGGGGCGCATGCAATAGATGGAGCGTAGGGAGTAGCTGTCGTTGGGAAAACTCACACAACAGTTTATATCATTTGCAGTGCAATAAAATTTTTGGCGACGTAGGTGAACTATTCATGCATCAATTATCTATTGCATGTGCCCCACGTTTTTTCGTTTTAAATCTTGCAAGTATTTTCATAGCTTTTAAAAATTCATAATCACAAACTTTCAGGACAATCTGCAAAGGGTTATAAATCTGTATTGGGTTATAAATCTGTATAGGGCTCGGATAAATTATTTTATTATTTTTAGTCCGATTTTAAAACGTGGTCGATTTTTTTCAAATTTAAATCATTTTAAATCTGCAGTTTCGTGCACGATAGTCAAACGCGCATGGAGTCAACGCACCCCTTTTGGAACAGTGAGCAATTTTGAGCCCATTGGAAAAAGCATTGAATCAATTTAGAGTTGTCAATTAATCCTCCGTTGTCTCACTTATATTTGGCCACGTTATTGACATACTGGATCAATGTCAGCCGGATAGTATTTCTTCCATCTGCCCTTAACAACCCTTCGGACGGGTTTTATTGGAAAACATCAGAGATACACTTTAAACATTTCTCAATATGTCTGTATAATTAAAATTCGGAAAATATCGAATTAAGTTGTTTAAAAAAAATTATTGAAAATGTTTTCCTTTGGAAAAGTGAGCTTTTCACTAAAAATGCATTCGGGTCAAAATGCCCCAGTGTGTCAACGTAGGGTTAAGAAGTCATATGAGTTTTTGAGCAATGAAACTTTTGTGTCAAATTCAGCAGCATTTTTGGTAAATCTATCAGCTCTGTTTAAGGGGTCTTCTCACTTTAGACGCTAAAAAAGGCTATTTTCATGAATGTTCTTACAGGTTTATATTATAGATAATGATATACAAGTTGTTACACTTAATAAATACACTTTCGAAATACATTTTTTTTAAAATTATGTATTTATGTAACCCAAACAAACTTTAAACGCGTTTTTCTTGAAACAACGTTTTTCGACGGCTTGTTGATAAAATCTTCGAAACTAGAGAAACGATCCTTATGAAATTTTAATCACATATTCTTTTCAACGGTAGCTATGGCGCATATCAAGGTTTTTTAAATTTTGATATTTACTATTTTTTCCGCCAAAAACGGTGAAAAAATACATTTTTATTTTGTTTTTTGAAAAATGTCCGCCATTTTGTTATTTTTGCATATATAAAAATCGTATGATTTATAGTCTGAAATGTATAATCTGAAACCGTTTGATTTTTTTGTTTCGGATGATCCATCTCCGAGATTTCATCAACAGCACAGACCGACAATTATTGAGGACATTTTTTAGCTACCATGTTCGTCTATAAATAGTGACTTCAATAAACAAATGATTTTTTTAAATTTATTTTGAAAGTGTATTCATTAAGGGGTTAGGCCACAGTAACGAGTATAAAATCATGTGCGAATTTAACTATTTTTTTCGTATGCAGAAGGGATTCACTCATAAAATTAATTACACATCTATTTAGTATGAATATCAAGCTGGAAGATTTTTTTTTTCAATGCACAAAATTGCCGACTATTAATATTTCTTTTGTTATCTCTTTTTTAGGCGCTCCGCGGCGTGACATTTAGCGTCCACAATTTTTTACCTAAAACAAAAAACAAAAAATTTTCGTCAATCTATATTAGAAGATCTAGAGAAGTACCTACGGAATTTAAAAAATATCGTTTCATTCAAAAGTTGTAGGTATTTGAACTTAAAAAAATGAACTTTCAGTGAAAAATTTCGTTATGACTGCTCATAAACTGCTCATAAAATGAAAAGTTTTCGATTAATCAGAAATTCTACACGTACTTCGCTGCGAAATGCAATGAGGAACAAACTTTTAAATCTGAAGTAAATCGAGTGAAAATTGTTGAAATTATTCGTCACGCCAATTGGCAAACAGCTGTTTCGAGAAGTTTCGAGTACTCGGCCATTTTGTACGTAAAAAAAATATATTTTCTGGTAGCTTGTAATTCGTACTATATAGATGTGCAAATTTTAAACACATCTATTTAGTATAAACCATTTAGTAAATTTAGTAAAACTTTAGTATTTTTAGTAAATTTTAATTTTACTAAATTTTACTAAATTTTTAGTAAATTAAAAATTTAGTAAACTTTAGTATTTTTAGTAAAATTTAGTAAAACTATTTAGTAAATTTAGTAAAAACATACTAAGTTTTATGAGCGAATCACTTTTTCATACGAAAAAAATTTGTTAAATTCGCACATGATTTTGTACCCGTTACTCTGGCCTAACCCCTTAAGTGTAACGACTTTTATATCAATATGTATAATATATACCTATCAAAAAAATTCATGAAAATAGCCTTTTTTAGCGTCTAAAGTGAGAATACCCCTTAATGGCAAACATAAAAACGTTATGGTATAATAAATTGAGCCAGGCTTTTGCGGCGATCACGAGCTCAATTTGCCAGTAGGCAAGCCGTTTTACCAAGCAACGTATACCTGCGGCTGGTTAAGCAAAGGGGGAAATTACCGAGTATAGGGGAGGAGTAAACACACGTCGGGCTAAACGTGGCACGTGTTGATGTTTCAACGAGACATCAAAAGCTAACACCAATAACAAGCTCCATAATCCGCTCCAACTAAAATCTCTTCGGCTCCCCCGCATATCTTTGCAAGACTGCTGTTCCCTTCTCTGCCCCCCCCCCCCCCCCCCCCGAGTTACATCGTTTCCTGTGGGCAATACTCGCTCGTAGTACTGGTGTAAAAATAAAAAGTCGATTGATCATTTTTCACGCAAACGCGTTGCGGCGTCTTCGTAAAACGTGCATTTCTCCTCCAGACGACATCGAGGACGATATGTTCGAGACCCAGGGCCACGGGCAGTCACTTCAGGCAAGAAAAAAACGCAGCAGAGCCGCTTTTTCGCACGCTCAGGTTTACGAGCTCGAGAGGCGATTTGCCGCACAGAAATATCTCTCCGGCCCGGAGAGAGCTGACTTGGCGAGGGGCCTTAAGCTCACCGAGACTCAAGTGAAAATTTGGTTTCAAAATCGAAGGTAAGAAGGTTGCACCTCAGGTGCACACCTCATTTACTATCAACCCCCGAACGAGGTAACTCCACGTCGTTTTGAAGATGTATGGACAAACAATACCAACCGAACGGAGCCGATATGTCAAATTCTCAAAAATGGGTTCCAGATATAAAGTAAAATCAGTCATAAGCGGCATAATCAGTTGCAGGTCTCCAATTTTCAGTTAGAAGTGCGTTTTTACTTAAGGGGAGGGTAGGGGTTTCAGCGTGAAAAAAAACACTTTTTTGCGAATTTTTTTCATCTATATGGATAGAGTAAATTTATTGAAACCTTTTGTACATTGTTAAGTGTCATTTGAAGAACATTCCGTGAAATTTGTACGCGAAAATATCCACAAACAAGCCGGTAACAAAGCTTTTCCCAGAACGCCTTTGGAAAAACACGATTTGCGGTGTTCACTGTATGAGCTAGAAATTATCTGAAATCAAGTACCATTAAAATTCAAAGTATCATCAAATCCTCCCCCCAACGATCTTTGATACATTTTTTTTTCATTTCTAAATTTTTGGTGGTCATGTAAAGTGAAAAGTGCTATTTTTCACGAAAAATTCCGCCATTTTGGGGGTGGAAAACCCCCTCACTAAAAAACAAATCTCAAACTAACCGTTGGGGGGAGGTATTTTATATGTAGAAAGTGTGTACCAAGTTTGAAATAAATCGGTCATGTAGTTTTCAAATGGCAGTGAACACGGACTTTGAAAAAGTGGTTTCGAGAAAAACGCGGCACCGGCTTGATTGTGGATATTTTCACGTACAAATGTCACGGAATGTTCTTGAAATGACACTTAACAATGTACAAAAGGTTTCAATAAATTTACTCTGTCCATATAGATGAAAAAAAATCGCAAAAAAGTTTTTTTTTTTATGCTGAAACCCCTAGTCTCCCCTTAAGGCAGAAGCCTGAATTAGAAGGTCTAAAAAGCGTTTCGTCGGAATTTTTTTAGAAGGGAAAAAAACAAGTGCGTCTTGCCGCTGCAGTCCCCAATCGGCGGGAAAGATGCAGCTCGTAATTCTTGACGGAATCAAAATAACCAATAAAATTTTCAATTGTCTTATATTTTACGTCTGGGTGAATTAAGAAAACGCTGAAAAAATGGTGGAATTATAACTTTTCTCAGGTTAAAAAAATGTGTTAAAAAAAACACTTTAACGTGCTACAAGAATTTACAAGTATTTAAAAATACTTTTTCAACGACTTTTTTAATTCATTTAGAAGATATTTTCATACTGAAGAAAATAAACTTTGGATTGATTCAATAGGTAGTTTAGTTTTTTTGCTCTCACGCCCGCCAATTTGGAAAAATCGTGTAAATGAAAACTGGAGAAAACGCGCTTCAACGTTTTCAATAGAAGAAAATATCAAATGTAAATCGCTTATCTGTTTTTGGCCTGGTATCTTCGAAAATATTTACAATTGGCCTCTGTAACTTTGTAAATATATTCTTGGATAGTTTATCTATCGATTTAAGTAATTAGAAAAAAAAAGATTTTTCGGACCTCCTAATTCAGGCTCCGGCCTTACTGATTGCTTATTTCGTTTTGGTTGATATTCAACTCTATTAGGGCAAAACACTTGGTAGTGGATGTGCTGGGCTTCACTGACGACGCAATATTTTGGAAACTTAAGGGGCTACATCTACCTAGAGGCCCGAAAAAATGGCCATATTCCGAATTTTTATCTGGGAACCGGTCGGTAAAAAAGAAACGCATTTTTTAAACACAAAGGTACAACTATTAAGAGCATTAAAAAAATACAGAAAAACAGCAAAAAATGGCTGCTGGGAGATGATGAAGCTTTTTTCGTGACGTTTGGCGGTGGACACTCTCCGGCTGAAACGGTCTGTTCGAAATCCGAAAACCAAACGGGTTATTCAAGTTAACAATAAATACGAGTCGTTGACGATCGTCGATTAAATTTTTTTTTTTTACTAACGTGGCGGTGAATTTAAACTCGAGCAGACCAAATTTATAAAAAAAAGTCATCATTTTTACGTAAGTATTGAAAAATGAAGATCGATTTTAAAAAAGTGAGATCGTCTACGACCTTTAAATGTTTCTCATCATGGATCCTGTAAATTTGCAAACAATCCATCAAGTGGTTCTCGAGATATCATGTCCACCGACTTTGAAAACAGTGTTTCGAGAAAAACTCGTTTAATCCATCAACGCCGAAGAATTGTGATTTTAAAAATTATTTTCAAGTCAAATTTTTTATATTAAAAAATAAAACTTATGTTTCCCAGTACTTGCCATTGTGCTCTTTCAGAATCTGGGGTCAAAATTGAGTTTTTTTTCAATTTGAATAATAAATATGGCAGCTGCAAAATAATTTAAAAAACAGAGAATATCGAAGAATGTCATGATTTTTTTTCACATTGAAGACGCAAAAAAAATTATTTTTCTATCAACCATGAGTGCACAAAATGTTGGTCGTTTAACGGTATATCTTTTTAATTAGTCGTCATCATTTTTACTTTCAAAATGACGACTTAAAGTTTGAAGTATGGCGCTGCTACCGCTCGCCCGGCCGGCTGTTAGAAGCTGTAGCTCATTCGATTTTAGGAAAATTCTAATTAATTTTTCAGCGAATATCGCTAAAAGATAATACCATCAAATAAAAATATTTTTTGGAAAATTCAATTTTTTGACCCACTTAGGTAAATGTGGCCCGTTAACTACCACAATGTTACTCTACAGTTCGGTAAGGATTTATGGGGGGGGGGGGGGGGGGGGGTCGAAGACAAAATAAGCAGACATTCAATAGGCTATAATTTATCACCCTACAATTATCTAGCGAACGAATATTAAATTTTCCGAAAAATTCTTTCTATACCTAAATGACCCGCACAAAAAATCTGAATCTATAGCGTTTCCCCATTGTGCGTTTTCTCATCATTTCTCCGAGTAAAACAACATCCCAAACAGGCGCACGAAAATCTGCTGCAAATAAAAAATGTCATAATTCTTCAACTAGTCAGTGGACCTATTTCGAATTTTCCATGCAGGCTCAAATCAAACGAAAGAATAACGCATCCAATTTTCGTTACTTTGGTAGCATTTTGGTACGACTTCCATACATTCTTGAAACGAAAGAGTCGATTCCAAATGTCAAATGATCAATGAATGAACATTCAGATGATGTTCAACCGATTGCCCACGTCTTATCACTTTAGACGATAAAAAAGATATTTTCATGATTTTTTGATAGGTTTATATTATAGATATTGATATAAAAGTTGTTACACTTAAGGGGTTAGGCCACTCTAGAGGCCGAAAAAATAGGCTTTTTGGGGATTTTTTTTCAGAAAAACTACAAAAGAAATCGAGATTACAAAACGGGTGTTTATCATACATATCAGTGACTGTATACAATAATTTTTTTGAAGCGATTAATTTCAAAATGACGGTTATGCAGCGTTTATCTCAAAACTGCATTTTTTGAGTTGGCCGGAAACATAACTCAGACAATTTTCAACCGATTCCCGTGAAATGTTGAATATATCTTGGAAAATACATTGTCTATGGAAGTACGTACGATTTTTTTTTATATTGCATAGTTCATTTGTTATTAACAATTCTCTGACGAAATTTTCCACTTTTCAAAAATTTACCTAAAAAATCGTCAGATAATTGTTAATAACAAATGAACTATGCAATATAAAGAAAAATCCTCCGTACTTTTATAGACAGTGTATTTTTCAAGATATATTCAACATTTTAAGTGAATCGGTTGAAAATTGTCTGACTTATGTTTCCGGTCAACTCAAAAAATGCAGTTTTGAGATAAACGCTGCACAGCCGTCATTTTGAAATTAATCGCTTCAAAAAAATTATTGTACACAGTCACTGATATGTATGATAAACACCCTTTTTTGTAAACTCGATTTTCTTTGCAGTTTTTCTGAAAAAAGTCCCCAAAAAGCCTATTTTTCGACTACTAGAGTGGCCTAGGACCTTAATAAATACACTTTTGGATGAAATTAGAATTTTTTAAAATGTTTTTATGTAACCCAAACAAACTTTGAACGTTGTTCTACGGCTTGTTGATAAAACCTTCGAAACTACTGAACCGATCTTTATGAAATTTTAACCACATATTCTTTATACCTATAGCTATAGCGCATATGTAGGATATTTAAAAATGTTGATATTTACTTTGTTTGCCAAAAACGGTGAAAAAAACGTTTTTTGTTTGTTTTTTTTCGAAAAATATCCGCCATTTTGTTATTTTTGCACATATAAAAAATCGTATGATATGCGCTATAGCCATTAACATACTAAATTTAAAACCGTTTGATTTTTTTGTTTCGAATGATCCATCTCCGAGATTTCATCAACAGCGCAGACTTACAATTTTTTAGGACATTTTTTTACTACCATTTTCGTCTCTAAATAGTGACTTGAATACATATATTTTTTTTTTTTGAAAATTGTATTTCGCAAGTGTATTTATTGAGTGAAACAACTTTTATATCAATATCTATAATACAAACCTATCAAAAAATTCATGAAAATCGCCTTTTTTAGCGTCTAAAGTGAGCCGACCCCTTAATGTGACCACACGACAGCCCACTTTCCTCCACAATTAGCAACGCTTAAAAATCCAGCTTATCGTTGAAGACACGTGTTATCCGATTGATCAGGTACAAAACCAAGCGGCGCCAACAACAGGAGCTCGGTGCACTGGTGAGTTCGAACACAGCAAGGCGAGTTGCAGTACGAGTGCTGGTGCATCCGGACGAGCATTTGAGAGGATTGCCACTTGGCGGTGGCGGCACGGGGGGAGGACAACTTCCGGGTCAGATAGCGTGGCCCCAAATTCATTCGGGCGCAAACAAAACTCTCAATGCTTTCCCCTACTACTGTCTGCCCTATCATCCCCTGCTCTGTCCACCCCTGCACGGTACGCAGATTCAGGTTCAATCGGCGATACCCACGGATATGAGTGATCAGGTACCACTTGATACGCAAGCTGTGAAGATGAACAGTGAAAAGTAGGCGGGTGATGAAAACATGTGGTGGAAAAGATTTCATAAGTTGGAAAAAAAAGGAACAAAATTTTGTGTTGCGAAAGGGTGAAGCGATGAACTAAAGGGGCGAGCATAAATTTATTGATAATTGATGCATATTGGTTATACAATACGTAAATAAATGATTGTACATCGGAATTACCATAGCGTTCTGTATGTGAAAAAGATGGCCGAACATAATCATATTTATTATAGCCTAATTTATATATAAATATACAAAGCGTTATTATTATACATAAAAAAAGATCGTGATTGTATATTAGAGTGTAAATAAATGTATAAACTGTGACAACAACCATATTTCAGAAATTTGTTGGTTTTGTTTATCCACATTTGTTTCTCTGATTGATGCATATATATATATATATATATGTGTGTGTGTGTGTGTGTGTGTGTGTGTGTGTGTGCGCGTGTGCGTGTGCGTGCATGTGTGTGTGCATATGTGTGTGTGTGTGTGTGTGTGTGTGTGTGTGCGCGTGTGTGTATGTGTGCGCGCGCGCGCGCGCGTGTGGGTGTGTGTGTGTGCGTGCGCGCGTGTGTGTGTGTGTGTGTGTGTGTGTGTGTGTGTGTGTGTGCGTGTGTGTGTGTGTGTGTGTGTAGATTCGATCGTGAGTCGGAATATTTGCAATTGAATGTGGCCATTTCCCACTTTGCATTCGTTTTATGGTAAGTGGTAATGCTTATATTTCATCAACTATTTATGGGGTTTATCGACATTGAAAAAGAAATTTTCGCAATTAAACGAAGTTCGATTTTTCAGACTAATTTGTATAAGAAATTTCCATTCTTTTCCGTGTGGTTGAAAATTGGTTCGGTAAAAAAATCAGGGAAAACATTAGCAATGCTCATTGGACGCTAAAGTCACCGGCTTGAATGTTATTTTTTCCTTTGCCAGTAGCAAAGGAAAAAAACTGCCAAAGTAAGTAGCCAAAGCCAAAAAGTAGCCAAAAACTGCCTATTTTCACCTGTCTCGTAGTCGCCTCTCTTTTTCAATGAAAATGATCGCTGAACGAGTGCGCAAAGTTTTGAACAACAAATAATAAGAATTGAAAGAGAATGAACCGGAAAATGGTTGAATACGTTACCTTAGAAAAGTACTCTTGAGCCTGAAGATTACGAAACGCGTTGAGGAGTGAGATGCAGTCAGAGGCGTGAAAAAACGAGCATTTTCAATAATTTTTTTTCCTGGTAGTTAAGTTTGTTTTCCAAAAGTGGTTACACAGACTTTTTATGTTATATTTCAACTTGACTTGTACAAATTTTCAAAGAAAAATATTGATTATTTATAAATATATCACTGTCTTTGTCGGACCCCCTTCGGCACGTAGTGCTTTGCGGTGACCATCATAAAATTTTACTCGATCATCGGTAATAAAAAAAACAAAAGAAATCATTAGCTTAATAATAAATCTAGTCATTAATCGAAGCTTTTTTTTATTAATAAAATGGCGGCTTTCGACGGATAACTTTCGATTTTCGACCAAAATATCGCTCGTTTGTTGTTAAGAAAAAATATAAATTTTCAACAAAAATGAAAATCCTTCGATTAAGGACTATTCTTCAATGTTATCAATAAGCACACCAAATTTCATCAAAATCCATCGAGTGGTTTTTGAATTATAGTGGTCACCGACTTGAAAAACATAGTTTCGAGAAATACGCGTTTAAAGTTTTTCGATGTGGATACGGTATTATATGTTCGTAAAATTCGAAAGAGTTTTCCAATTTTACACT
The DNA here is from genome assembly GCA_963210295.1 of Ophion ellenae. NCBI lineage: Eukaryota > Metazoa > Arthropoda > Insecta > Hymenoptera > Ichneumonidae > Ophion > Ophion ellenae. The sequence continues at coordinate 10,649,488 of OY723385.1, read as the reverse complement.
TGATTTATGTATAGAAATACTAATCGAAAAATTACTTACATCGAATCATCAATTCCTGGCCCATACAATAGGGCTTCTGCCGATGTGGAAGCTTCCAAAATATCAATTTGGTGTTGTCTTCGAAGCATTCTGCCTTCCCGGGTATTATCGTTTGCGCGTTTGTCAGCCACGTCTATACGTTGAGAATAGACGTGGCCCCTTCAATAATGGTGGGATAGCCCGGAAACTATTCATCGGATTGACTTGAAATTTTCAGGGAAGATTTTCGAAACAGCATACCTCAAGAAAACGTTTTTCAAAAATCGATTTTTTGAAAATTCTGACTGCATTTCAATCCTTAAGGCGGGAGCCTGAATTGGAAGGTCCAAAAAGGCGTTTTTTGGGATTTTTTTAGAACCGAAAAAAGGTGAGCCCAGTAAACATTGAGGTATCTGTTCATGTATATTTGAAATGTAAAAAGAAAAAAATTTCAAAATGAAACAATAAATGACTGCAGATTCGTAGTCCCCAATCGACGGGAAAGATGCTGCTGGTAATTTTGGACTGAACCAAATAAACCAATAAAATGTTCAATTGTCATATGTTTTTCTTCTAGGTCAATTGAGAAAAGCTGAAAAAGTCGTGAAATCATAACTTTTCTCAGGGTCGAAAAAAAAATGTTTAAGAAAAAAACACTTTAACGTACTATAAAAATGAACGAAAGAGACTTTTTCAACGACTCTTTTAATTCACTTGGAAGAGATTTTCATATTGAAGAAAATAAACTTCAGTTTGATTCAATAGGCCGTTTAGTATTTTTGCTATCACGCCCGCCAATTTGGAAAAATCGTGAATGGCCTTGTGTCTTCGAAAATATTTATGGTTGGCCTCTGTAACTTTGTAAATATATTCTTGAATACTTTATGTATCGATTTAAGGGGTTACCCCCACTTGCGATTTAAAAAAAATCGATTTTTTATTGCATTTTTTTGAAGTTTAAGTATCTGAGAATATGTCCTGAAAATTTCAAGTCGATCGGAACAAAATTGACTGAGATATGAGCGTTGAAAGAGAAGAATCCGCGTCGAAAGAGCGTTGAAAGAAAAACTTTAAACGCGTTTTTCTCAAAATGGCATTTCTGAAGTCGGTGACCAAGATTACTCGAACACTAATGAACCGATCGTCTTGAAATTTTGCAGGCTTATTTAATACATAAAAATGTAGTCTTTCATCGTTCGATTTTTTTTTTCGAAAAAAAAGTGGCCGTTTTATAGCCAAAAAACGGCCGTTTTTTTTCGTTAAAATCGAACCATTAACTTTGACTGTCCGCCATTTTGTGAAAAATGAATATTTTTTAAAATCCTTCGATTAAAGACTAGTTTATACTTATATTTGACTAAATCCATCCGCATTTTTTTCAGATGATCCACTTCGCCGCAATGTTGGTCACCGCAATCCGTGTATATAAAAACATTATTTCATTGACGGCCATTTGCCACTAAACAATATAATATTTTTCAATAAAAAAATTACTGAAAGTTCGTCAAGATGTGTTCTTTAAGATGGTATATTGATCGATTAAAAAAGTTTTGTAGTTTTCTTTAAAAAAAATCATGAAAAAGGCCTTTTTTGCGGTACAAATGGGGGTAACGCCTTAAGCAATTAAAAAAAAGATTTTTCGGACCACCTAATTCAGGCTCCCGCCTTAACATCTGTATGCCAAAGACGTTTGGAGGAAAAGAGAAGAAAAAAAACAACATTCTAATAGTCCTGAATTTATGGACTACCCGGTTTTTGTATATATGCCAAAGACGTGGATGAGGTTTCCTGTAGGAAAAAATCTATAGCGTTACGTTATTTTACTCTTTGACTTTCCGAGGCAAGATTTCGAAAGGCCTCCACGTTTTATCGTTTATTGTTTCATTCTCGCGAGGTTTCCGAGTTATCCATTTAGCCAACCGACCATCGCCAGACTCCGAGGACAGAGTTCGTTTCTCTGTATTTTTTATTTTCTCGTCGTTTTTTTTTCACGAAAAAATCCACCCCAAGTTCATGCAGAGCCGCGAAAGGGGTCATTTTTTTCCCCTAAGTGTTTTAATAGTTCAGACTGGGTGGGCTGAGCAGACATCGGATATGTTTATTCAGGATTCAAAGCCTAGAGGGCTTTCTGGATGTACTGGCCAGAGAAGACGGTAGGAACCGCGGCAGCTCGTCTCTATGGTAAGAAAAGGACAAAAAAAAACTAATAAAAAAAGGAGATTCTCGGCGAGACCCTCAACACTCATCTGTTGTAAACAAAAGAGTTACATCGCCATGCAATGTACGAGCCCATTCACGACTTTACTGGATTCGTTCGGTCGCGAGCAATCTGAGGTTTTCGAGATGGCCAGAGGAAAATCTTTTTCTCAATTTTTCTAATTTTCTACCTCATTTAACTGACAAACTTGTTGACGACAAATAAAGTGGTAAACAATAACACGCTTTTTTGAATAATAATTTCGCCACATAATTATGATGAATAATATTGTGAGTTAACTTTCCACAGCAATACAAAAGGGTACCGTGGATTGCTTTGATCAATTTTGAAATGAAAATCAACATATTTCTTCGAACAACGCAAAAAAATTTTTTTAAATGGAAACTTCAATTTTTAGTTCATCTTTAGTTTTTAGTTTATCTTAGTAAACTGAAGTTTTTTTTGGTTTACTACGTTTACTACTAAGTTTACTAAGTTTATTACTACTACTTTAGTTCAGTTTATCTTCAATTTTTAGTTTATCAAGTTTATCTTTAAAATTACCATTTAAAATATTTAAAAATAAATTGAGAAAAAAATAATTAGTCGTAATCAAAGTTATCCCATAAAGGAGCATTTTTGCTAAAGAAAAAAAAAACGGTCAACGGGATCGAAAGTTATAACGATTTTTATTGTTTTGTGGTTACTTTGATCTAACAAATATTACAACTTCACTTTTCAAAATCAACTTCAATGATAAACAACTGTTATTTTATATTTATTTATGCGTTAACACATCCATAAACTTCAAAACAGAAAAACTAGTAAAAACAAGTTGTAATACTTTTGTTCATGTAGGTATCTAGATCACAAAACGAGATCACATTGGTTTCATTAGGTACCAAATCACACTAATTGTAAGACAAAAATAGCAAATAACAATTTGATGTTTTTTGTCTTACAATTTATAACTTCTTTATAACAAGAAACAAAATATCAAATAACAATTTGATATTTTTTGTCTTACATTTAGTGGGATTTGATACAGAATTGCAGAATTGTAGGTTAAGGAATGTTCCCAATGAAGACATTAGGAATATTTCTAAACCTACAATTGTAAAAATTATCAAAAGACGAAAATCCTTGAAAATACGCTAAGACTAGCAATAAAGATGAGGAGTGGATTGAAATTGATCAGTGAGCAACGTTACCCCATCGAAGCGATCAAAGACACCCCAACAAAACAACTGTCGCCCATAAAATATGTTTTTGAGGTTATTCCACACTACAAAGCATAATGGTGTAGTTTAACAAACATCTGACAAGGTGATTGTTACCGAAAACATGTCATTGCAACACTCAACTTGTTATTTTTTAAGTTATTCGAGCATAAAGAATAGTTTGAATACATTACTTACGTTTTTAAAATATTTTTACGGTCACTTAAGGAGGTACGGTGATGACCATGCTAGTAAACTTAGAGTCTATTTCACGCCGCAATACCGCCACGTTTTAGATATAGGGGAGACCGGGGCAAAATGGTATAGCGGGGCATAATGGGACCGGGGCAAAATGGGACCGGGGCAAAACGGGTTTGGGGCAAAATGGAATAGTGAAAATCAACACTGCTGGAAAATACGTCATTGGGGCAAAACGGGATCGGAGCAAAATGGGACAGTGGAATAATTCGATGCAGAAACGAAAGAAATGCAGGGGTAAAAAACGAGGGGTAATAAATGAGTGAAAACAGGTTTTATTGAATGTTACACGATATTTGGGTCACACTCTACTTACGATACTACAATTTAACGGTGGCAATGTTTAATTTTTATTGCTTGTTTAACTAAGCTAATTTTTATCGGCTGAATGAATATCAATTTTTTGATATTCATTGTTTGACCAAATATAATGATTGGACATGCGGTTAAGGCAATGTTTCAAGGTCGACTCGTTCGATTTCGTTGAAATTTGATTAATCGTAGTAATTTAACATTAAAGAAGACGACAATTTTTTTTGTTAACTCAATCGCTTAAACAATTATTATTATTTTTGACTTTACAACAACAGTTCGTGCTCGGCTCGTCAGGATTCGTTGAATCCAATAAATTTAAGTACTTCAACATTCAAAAAAATACTAATTTTTCATTTGTTATTAAAGTTTGTTAAACAATTACTTTTGATTCTGCGGTCAGAACTGTACCAAACTTGACGTAAATTGTTATCTGAGCCTTCTTATTCGATTGGTACAATTTCTTTGTCGTTATTAATTATTTAAATAATCAAGTAATTTTTATAATCTGACGCGTGCAATTTATGGTTTTTTTTGTTTTTATCTTTCTTTGTTTTTTTTAATTTATTTTCTGTTAACTGCACGTTACTGATACTGATTTTCAAGCCATTGATGAAAATCTAACTCTAGTCAATTTTTACGTAAATTGTTTTATGAAACTAGTTTTATGAAACAATTTGATATTCCACTCCTCTCTGTCCCATTTTGCCCCTATCCCATTTTGCCCCAAATCAAGCACCCAAGAAACTTCATTTTTTGCTATCCCATTATGCCCCGATCCCATTATGCCCCAGTGCCGTTTTGCCCCGGTACCGTTTTGCCCCGCTATACCATTTTGCCCCGGTCTCCCCTATGTATATGGCCTATTTTTCGAGAAATATTTTTTAAGTATTGAATTTCGAGTTTCCTATTATTTTTATAATATGGAAACAACCTTAATGATCTACTACTCGACTTCAGTAGTACGCCATATCGTTGACGTTTAGCATCGTCGCATTTTCGGTGGCTGTCATCGGTTCCACGCGCCCGGCTTATTATGTTTTGGAGCCGGTTAACATGGCGAATGAAAATACTGTGGAAGTTTATCACAAGAGTAACGGCATTGTACCTGAAGTCCAGTTTAGAGACAAATGTAGATTCTGACGGACAAGAATTAGAAAACGAAAAGATAATATTGCGATTGCAAATAAAAAACGTCGCGTTGAAGTTAACCTCAATGTCCAATGTCCAATCTGTCCAAAGTTAAAACATATTTCATCGATTGTTATGTTATTTTCCCCTTTCCCAATTTTCACAATATTTGCAGGTATAAAAAGGAACGTTTATTTTATATGACGGTTCTCCCATGCTGAATTTATATATAGATGCGTTGTATAGGTACATGTCGCCAGAAACATTGAGATACCTTTGCTGTACGTAAAAGAACTTCAAGTAAATATCGACGAAAGGCCCTTTATAATCCATCAAAAAATGTACGGCTTCGCACAATCATATTTTTAATTCGCGTTGAAAATATCCGATAGACGAATCAAATTTGCGCGGGTATCCGGCGTCGCCACACGTCGAGCAAGATGGCTGCTGTTACGTCACGAGAAGTCTCGCTCTCCGAAAACTTCGGTTTTTGCGACTTTATTTCTCAATGTATTGCTTATTTCTGCGGTGAGCTTTCCAATTCAAGGTGCCTTATCGATCACATAGATTCAACGAACGCAACCATCAGTTTTTTTCACGTGTTTCTTGGCTCCAAGTAGCACAAAAAAATCGATATATGAGAAGACAGGCACATTTTGTCGTCTACGTGTGACTAATTCACCAACTTTAACAATTAATAACTCGGAAAGTGTACGGTAAATCTCGTGAAAACTCCGCATACGAATGGACGAAGGTCTCGACAATGCTTTAAAAAAAAATCGGGCTTTTATCTTGAACTCGCTCCAATCACCGTACCTCCTTAAAGCCGTTCATTCTTGCTGCGTCTGAGTGATGACAGAAAGACACATTCAGGCTTGCCAACCGTAACAAAAACTTTCGGTCGCGTTCACGAACTTCGTAATTTGAATTTAAAGACAAAACAAATTTTTTATCAAAGTAACCCCAATCCACGGTATAAGAAAAAAAAATTCCGCATCGCGAAGAATTTAATAATAACAGAAAAAGCCCAAACAATTTCGTATCAAATCAAGCCCTTCTTGTGAAAATGGAAAAGTTCATCAATCGCTTCGAATTGAGATTCGACACGAATTTTCAAAGAATTTTTTGGGAATTAAATTTAGAGAGATGGTTAAATCTACAGTGTTAGTATGTCACAGTAATATTTATAAATGTTTGAAGTAATATCTTAAATTTTTCCAAAGCATTTTATTCGAAAGTGTACATGAGATTTGACGTTGCGCAGGGCATGTCGCGGATTTTTTTCTCGTCGAACGTTGTGATTGCGGCTGTCCTTGTCATCTGAAACAAACGATTTTTCAAAAGTTCTATTTTTTACGATTTTGGTTATCATTTGGCCCTCTGATTTTTTCGGCAAACTTTACGAAATGGCGTTGTTTGAAAAAGGGTACTCCAATTTTTACAATAAAATTTTCACTTTTCGCGGCTCGGAAAAATAGTAATTATGAAGCAACCAAAAAGATGAAGAGCCGAACGATAACGCGACGTGTACTCTACAAGTGTGCAAAATTGAAAGTCGATTGGTCCAGTATTTTCTGAGGAAGATACACGCCCGATTAAAAAATGTTGTTTTGAGAAAAACGCGCAACATCAAACATCATGAACAATTTTGAATAAAGTGCTTTGCAAAAATTTAAGATGTTACTCCAAAAATGTGTAAATATGACTGTGAAATACTAATACTGTAGACTTGACAGTTTCGTTGAATTTAATTTCCAAAAAATCACCTTGAAAATGGGTGTTCTCACTATGATACGGTCTTAAATAAGAGATAGAGAGCTGAGTCAAAGTTTCCATGTTAAATCAAATAGGATGAGCGACCGGTGGCGATCATTATGATGATAATGATGATGATGCTGCTGATGATGATGGGCTCAGCTGACGCTTCTGCAGTCCATTATCGCGCTGTTTACAGAAACTTCTAAACGTTCGCGAAGCCATAACTCTCGTTCAACCGAGACTCGTGTTCGGATTGGCAAGCCTGCAGCTTCAGTTGCTTTAAAGTATCACGAGTTATTGGCATTAACGACTACTCTTCCCAATAATATATCGCCTTGCGGCTTCTACTTGTGAAAATACCGTCGCCGTTTTATTCTCGATTCCTTGACGCGACCAATCGTTATTTTTATGATAATTTGGAATTTTTGCAACTTATTTTATAGTTTGATATTTTATGATTTGTCATAACAAGATGCAGGATGTTGGAGGTTATCCTGTTAAAGGGCGCACTTTATTGAGTGTTCTCACGGTTGGCAAATAAATAATACAATAATAGTTTTTAAAAAGTTTTCGATGGTGGCACAATTGAAATTCAGTGAAAATATAGCCAGCCGCATCAGCGCAGTTTTTCCAGTTTCCCTGTGCCCTGGTGTGGACGCGATAGGCTGGGAGTGCGAATTAAAAGGGAAAGGGACAGGATTGTACAATCCCGCAAACGGATAAGAAGGCAAATTAAAACTTAATTAGCAAAAATAAAAAATATCTTTATTATCATAAAGGCTTATAAAAAATCAGTAAGCATCGTTCAAGACTTAAGGCACCACACCACGGTTCGTGCGCGGTACGAGGGTGTATTTTTCGTAATTATTTTCAAGCAAACGATGAATGGAATTTTTTTATTAATACTCATAGTCAATATATACATGTAGAAGACTGTATACAAATTGTTGTACTCGAATCTAAAGTATAGTTTGCGGTGTACACCGCATACGGTTCATCTGAAAAATGAAATAAAAATATATTTAGAAACTAGTCATATAGGTTTACAGCATCACGTAGGGGAATTTTGATATCTAAAAAAATGGTGGACCAGCGAATTTTACTTTTAATTTCATGGAAAATTTTCATCGTTCATAAAACAAAAAATAGAAAGGGGCTCTACATAAAGAAATCCCTACGTGGTGCCACAGAGACTGGATTTTCGATCAGTTTGAGACTTGGCGCATGCAAATCGGCTGAATAGTTTTTTTTAATATGTTGTCAACCAGGTTGAAAAACGTAGTTTTGAGAGAAGCACGCCAATTTGACAAATTTCTTTTAAAAAATTGGTGAGATGTTGGAATTAGTGAGGTGGTGGCATTCTTAACAAATGTATCTTTCAGAAAATGAAAAAAAAAAATTACCGTGGTGTGGTGCCTTAAGGCGTTACCCCCACTTGTAGCGCAAAAAAGGCCTTTTTCATGAATTTTTTTAAAGAAAACTACAAAAATTTTTTAATCGATCAATATACCATCTTAAAGAACACATCTTGAAGAACTTTCAGTAATTTTTTTATTGAAAAATATTACATTGTTTAGTGGCAAATGGCCGTCAATGAAATAATGTTTTTATATACACGGTTTGCGGTGACCAACATTGCGGCGAAGTGGATCATCTGAAAAAAAAAATGCGGATGGATTTAGTCAAATATAAGTATAAACTAGTCTTTAATCAAAGGATTTTAAAAAATATTCATTTTTCACAAAATGGCGGACAGTCAAAGTTAATGGTTCGATTTTAACGAAAAAAAACGGCCGTTTTTTGGCTATAAAACGGCCATTTTTTTCGAAAAAAAATCGAACGATTAAAGACTACATTTTTATGTATTAAATAAGCCTGCATAATTTCAAGAAGATCGGTTCATTAGTGTTCGAGTAATCTTGGTCACCGACTCCAGAAATGCCATTTTGAGAAAAACGCGATTAAAGTTTCTCTTTCAACGCTCTTTCAACGCGGATTCTTCTCTTTCAACGCTCATATCTCAGTCAATTTTGTTCGGATCGACTTGAAATTTTCAGGACATATTCTCAGATACTTATACTTCAAAAAAATGCAATAAAAATATCGATTTTTTCAAAATCGCAAGTGGGGGTAACCCCTTAAAAAAATAGACTTATTTCCATTATTCAAGTTCAATACTTTCATACTCTTAACTTCAATATTTATTAGGGACCATGGGTTTTTGCCATGTTATTATAGAATTCAAAAATAGAAAGTATACAGTATTGAATAATAGGAAAATGAGTTTCGGCAGTGTTCTCATGATAATTTCTGCACGAAGTAGAATTGTGAGACAAATGAAGGGTTAAGGCCGCATTCTTGAAAATGAGTGTCAACACCCATTTCCAACGTGACTTTTTGGGAATTCAATTTAAAGAAACCATCAAATCTACAGTGTTAGTATCTCAGAGGTATATTGATACATATTTGACGTAACATCTGTCATCTATTCAAAGCATTTTATTCGAAATGGTACATTTTGATGTTACCGAGGTCATGTCGCGACATTTTTTTATCGTCGGGCGTTGGGATTGCGGCCGTACTTGTCAACTAAAATAAACTTTTTAAAAACATATATTTTTTTTTAAACGTGGATATAGTTCGTCCTTCTGATAAAAAAAAAACTAGGAAAAATTTACGGAATGGCGGCGTATGAAAAAGAGTACTTTGACTTTTACAATAAAAAATTCACTCCTCGCGGCCCAGAAAAATATTAATTACAAAGTAATAAAAATGATGGAGAGCCGAACGATAACCACATTCGTAAAGAATACAATTTTTTTTTAATCGCGTGTTTGGGATGACACGGAAGGCCGCAGTCACAACGCCCAACGATAAAAAAATTTCACAGCATGACCTGCGCAACAGCAAATATCATGTACAATTTCGAATAAAATATTTTGAAAAAATTTATTTGGCTATCAAATGTACAAGAAGTGAAGCCCCACCACGCCCCCACCATTTTATATTGAAAAACAAGTGTCAAGGTAACCTCGAGTGTGGGGTTTCTTTATCAAGACATTGAAATGAAACTTACGTCAAAGATTAAGGGTTTCTTTGAGATCATTTTGATAAAAAAAATATTTTTTGCATAAAACTTTGTATGCATACATTTTTTTGGTGCATAAAACTTTTCATGCATACATTTTTTTGGCGCATAAAACTTTTTATGCATACATTTTTTGGTGCATAAAACTTTGTATACATACATTTTTTTGGTGCATAAAATACTTCATGCATACATATTTCTTATGCATAAAATATTTTATGCATACATATTTTTTTATGCACTAAATATTGTATGCATACATGAAATTGAATGAAAAACGATTTTTTACAATCCAATTGTCATCATTATTGAGGAAACATTTTACATAAAAATATCACCTATCTAGGGTACTATTATACGCACTTTGTTTTTTTACAATAAAAAATTCACTCCTCGCGGCCCAAAAAAATAGTAATTATAAAGTAGTAAGAATGATGGAAAGCCGAACGACAACCACATTCGTAAAGAATACAATTTTTTTTATACAAGTGAAGCCCCACCACGCCCCCACCATTTTATATTAAAAAACAAAGTGTCAAAGTAACCTCGAGTGTGGGGTTTCTTTATCAAGACATTGAAATGAAACTTGCGTCAAAGATTAAGGGTTTCTTTGAGATCATTTTGATTGAAAAAATTAATATTTTTGCATAAAACTTTGTATGCATACATTTTTTTGGAGCATAAAACTTTTCATGCCTACATTTTTTTGGCGCATAAAACTTTTTATGCATACATTTTTATGGTGCATAAATCTTTTTATCCATACATTTTTTTGGTGCATAAAATACTTCATGCATAAATATATCTTATGCATAAAATATTTTATGCACTAAATATTGTATGCATACATGAAATTAAATGAAAAGCGATTTTTTACAATCCAATTGTCATCATCATTGAGGAAACATTTTACATAAAAATATCACCTATCTAGGGTACTATTATACGCACTTTGTTTTCTTACAATAAAAAATTCATTCCTCGCGGCCCAGAAAAATAGTAATTATAAAGTAGTAAAAATTATGGAGAGCCGAACGACAACCACATTCGTAAAGAATATAATTTTTTAAATAGCTTGTTTGGAATGACACGAGAGTGTCATGTACAATTTCAAATAAAATACTTTAAAAAAATATAAGATGTTACTTCATACATGTATAAATATAACTTTGAAAAACTAACACTATAGATTCAAGCTATTCTCGAAATTTTATTCCCAAAAAATATCTTTGCAAATGGGTGTTCATACTAGAATACGACTCGGAAAAATAGTAATTAAAAGGCAATCAAAAAGATGGAGAGCCGAACGATAGCCCGACATATACTCTACATGTGTGCAAAATTGCGAGTCGATGGGCTCAGTAGTTTCTGAGAAAAACACACGCCCAACGAATTAAAAAACAATCGCAACATGACCTACGCAACGTCAAATATCATGTACAATTTCGAATAAAATACTTTGAAAAATGTTCAGACGTTACTTCAAACATGTACAAATATAACTGTGAAATACTAACACTGTAGATTTAACCGTTTCTCTAAATTTAATTCCCAAAAAATCTCCTTGAAAATGGGTGTTCGCACTAGAATACGGCCTTAATTAGTTTACAATATGAAGTTCGAGGGAGGAGCAAGTATGAGTGAGATGAGAGATTTGGCAACTGAAAACTCACGATTGAGTCGATACTCGTCGTTTTAACGATACCCGTGTGCACCCCGCGGACTTGTCGCCGTTCGTTGCTCATTCCCGAAACAAGAAAGGAACAATTTGCCGCTCAATCAGGCGACGAAAGCTAATTTTCATTAGCTGTTAACTGCGGGCTTTGCGACCAACCCCGGTCGCCCAGCACCACTCGTTTCGTCTCTACACACCCCTCGTTTTCTCGTGTTCTTTCGCTACGGCTCACAACTGAGGACAGCACTGTGAGCTTCTCACGAGAAATTACTACCAGTGAACCGGGAAAATGTGGCGGACAAGTGTGACGCCGAAAAGAGACAAAAAAAGCAAATAAAAATGTTAGAGAAATTCCAAAAATGTCCTCCGACTTTTTGTATCCGCAACATGTTCGCATTATCCGGTTGCTCATTTCCAGTCAAAAAATTGATAATTACATCTGCACTGATTTTTTAGTTAATTTCTTTTTCTTTCAATAAAATGTTAACCCAAAGTAATGTTTCATTGATTACCGTAAATCGGGGTAAAATTGACATTAAGGGTAACTTTGACAGTTTTTGGGGCTACTTTAACAGAGCGACAAAATACGGTTTTGACTAATTCTTTTTCAATTTTTGTTTCTATAGTTGCTCAAATTTGTTGTTCAAATATATTATGATGTTGCTGAAGTTGATTGCAATGTTGCTCAAGTTGATTTTGATCTCAGTGATAATTATAAGGCTGATTAAATGCGTATAACAGTACCCTAGATAGTTGATATTTTTATGTAAAATGTTTCCTCAATAATGATGACAATTTGATTGCAAAAAAATCATTGTTTTTCATTTAATTCCACGTATGCATAAAATATTGTATGCATAAAAATATTTGTGTGCATAAAATATTTTATGCATAAAAAATATGTATGCATAAAATATTTTATGCATAAAAAATATGTATGCATAAAATATTTTATGCATAAAAAGTATGCATGGAATATTTTATGCACAAAAAAATATGTATGCATAAAAATTTTATTGCAAAAAATGCAAAAAATATTTTTTTAAATCAAAATGATGTCAAAGTAACCCTTAATCTTTGACGTAAGTTGCATTTCAATGGAAAGCAACCGCACACTCGAGATTACTTTGACTCTTTGTTTTATAATATAAAATTGTGTTTCTATATTATAAAACTATAATATAGTAAATATAGTATTATAAACTAAAACTATATATTTCTATAATATAAAAATGTACTTTCTTGTACATTTGATAGCCAAAAGACACATTGTTCCATTGGAGCAAAAAGTTGGAATTTACGATGTTAAAAAAAGTGACCTGCAAACAAACTTTCAAAAGCTGTTCAAAGTAACCCCATTTTGCGGTATTTTTCTTTCCAATGTATCTTAGTATTCCCTTACGGGCTTTCCCGATGTCATCCCTTTCACTTTTACAGTATACTCCACATTTCAATATTTTCATCGTCCCTGAGACCCATCCAGAGGGTCGTCCACCGCCATACTCCGTTCCTAATGTACCACTGTATTGCTTTGCACAAGCGTCCAGGAAAACTGTGCAAAACCTGAGCTAATATAGGCGGTAGCATTTTACTGACAATGAGTTTCGTCGGGAACTCAGTAAAGCCAGTGTACAGTTGAGCAGTCATCCACCCAGCATTGGCTCTGGCCAGTGCTGCTTAAGAGCAAATTCAAAGAGATTTCATATAAATGACATTTTTTTAAATATCGATTTTTCGTACTCAACGGATTCTCAAAAGATAACATTTAAAGAATATTCTCTGAAAATGTCGGGTCGAACCATTCGAAATTGAGGGAGTTATGGGCGTTTATAAGTAGGTCCCGTGAACCGGCGAACTTTTGAATCGGCTTTCCCAAAATGACTTTTTCGTAGGCGGTTACCAAGATATCTAAAAAATCACTGCATCAGTTAACTTCAAATTTTACAAGCATCTTTTGCATACCAAAAAGAAGTGATTGACCGAAGGAGTTGTTTTTTCGATGCATATTGTTTTTTTAACAACGTAAATAGAGCTCTTTTTCTTCAAATATTGATAGTTCCACTTTGGACTGTCGGCATTTTTTCAAAAATAAATATTTTGTCCAATCTTCTGTCCAGGCACTGGATAATTTCATGCAAAAACTGAATGCGTTTGACATTTTTTATTTCGGATGGATTATTTTCGAGCAGTTGTGGTCACCGCTAAGAACGTTTCCCAAACAGCGGCCTGCACAAACCTCTGTATCTACCACATTTATAAATATTTTTCAATACAAAAATCGTAAAAGATGCTTAAAACCATACTCATCAATTTAAAAAAAATTGAAAACCTGCACACGGTTTCCCAGAAAAAAATTACGAAATTTCTCTATTTCTGGCCACCAGCTAGGTGTAATCCATTAAGGATTTTCGAGACGATTGACGGAATGTTACCATTTGATTAAAACGTATTCAGTAGATCCTTTGTCAAATACTGAATGCACTCTCCAAATTTTAAATCGATCGTCTGCACCCATTCTATAAAATTTACAATGAAAAAGAACACTTTTCAACCGATGGGTATGCTGACGTTTATAGCTTAATGACAGTTTTACACTCATGTGTAAAAAAAAGTTGGTTGACGACTACCATGATTCCGGACGTTTTGCTCATTTGAAATAAAAAAATTAAACGGTATTTTAATTTGTAGACCTGAGGCTATCGCCGGAACTAGAGTAAAGTAAAAATATATAAAACGGCACTTTTAGCACGGTTTTAAAAGTTAGGTTCCAAGTTTCGTAATTTTTTTTCCACCTTTTCTGCTTAACAAAACACTATGGCAGATTTAAGAAATTTTCCAGTTGAGGTGAGAACTATAGATGTGCTAACTATCCAGTCAAACCTTGTGTAATGAAGCTCTAGGGAAGTTCGTTATATCGAGTTCTCGTTATATTGAGGTTTCGTTGTATCGAGGTCGCGTCTGTTAAAATGTTCTTTAAGGGAAAGGTTTCAGCGTGAAAAAAAAGATAGAGTGAATTTATTGAAACCTTTTGTACATTGTTAAGTGTCATTTCAAAAACATTCCGTGAAATTTTTACGCGAAAATATCCACAAACAAGCTTATAGGGCATCCCTAATAAAAATAAGGGCCTTTCAGGGCTTTCCTAATGCTTGCCCTAGTAGGAATTTCCACAATGGGCCCAGACTTGGCCATTATCGGGATAAACTTGTAGGGATTTCCACAAAAGGACCCGACTTGGCCATTATAGGGATAAATCTGTAGGGATTTCCACAATAGGCCCAGACTTGGCCAGTATAGGGATAAACAAGTAGGGATTTCCACAATAGGCCCAGATCTGACTATTATAGCGATAAACCAGTATCAATAGCTTAAGCTACATGGTTGATGGTATTTCAATTATTCAAATCGATTATATACATCGATCGAATAATATTATCGAACGCAAATTGGGAAAAAGCGTAATGTCATTAGCAAATAAAAAATCAACGATGAACACAAATATGCAGAAAAACATCAGACAGTATTTATTTATCAAATTAAAGAAACATTTTACATAGATACAAACAGTTACTCATGGTTTCACTCATACATGGAGTTATGCTAGCGCATAAGTGTGAACAGTCCCAACCGGTTTTCTCAACATTTTTATAACAACTAATTTCCGCTCTATACTCATCATAGGGAAAATTATTTCTCCTGAAGACTTCGCTGATATTTCCCATTCATAAACTTTATCTGACTGTGTAGGATAAGTAAATTAATTGGTCTTCGTTTTCCAGATCTTTCCCTCAATGGAAATAGATTCTAGTGATTCAGTAGACCCATATATTTTTTTAATTTCTACTACACATCCATTCCTTAGAATGGATGTGTAGAATATATTTGTTTGCATATATTTGTTTGCATAATGCAAAAGACTGGCATGGGGGGCGCAGGATGCGTTAAGTCTCACCGAGATGACTTATCTACGTGGACCTTGCAGAAAAACAAGTGAATTCCGTGATGTATTTTTTCCCCGTGATATATTGATATTTTTCCGTGATATATTAATGATTGAGAATTACTTATTCAATTACTTAATAATTTCCTAATTAAAACTAAGATAATATTACTTTTATTGGAGTCATTAATACTTTACTTTATACAGCGGACATATAATGTCGCTCCTTCGCGTTCTGTACCCTTACAGACTCATTTCAGACTGTGACTATAACTATAATCAATGTGATAATCTTATAATGTCAAACTTAAGTGTTACAAGCTATCACTATTCTCAAAAATGTTATCATAATGGATAGTTCCTCAAAAATAAATGTTTGCAGTGTAGAGAGTTCGCATCACATTATTTTTTGTATTAATTTTGTCATGGCAGTTTGTCATAAAGGCTCACATGCAAATGCGCAATCACATTTCTACGCGGGCACACATACATACACATGTACTCACGTCCACACCTATGCACATGAACAATTACATAAAAACAAACACAGATATACCCTGACGCACTCAACATACACGTATATCCACTGATACGGATATTTTATGGCGCTGAAATGGTTTTGATGAGGCGCCATTGAGGCAACTTATAAGGCCCCGGTCGTTGCGCCTTTAATGGCCCTTGTTGACAAAGTGTGACCGGCCGCTAACGGCCCTCATGTGGCTTCCAGATTAGGGCCCGAATAAAGTTAGGGGAATATTATTGGGGCCCGATCACAGCCGCGACTCAATTTCCGCACGGGAGGTTTTAATTAGAGAAATTTTTACAAGCAATTAGCAATTAGGGCACAATGTATATTATTATGTCGTATCAAAGTTTCGGTTGTCCATCGAAAGGGAATGGACAAATCTTCGTTATATCGAAGATTTCGTTATATTGAGGTTCGAGTGTACCATAAGCATTTAAGCGAAATCCGGTTAATAGTTTTTGAGATATCATGAAAGCCAATTTGAAAAATACAGTCTTGAGAAAAACGCGTTTAAAAGTTCAAGTCCAATTTACAAAAAGGAAAATTTTGACTCACCACTAATCTGCTATGCCGGGGTCCATATACACGGACACATTTGTTGCAATTTGTGCAAAAAAAAAATCGATTTTTGAACCTGTCACATGGGATGACCGCCTTAATAGTTAAGCATGAAAGTTCGTTACTCCGACCGACGGAAAATCGCGTTGGAAAATTGAGGAGTGTAACAGTCACAAAAAGGTGACAGCTAGCGAGGGTTAAAAAAATAAGGGTTATGCATGCATGTTGGAATTCGTTCGTGCGGTTGTGACTATTACCGATTTTGTACGAGTCATTTAAGGGTGAAAGAAACGCGTGATTTTTTGCGAATTTTCCGTGGCATCAAGCGCCATCTCACTCCGTCTCCCCCTCGCGCCTGCCCCTCTCGCTGCTTCTCCAACACAATCGTAGGGGAGTCGTGAACGTATACGAATTTGAAAGTATAATGCGGATCAGTACGGAACACGGATATTCATTCTCTGTTGGACCACTATACTTATAGGACGTTCGCGCATGGTCGCCTAGACTGAATAGCGATATACGCGCGCCCGCGATACCGGATAACGTTCATAGTGGCGATTACCTGCCACGATCCCAATCGCTCGTTCCCATGATTATCGATTCACGGTTTCCACAAATCTCCCATTTCGGTGTGCAATGTGTCAGAAACAATTTTCATGCGAGTTTCGACTAATAGAAAAACAAACGATGACTCAAAAACAGCGAAATTTGAATGTTACTTGCTTATGAGTCACTCCATTTTTTTTGCGAGTGTACAATGACAAGGAACATCACTCAAGTGTCCGCCTTCGATTTTGTTGAAACTCATTTATGTGATGAAGCATTGAAAACTATTAGACACGTATTTTTTTTTATCTGCGGAAAAACCATTTTAAGGGGGTAGACGACCCCTCAAAGAAAGGGATGCCGACCCTTAATTCTTTTCAATCATTCTATAGCGGATTTTTCAGCGCTTTAGAATAGAATAATTATAATTTTTGTTTCATTTAGAGCCGTGGACTTCTTGTGGACGAAACTGGAAAACCACCCACCAAGACGTCTTTATTTGATGGTGGTTTCCCCTCTTAGATCGTTTTTCCGCGGATAAAAAAAATAGGTGTCTAATAGTTTTCAATGTTTTATCACATACAGAAGTTCCAACAAAATCGACGGCAAACACTTAAGGCCTTAGGCCACAGTAACGGGTACACAATCATGTGTGAATTTGACAATTTTTTTCGTATGAAAAAGTCATTCACTCATAAAATTAATTACACATCTATTTAGTATGAATATCAAGCTGTTAGAGAATATATATTTTTTTTCGATGTACCAAATGGCCGACTACTAATATTTTCTTTTGTTGTCTTTTTTACCTAGAACAAAAAAACACAAATTCTCGTCAATCTACATTAGAATATCTAGAGAAGTACGTACGGAATTAAAAAAATATTGTTTTATTCAAAAGTCGTAGGTATTTGAACTTAAGAAATGAATTTTCAGTGAAAAATTTCGTTATAACTGCTCATAAACAGCTCATAAAATAAAAAGTTTTCGATTAATCAGAAATTCCGTACGTACTTGTCTGCGAAATACAGTTGGGAACATAACTTTTAAGTTTGAAGTAAATCGAGTGAAAATTGTTGAAGTTATTTGTCACCCCAATTGGAAAAAAACTGTTTCGAGAAGTTTCGAGTAGTCGGCCATTTTGTACATCGAAAAAAAAAAAATTTCTAACAGCTCGATATCCATACTAAATAGATGTGTAATTAATTTTATGAGTGAATGACTTTTTCATACGAAAAAATTTGTCACATTCGCACATAATTTTATACCCGTTACTGTGGCCTAAGGCCTTAAGTGTTCGCCGTCGATTTTGTTGGAACTCCTGTATGTGATAAAACATTGAAAACTATTAGACACCTATTTTTTTATCTGCGGAAAAACGGTATAAGATCGGAAACCACCATCATATAAAGACGTCTCGGTGGGTGGTTTTGCAGTTTCGTCCACAAGAAGTCCACGGCTCTAAATGAAACAAAAATTATAATTATTCTATTGTAAAGCGCTGAAAAAATTAAGTGACGTTCCTTGTGAGCGAAAAGTCCATGGTATTTACACAAAAAACGGCTTTGGTAAATAGTACAGTCGTGCTGTATATTGGAATCGGAAAAAATTAGAAGGCTAGATTTTTGACCGGTGATTTTGTAGGTGCCGCGAGTGCTAAATCCAAGTTTGCCTAAAAATCCGGGTGTAGCGTTTTTTTAGGGGATAAAGTGGGATGGGGGTGGATTAATGCTAAAGTACAACCCCTACGAGGTCGGTGCTGAGAGACAAAATGTTTAGAAAAATCCGAGCTTTATTTTTGTCCGCAGGGCCGAAGTCGTGCAAGTTCATTTTGGGGGCGAAAGGGTGGGCTGAAATTTTGAAAAATCAGTTTTCATTCGATAACTCTTTAGAAAAAATTCATAAAATTTTTGTTCAAATGGGAACGTTGTAGCCCTTGAAAAGACGCGTCGATCAAATATTTGATCATCTCTCTTCGATAATATCTTCGCCCCCCCCCCCCGAAAAAATTGTTCAAATATAAAAATAAAAAAATTGTTTACTGAATAACTCGAAAACAATCGATTTTTCAGGGATAGTTTGAATGTACGAAATGTAGAGAATAATGTTCTCTATATTTTCGTTTTTATGGACCACGCTTGAATTTTGCTTGTTTCAACCCCTCTCGGGGGTTGAAAATTCAAAATGAAATTCTGGGAACACTATTGATCGAAAGTAAAGAGATACGAGTTTGACGCTGTTGACAAAAGTGTAGCTGATGGTTCAAGCTACAAATTGTTCCACGGCGGTGAATTCCTGCGGTCAATGGTTTTCTCAGAATTTGATTTTTTATTTTCAACCCCCAAGAGGGCTCGGAAAAAGCAAAATTCATGGGTGGTCCATATAAACGAAAATATAGAAAAAATTAT
Source organism: Ophion ellenae (assembly GCA_963210295.1). Classification (NCBI taxonomy): domain Eukaryota; kingdom Metazoa; phylum Arthropoda; class Insecta; order Hymenoptera; family Ichneumonidae; genus Ophion; species Ophion ellenae. Next base: position 10,629,853 of record OY723385.1, on the reverse strand, counting down.
TCTCTACATTTCGTACATTTAAACCATACCCGAAAAATCGATTGTTTTTGAGTTTTTCGATAAACAATTTTTTTTGGCATCTCAAAAAAAAAATTCGGGGTGAAGATATTATGGGAGCCTAATGATCAAATACTCGACCGACAGATCTTTTCCAGGACTACAACGTTCCCATTTGAATAATAAGTGTACGAATTTATCCTAAGGAGTTTTCCTCAAAACTGTATATTTTCAAATTGGCTTCCATGATATCTCCAAAACTATTGAACGGAATTCGCTCACATTTCTATGGTATAGTCAGCACATCTATAGTTCTCACCCGAACTAGAATATTTATGATATCTGCAATCGTTTTTTTTCAGTTAAAATAGTAAGTAAAAAACGACGAAACTTGACACTCATCTTTTAAAACCATGCCAAAAATCCAATATCCGATATTTTTCTTTTACTGTCATTCCGGCGATAACCTCAGCGCTACAAACAAAAATGCCGTTTGATTTTTTATTTCAGATAAGCAAAACCACCGGAATCATGACAGCAGTCAACCAACTTTTTTTGTACATGAGTGTCTTCCGAATTGTTCAAAGACGATGTAACTCATTATTCTTGTTTGATAGAATTCTGGGAGACTGTAAAAATGTTAATGAATGTGTGGTAAAAATTCAAAGATGGTGTATTTTGATGTTTCATCAAAAAAAAAATCTCAAAAAAGCAAAAAAATAGCTGTCACATGGGATGACTCCGGTAAAGAAAAAAAAACGAGTCAATAAGATAAACCTGGAGCTCTGTGCGTCTGGAATAAATCATAAACTGTAACTTTTCAATTGCCGTATCTTTTTGTTGGTCAATCGCGTAATTGACGGTTGAGGACTTTTAATTACGGAGATTCTTAATGAGTCATTTCAACAAATTTTCACGGATCGTGGGGCAACCCTATAGCAATGGCTCCGATCTGTACTCTCTCTCTCTCTCTCTCTCTCTCTCTCTCTCTCTCTCTCTCCCTCTCTCTCTTTTTATTGCCTCGTTGACTCGTCACCACTGCCCTTTGGGTCGGGATCATCTTGGTCCTGTTTTCCCGAGGCAAAGGACTGAATAAAAGCTCGAGGAGTTTCCTCTCCCTTCCTCGCCCCTTGACTTACTTCGAAGTTACAATCCATGTGACGATTCACAGGTCGCCCTGGCAACGGGGCCGCCATTGGGTCGCATGTCACGAGAAGTCGTCAATCGTACCAGTACACATAAAGCAAAATGCGATAGTGTAGGTATATACATAAGTGACTATATATTCGTACCGTCGATGTTTTATTTTTTTTCGTGACGCCGTTCGAATTGGCTGTATTTTCTGCGAGGCATTTCTCACAGTTGAACTCCTGTATCGATGAGGGTCGTCGAGTCGGTCACTTTCATCGAAAGCCCCTCCAAGTTCTTTCGCACATATAATCGCGCGCATGCAGCCGAAGAATGCGAAACAGGAGGGAAGAGAAAAAGGATACGGTGGAGGCCGACGAGAGGGAGGGAGAGATGAGGGTTTCGGTCTATCCGAAGATTCTCTGGCAATTCTGAGGGTGAGTGGTGAAGGCAAAGCGAGTTCTCGAGGGAAAATTATTTTCCGAGAGCAGGTTATGGAGACAGATAGAGAGAGGGAGAGGGAGAGAGAGAATCTCAAACTTGGAACCAGCAATTCAGATCGTCGGATGAACTGTATGTGCGCTGTCGCCGTTGTCGACGGGTGAACGACAGTGGGGCAAAAAGAGGACGCAGATTTCCCCAGATGTCGGGGAACAGCAGCAAAAGACCTCTCGTTAAAATGACCAAACAGCAAATACGTGCTTTTGATATTAGCACCATCAGCCTTGAACGCCATGATAATCTGGCCACTATCAAATTTCTTGAATCACATGAGAGGAACACGAACATCAGATTCTTCCACATCAACCTTGAACCACATACGGGCCACTGGTCTTCAAGAAAATAATGTTGAACCGCATACGCGACGTAGGTCTCCAAAAGATCATATTGAATCATATCAGTCTTGAACAACGTATGAGGGATATGTCTTTAAGACGATAATCTTGAACGACATATGAGATGCATGTCTTGAAGAAAATCATCGTGAACCACATCAGTATTGTGCCCCATAAGAGGCTCAGGGCTTGAAGAAAATAATCTCGAACCACATCAGTCTTGAACCGCAAACGAGGCACATGTCTTCAAAAAAATCATCTTGAACCACATCAGTCTTGGACCACATATGAGGGATATGTCTTGAAGAAGATCATCTTAAACGACATATGAGATGCATTCCTTGAAGTGAATCATCTTTAACAACATACGAGGCACAAGTTTCCAAGAAAATAATCATGAACCACATCAGTCTTGAACCACATACGAGGCACAGGTCTTCAAGGAGATCACCTTCAACGACATATGAGGTGCATGTTTTGAAGAAGATCATCTTGAACGACACATGAGATGTATGACTCGAAGAAAATCATCTTTAACCACATACGAGGCACAAGTCTGCAAGAAAATCATCTTGAACCACATCAGACTTGAACCACATACGAGGCACAAGTCTTCACGAAAATCATTTTGAAGAACATCAGACTCGAACCACATACGAGGCGCATGTCTTCAAAAAGATTATCTTGAACGACATATGAGATGCATGTTTCGGAGAAAATCATCTTAAACCACATTAGTCTTGAACCACATACGAGGCATGGGTCTTTAAGAAAATCATCTCAAACTACATCAGTCTTGAACCACATACGAGGCACAGGTCTTCAACACATGCGAGGTGCTGTATTCAAGAAGATCATCTCAAACGATATATGAGGTGCATGTCTTGAAACAGATTATCTTAAACGACACATGAGATGCATGACTCGAAGAAAATCATCTTGAACCACATACGAGGAACAGATTTTCAAGAAAATCATCATGAACCACATTAGTCTTGAATCGCACACGGGGCGCATGTCTTCAAGAAAATAATCTCGAACCATATCAGTCTCGCACCAAATACGAGACACATGTTTTCAAGAAGATCATCTTAAACGACATATGAGATGTATATGTCTTAAAGAAAATCATCTTTAACCGTACCAGTCTTGAACCCCATATGAGGCACGTGCCCGGAGAAAATCATCTTGAACCACGTCGGCCTTAAACCACGTACGAGGCACATGTCTTCAAGAAAATTACCTTGAACCACATACGAGGCACATGTCTTCAACATGATCAGCTTGGACGACATATGAGATGCATGTTTTGAAGAAAATAATCTTAGACCACATTAGTCTTGAACCACATACGAGGCACAGGTCTTCAAGAAAATCATCTCGAACCACATCAGTCTTGAACCGCATGCGAGGTGCATGTATTCAAAAAGATCATCTTCAGCGATATATGAGGTGCATGTCTTGAAGAAGATTATCTTGAACGGCACCTGAGATGCATGACTCGAAGAAAATCATCTCGAACCACATACGAGGCACAGGTTTCAGAGAAAATCATAATGGACCACATCAGTCCTGAACCACATACGAGGCCCATGTCTTCGTGAACATCATCTTGAACCACATAAGTCTTGAATCACATACGAGGCACAGGTCTTCAAGAAAATCATCTTGAATCACAACAGTCTTAAACCACATGCGACATGCGAGGCCGACGTCATTGAAAATATCATTGTGAATCACAACCATCCTGAAGGCGGTACATGTTTCCAAGAAAGTAATTGAAAAACCGAATCGAACGAAAATGTGGGAAAAAACTGCTTTAATCGAACGCTGAAAAATAACGGAAACTTGAGAAAAACCGAACAGTTTGTGCGTTGATTCTCCGAGTCCGGGTTTTCTAGTTCAGTCGTCCATGGAAGCATTAGCGAATTATAGCCAGCTATAGAACTATAAGAGGAAAAATGGAGCAACAGGGACAAAACAAGAAAGGGGGGAAAGTCTTTTTCCGTCTCATCTTCTCCCGTCGTGGTTTTCTCTCAAAGAGGCAATTTAGCGATTTCACCACGTCAGAGGGAAAATTGTCGAACTACCGAGGCCAATCAACAGCGTTTCATGCGAAGACGCGCTCTCGCTGCAGCGCCTCTCTCTCTCTCTCTCTCTCTCTCTCTCGCGTTTTCCCGTGTGACGAAGAAGTAGTTCAGAAAATTCTTTTTCCATGGTTATTTCCTCGACGTTGAGGCGAAGGCCAAGAATTCCCTCTCGGTAAACGCGACCTCTACTTTTCGACAGTAATGCCGCGAAAGGCTAAGCTGAACCCGAATAAAAATAAAATTCGACAAAAAGAACCCAAGCTTTACTTCCGGCTCAAGCTCTCCTCGAGATTGCTAAATTCATTTGCGACGAATTAATCGTCGGACATGTTGATTATTCTACGAATTTGATGATCTATGAAAAATAAAAACTAACCCTGCGTTACCGATTTCAAGCAGACAGTAATTCAAGCGATCTTGGGGTTCATAATTTTCGTAATTTCGTTGTTTTCATCTGTCCGTTATGGAAAAGCGTCCTTCACCCCTCTTTATGCTTGTAACCCTTACGTTAGAATTCGAAAAAAAGGATTGAGTTCGCACATTCGAGCTCACTGATTGCGGTCACTGCAAAATAATTACTTTCGGAAGAAAAGGAATAAAACATATTTTTTCAATTCTCCAAGTTTCTAGACCAGCTGTGTTCCCTATGCTGTATGAAGGATGTCACGTGTTAAGGGGGTTTCTCGCTTTAACGTTTTCTCACGCCAAAAATAGCTGTTTTCATCAATTTTGTCGATAGGTTTACGTTATAGATATTGATGGAAATGTAGTTACAGGTAATAAATACACTTTTAAAATACATTAAAAACATTTTTTTATGTATTTATGTAACCCAAACAAACTTTAACCTCGTTTTTCTCGAAACAACGTTTTTCGACGGCTTGTTGATGAAATCTTTGAAACTACTGAACTGATCCTCATGAAATTTTAACCACATATTCTTTACAACTATGGCTCTAGCGCATATCAAGGATTAAAAAATTTGATGTTTACTATTTATTTCTGCCAAAAACGGTGAAAAAACAGGTTTTTTTTGTTTTTTCCGAAAGATGTCCGCCGTTTTATTATTTTTGCACATGTCAAAAGTCGTATGATATGCGCTGTACCCATTATGGGGCTATACTCGTGTGAACGCTGAAAATTTGGGTGATTTTCGGCAATTTTTTGGAAGAAAAGTACTAAATTGAATGTTTCGGAAAATTATGAATATATTTGGCTATATTTGACCTATATTACGTAACTTTTTCATACAAAAATTTTGAGATCCAAGCGACTTATGAGCTGCCTTCGGAGGTGCCAAAAAAAAAAGTTCCTCTACTGCTGACATGATTATGATATTTGAAATGAAATGAAATTTTTACAGGATATTCTTGAAAGGATAAACTATCGGAAAAGGCAAAATAAAATCGATTTTTTTACAGTGTCACACTGGTATAGCCCATTAACATGTCGAATCTAAAACCGTTTGATTTTTTGTTTCGTATGATCCATCTCCGAGATTTCATCAACAGCGCAGACCTACAATTTTTTAAAAACTTTTTTTAACTACCATTTTTGTTTATAAATAGTGACTTAAATAAATGAAAACATTTTTTAAAATGTATTTCGAAAGTGTATTTACTAAGTGTAACAACTTTTATATCAATATCTATAATATAAACCTATCAAAAAAATTCAATAAAGTAGCCTTTTTAGCATCTAAAGTGAGAAGACCCCTCAAACATTGGTAAATTCCGATTTTCGTAAAATCCCGTTGTTCAATAAGCAACAGACCAGTTCGCATACGTGTCTGGAGCATGGATGTCAGTTTTCGATAATATCGAAAAACCCGAATATCGGACCAAAATTCGATATTGAAATACCGATATTGGACTCGAATATTACCGATATTTCGATATCAGAGTTGAACAAATTAATGCATGTACTTATAATTGTTATTATTTCTATTCAAGTCACATTTACTTTTTTTTTATGACGTTTAAAAGTCTTAAAATATGGTAACCGACATTCAATATTTCCGAAGTGTCAGCTTATTTATCCACGAGCGTTAAGATAGTCTGTTTTGTACGGTCATTGTTTCAACAATTTCAATCTCGTTAACTAAAGTGACCATACTGTTGCCTGCCTGCATCAAGTAATTTGCGTAATTTTAACTTTGCTTGTTTACTGATTATTTGATTTGCGTAAACGTTCCCTTTTTGTTTTTTTTCTGTTTATCTATTTTATGTTGGGTTGGATATATTTGAGAACATAGCTATAGTTTTATATGTTTAAAAATGAATGATAAATAAATATGTCAATAAAAGACTGATTTTTAATACATACTGTGGTTTCACTTACAAGGAAAGGGTGGGAGGTCGATCTCCCCGATTTCGATGAAATTTGGCATGCTTATGGAATGGGTAAAAATAGTATTAATATTTTAAGGCTATTGAATGTCATAAAAAAAGTGAAATTAACTTAAACGGAAAGAATGACAATTATAATGATATTTTGATTGTTTCAATTGTGATATTGAAATATCGGTACTATTGGAGTCCAATATCGATTTTCCAATATCGGATTTTTCATATAATGTTCCGGTTTTTCTGTCTTGAAGAAGATCATCTTGAACGACATACGAGATGCATGGCTTGAAAAAAATCATCTTGAATCACATCAGTCTTGAACCACATATGAGTCACAGGTCTTCAAGAAAATCATCTTGAACCACATAAGTCTTGAACCACATACGAGGCAAAGGTCTTCAAGAAAATCATCGTGAATCACATCAGTCTTGAATCACATACGAGGCACGTGTTTTCAAAAAAATCATCTTGAACGACATATAAGATGCATGTCTTCTAGAGAATCATCTTGAACCACATCAGTCCTGAACCACATACGAGGCGAATGTCTTCAAGAAAATCATTGTGCATCACAGCAGTCTTGAACCACATACGAGGCACAGGTCTTCAAGAAAATCATCTTGAACCACATACGAGGCACAGGTCTTCAAGAAAAGCATTGCGAATCACATCAGTCTTGAACCACATACGAGGCACATGTTTTCAAGAAAATCATTGTGAATCACAACAGTCTTGTACCACATACGAGGTATAGGTCTTCAAGAAATTCATCTTGAACCCCATAAGTCTTGAACCACATACGAGGCACATGTCTTCAAGAAAATCATTGTGAATCACAATAGTCTTAAACCACATGCGAGGCGCACGTTTTCAAGAAGATCATTTTCAACGACATATGACGTAAATGTCTTAAAGAGAATCATCTTGAACCACACCAGCCTTGAACCACATACGAGGCGAATGTCTTCAAGAAAATCATTGTGAATCACAACAGTCTTGAACAACATACGAGGCACAGGTCTTCAAGAAAATCATTGCGAATCACATCAGTCTTGAGCCACATACGAGGCACATATTTTCAAGAAAATCATTGTGAATCACAACAGTCTTGAACCACATACGAGGCACAGGTCTTCAAGAAATTCATCTTGAACCACATAAGTCTTGAACCACATACGAGGCACATACCTTCTAGAAAATCACTGTGAATCACAATAGTCTTAAACCACATGCGAGGCGCAAGTTTTGAAGAAGATAATTTTCAACGTCATATGACGTGAATGTCTTGAAGTAAATCATCTTGAATCACAGCAGCCTTGAACCACAAACGAGGCACATGTCTTCAAGAAAATCATTGTGAATCACAACAGTCTTAAACCACATGCGAGGCGCACGTTTTCAAGAAGATCATTTTCAACGACCTATGACGTGAATGTCTTAAAGAGAATCATCTTGAACCACACCAGCCTTGAACCACATACGAGGCGAATGTCGTCAAGCAAATCATTGTAAATCACAACAGTATTGAACCACATACGAGGCACAGGTCTTCAAGAAAATCATTGCGAATCACATCAGTCTTGAGCCACATACGAGGCACATATTTTCAAGAAAATCATTGTGAATCACAACAGTCTTTGAACCACATACGAGGCACAGGTCTTCAAGAAATTCTTCTTGAACCACATAAGTCTTGAACCACATACGAGGCACATACCTTCTAGAAAATCATTGTGAATCACAATAGTCTTAAACCACATGCGAGGCGCACGTTTTAAAGAAGATAATTTTCAACGACATATGCCGTGAATGTCTTGAAGTTAATCGTCTTGAGCCACAGCAGCCTTGAACCACATACGAGGCACATGTCTTCAAGAAAATCATTGTGAATCACAACAGTCTTAAATCACATACGAGGCACAGGTCTTCAAGAAATTCATCTTGAACTACATAAGTCTTGAACCACATACGAGGCACATGTCTTCAAGAAAATCATTGATAATGACAGAAGATAATTTTCAACGACATATGACGTGAATGTCTTGAGAAGAATCATCTTCAACCGACGCCATAAAAAAAAATCATTTCGAATCACATCCATCCTGAATGAGGCACATGTTTCCAAGAAAGTAATAAAAAAATTCGATGTAATCAAAAACCGGTATTCATGCTCTAGTCTATAAAATAAATTCCGTCTTCAAAGGTACATTTGCCGATACATATTTGTCAAATGTACTTTTGATCTTGATACGTGAGACCACAGTTTCGCTTGAGAATAGATCATCCCGCGAAGATCATTATTATTTCGCTCTTCAATCTCGGCAAATGCTACTCGCTTGCTGCGGTGTACATCTCCATACACACCGGGTTTGAGGCTCGCGTGCTCGTGTTTCTGGCGATCCTCCAACTTCGTCGCCGCTGCCAGAGCATCACGTATTATGTACCTCTCCACTGAAAACTCACGATAGAAAAGCACATGGGATGTTCTTGTCTTCTCTGTATGTAACGTGTACGTGTTTTCATCGAGTGCATGCACCACTCATAGTTACACCACTATGGCTCGGCCTACGTAAGACGTAACACTTTATGTTCTCGAGGATTTTTAAGCCCAGTGATATCCCACAGTTCGGCATCATGAAGCATCGATTGAATACATGTTTGCAGTCGTAAACATTTCTCGAAATAGACGACTAGTTAACATGGACATGTTATATTTCTTTCTAAAATGTTTGGAAACCATTTTCAATTAAGGGGTTAGGCCACTCTAGAGGCCGAAAAAATAGGCTTTTTGAGGATTTTTTTCAGAAAAACTACTAAATAAATCGATATTACAAAAAAGGGTGTTTATCATACATATCAGTGACTGTATACAATAATTTTTTCGAAGCGATTCATTTCAAAATGGTGGCTGTGCATCGTTTATCTCGAAACTGCATTTTTTAAGTTGGCCGGAAAGATAACTCAGACAATTTTCAACCAATTCACTTGAAATGTTGAATATATCTTGAAAAATACAATGTCCATGGAAGTACGTAGGATTTTTTTTATGTTGCATAGTTCATTTGTTATTAACAATTATCTGACGATTTTTTAGGCAAATTTTTCACTGTCCAAAAATTTGGCTAAACATCGTCAGTAGCAAAACTCATGTAGATTGTGGAAAAAAAATGATTCTTTGATCCGGGTGCTCGTGTGCGTCTCCTACGAGTCCGCCCATGAAAAAGCGTTCTCTCTACCCTCAACCGAGACACATTTTGCATTTAAAAAAAATTATTTGAGAGCCTACAGACATGTAACCCTTCAAATCTTATTTCGATTGATCTATTAGTATTTTTTTTAATCCTAAAATGCCGAAAATCGAAAGGTATATAAAGCCTTAAAAATTGAAAGCCTGGGGACGATTGAATTAGATAAATATGCATAGAAATAGATCAGCAATAACAACGACAATAATAATAATGGGAATCTTAACCCTAGGATGACACTCATATTTTTCGCTACTTACATGAAACATCACTTGAGTGTCCGCCGTCGATTTTATTGAAATTCATATGTGTGATAAAGCATTGAAAACTATTAGACACGTATTTATTTTTATCTGCGAGAAAACGGTTTTAAAAGGGGAAACCACCCCTCAAATAAGTTTTGTCGAAAAAAAGCTGTTTGAGCAGATGAAGAAGTTTTGCGAAAGAGAAGAAACGCGAGTTTTGCATTTCTGGTCGGGTCTGCGAGACCCATGAGTGTCTTTCGAGGGTTACAAAAAGAATAATAATTATTATATCAATAATAATAATTTGTAACCATATTATTATATATTTATTTACGTAGAGATAATTATAAATAATTGCTGCAATAATAGGAAATAATAATTATTATTATACAATTCATTAAGCTAATCGATATCAACGTTATACCGTTTCGTCAATAATAGAACATGAAATTATTAAGGGGGGATTGTCTTTTTTTTTTCGCAAAATTTACCGCTTTTTGGGAATTTTTTTGTGAGGAAAGTATACAACGGAAAACTTGTGAAACTTGGCATATAGTTTTATTGATCTGTTTACTACATACAAAAAAAATTTTAAACAATTTCATCAAAAAATCCGCCTCCCACCCGCTTCGACGCGCGATGGTCCTTTTTTGATGGTGTGCACGATTACAGCCTTCACGTTCATCCTGCAACAAAAACCCAAAAAGCATTTTACTTTAGACACATAGCTATCGTTCGATGAAGGGAAAAAAAAAATTGACGATTTGGTGACGTTTTGAACTTGAAGTATCGATTTTTCGAAAAAAATTGATCGATTTATTGTTATAAATAAAAAACTATTAAACGTATTGCTTTTTTGCTTCATCAAACGATAAAAGGATGTCAGCTGAGCATTCTGTCCAAATTTGAAGGCAATCGGTTGAATAGTTTTTGAGAAATCGTGCACACCATCAAAAAAGGACCATCGCGCGTCGAGGGGGGTGGGAGGCGGATTTTTTGATGAAATTGTTTAAAAATTTTTTTGTATGTAGACAGATCAATAAAACTATATGCCAAGGGGGGGGGGGGTGGGAGGCGGATTTTTTGATGAAATTGTTTAAAAAATTTTTTGTATGTAAACAGATCAATAAAACTATATGCCAAGTTTCACAAGGTTTCCGTTGTATACTTTCTTCACAAAAAAGTTCCCAAAAAGCGGTAAATTTTTCGAAAAAAAAGACAATCCCCCTTTAAAGATTAATACTGGCAAAATTTTGTTTTTCCTTTCCAGTTTGGCAAAATATAAATTTGCAGAAGCGCAAGTTTCGTTCGCAATTGTTCCCTAAAAGAAAGTACTATGAATGTTCACTATAACACTGCGATCAATCGATAGTGAGAAATCTATGGATTTGTACGATTCTTTCAGATTCGGTGTCGTTTCGACGGTACCCGCAGTATAGCGAAGGTACATACGAAGAGCTTAGCGTGTGTTTAATACAATATATCAGTACGTCGAGGCTGAAAAGAATTCTTGAGTGCGTGTGCGCGTACTCTTTTGAGTGGCACTTCAAATTTATTTCAGGCAAAAAAAGAATATAACTATCTCGTCGTAAGGGGTATTCTCGCAGACATGGGAGAAATGGAAGATGCATATGGTGTCTGGTGAACTGATCCAGAAAAGCTTTTTTTAAATCCCTATTCCTTTTTTTACGTGCACTCAAGATCGTCTTTATACGCGATTCAGGTCGAGACATTCATTGGCACCTGAACATCCAAGACTACAATTTCCATCGTGTCATTCATTGAATGATGAATCGAGTCCTACACCGCAAAATATTTATTTAATTTAAATAGGATTTATTTAAGGGGTCTTCTCACATTAGACGCTAAAAAAAGCTATTTCCATGATTTTTTAAATGGGTTTATATTATAGATATTTTTATAAAAGTTGTTACACTTGATTTATACACTGTCAAAATACATTTTTGTTAAATCATTTATTCAAGTCACTATTTATATATAAAAATGGTAATTAAAAGAATTTCCCAAAAAATTGTAGGTCTGCGCTGTTGACGAAATCTCGGAGATCGATCGTCCGAAACAAAAAAATCAAACGGTTTTAGATTCATTATGTTAATGGCTATAGTGCATATCATAGGATTTTTTATATATGCAAAAATAATAAAATGGCGGATATTTTTCGAAAAAAAAACGTGTTTTTTCACCGTTTATGGCAAAAAAATTAGTAAATATCACCATTTAAAAAAATCCTTGATATGCGCTATAGCTATAGTTGTAAAGAATATGCGGTTAGAATTTCATAACGATCGGTTCAGTAGTGTCGAAGGTTTATCAACATGCCGTCGAAAAACGTTGTTTCGAGAAAAATGTTTTTTTAAGTTTGTTTGGGTTACATAAATACATTTAAAAAAAAATTTAAATGTATTTCGACATTGTATTTATTAAGTGTAACAACTTTTATATCAATATCTATAATATAAACCGATCAAAAGAATTCATGAAAATAGCCTTTATTTAGCGTCTATAGTGAGAAGACCCCTCAAATCAAATAGGTTCTTTCCTTGTCTCACTACCTACTCCGATCCTATTTGTTTTGAAACATATTTTTTTTATTTGTTCCAGCTATTCTTGTTAATTATTAAATATAGGCGAATTAAATAAACACACATTAGATTCAAGCACATTCTTTCTTTGAACGTATGAGAAATATTTTTAAATAAAAAATCTCTATTAGCGTGAAGGAGCGTCGATTTGATCCGAACATATATTTCTGTTGAATTCTGGGAAGATCTGTTTTACAGAAATAAATGTTCAGTTGCTTACCATGTATATGTCTTTCAGTCAAATTTTTTTGCACTTCGACCGTACTAAGAATATATTTTAATCGTTGGTATTTCGATTCGCATATAGAAAATGTATATTTACCTCAAATATATTTTTGTGGCCACCGAATGAAAGAAGTATGTGAATCAAAAGAATTTTCATTTTATATTTTTATACAACATGCATACACGGATAATGCGTGTGGTAACAATATGAAAACAAATAAAAACATTGGTAGGATCAAACGAAGAATGTCATGACCAAGTGTTGGTCAATAGATTCATTCAAATAAGTGAGTATTTGTTGCAATAAAGACGGACCATTTATTCAATCAAATAGAAAAATGTTCGACTCTTCCAAAATTATATTGCATTTGAATTAAAAAATATTAAATCTATGCATTTAGTGGATTCAACTAAATTGTTTTTTAAACATACGAAACTATAGATTTTTCTAGGAATATATAAACAATTTAGTTATTAGACGATACTAAATAGATGTTGATTAGTATAAATAAATATATTCGAAATAAATTATTCCAATAATGAAATGCTGAAATAAAATAATGGAGAACTTTGATTTCACGAAAAATCTGGTTAATTCAAATAAGAAAAAAATCAAATAGACGCATCTAGTTAATATCAATAGAACTTTTCTGTCAGTGTAGAAAATTCAATACTTTTGAAATTTCGAATTGTTTTTTGAACAGACGAAAACAAGTCAAGATTTATTAGGAATAAATAAAATATTTAGTTATTAGACGATATTAAATAGATCTTCATTTGAATAAATAACTATACATTTAAAATAAATAATTCCAATAATAAAATACAATAGGGAAACTTTTATTTCACGCAAAATCTAGTTAATTTAAATAAGAAAAAATCAAATAGACGCATCGAGTTAATATCAACAGAACTTTTGTGTCAGGGTATAAAATTCAATACTACTGCTCGTTTGTTTGCAAGGATAGATTGATTGATTAATTTTATTATGCCTTGAAAATATCTTGAAGCAAGAGATAAAGAGAGAGGGAGAGAGAGAGAGAGAGAGAAGTAGATTTCTTGACGCGAATCAAGAAGACATATCAACTTTATAGTTGATATATCTTCTGAACGCAATGCAGGTTAAAAAAATATGCGTTTCTCGATGGCTGCCGTAGAAACTGAGGGCCTTCGGAGGAAGACTTAATCAATTCGAATAATCATGACTTCTCGTGCACTCAATTATTTCGTTAAACGTTGAAACAACGCGGGATCTATAAATATCGCTCAAATTACGGAGTGTGGAACGAAAGAGGATATCTGCGGCGGGGAGTAATGTTTTAGCGGCCATTTTGGAAAAATAAACGACCTATAGAACCAGATGACTGACTCGCGAAGCCAACGAGGAGGAAACTCGTCGTCGGAGTGACAGCCGTTCGTACCGCGATTGTTATTCAATTTACATTAACGTTTCGGTTTTCCGTTTCGATAGTATATACGGTCGTTGAACGCTTTTCAACTCTTCTCCCTCCCTCCCTCCCACTCTCTCTCTCTCTCTCTCTCTCTCTCTCTCTCTCCCTCTCTCTCTCCCTCTCTCTCTCTCTCTCCTTATTCGTTTTCTATCGTTACAGTATCTCTTCGTATGTTTTGCCGTTTCTTCAGCCATAGTTATACTAGTCCAATGCGTACATTCGGTGAAAGAACTAATGAACACAACCAACATGATCGTGGGTGGCGTTAATGATCATTTGCTAACCTATGTGTCTTTAGAAATGTTGAATTAGATGCCCAATTAATGTAAGTGTCCACTTCCAATGAAATTGTACTCATTCCACTGCTTGATCGAATCATAAACGATTAATTGTTGCAAAAACTTTACTTTAGAAAGTTTAACATTCAACTTGCATATCTCTGGAAAAAGGCTTTTCAAGGTTAGGAAAGAAGTGAGCCATATGTCAAAATAGCTTCAAGGGGTCTTCTCACTTTAGACGCTAAAAATGCTATTTTCATGATTTTTTTTATAAGCTTATATTATAGATATTGATATAAAAGTTGGTACACTTAATAAATACAGTTTTGAAATACATTATTTTTTTTAATTAATTTAAGTCACTGTTTATAGACGAAAATGGTAGTTGAAAAAATGTCCTAAAGAAAATGTAAGTCTGCGGTGTTGATGAAATCTCGGAGTTGGTTCATCCGAAACAAAAAAATCGAACGGTTTTAGATTCAGTTTGTTAATGGCTATAGCGCATATTACAAGATTTTTTATGTATGCAAAAATAACAAAATGGCTGACATTTTTCCAAAAAACAAGAAAAAAGTTGTTTTTTCCCACCCATTATGGTAAAATAATTGTGAATACCTAAATTTAGAAAAATCCTTGATATGCGCTATAGCTATAGTTGTAGCCGTCGAAAAACGTTGTTTCGAGAAGACCGCGTTTAAATTAAGTTTGTTTGGGTTACATAGATACATAACAATTTTTTTTGTATTTCGAAAGTGTATTAAGCGTAATAACTTTTATATCAATATCTATAATATAAACCTGTCAACAAAAAGATCATGGAAATAGCTTTTTTGCTTTAGCATCTAAAGTGAGAAGACCCTTCAAGTCATCACATCTATGTGGCTTACGGCGAAACTAAACTTTAATTTTTTATAAGATCACTAAAGGAGCAATGAAAATAAAATTTAGACAATTTATTCTACATGTGCTGATGCATACAAAAAAAAGCAATGAAAAAAAATACAAAATCGCGGCTCAGTCGTGCACAAACAGCGTTTCGGTTTTGCGCCGTGTGGGAGGACGCAGAACTTTTATAGGTTAGCACCTAAAGGGGACATTTTTTTAAAAACATTTACGTCAGTTTTCTTATTCAAGTACACACGATCATTGAAGAATATCGTTTCATCACAAAACGTTCATATTTTGAATAATTTTTTTTTGTCGCAATAAATGGGTCTCCTTTAGCTTATAAAAATGAGAATTATTGATGAATCAAAAAAATCTGTAGACTTCTTTAGAAAATGTATCTGAGGAGCCACAGTTAACATTTCAAGTTGATAGGATGAAAACTGCCCGAATTATTCGACCTACCGATTTCATAAGCTTGGTTTCGTGAAAAACACGTTTGACGTTTGAAGACTGATTTAGGAGCTATCGTTTACACAGAGGAATTGAAGCTCTCATTTGAATCCTGCGTGTACCCACGGAGGTATTTTGGTAGTAGGTCTTCAGTTGTTAGGTCGTATAATTTGTGTACAACGACTCGACTAAACGGTTCCAAATTGCTACTCTCACCGTGTAGGCTGTTTCGTGCGTTTCGGAGCGCTTAGAGGCGCTTCGAAAAATAACCTTTGAGAAAAAAATCCGCGTATAATTTGTATCTGTATTCTTGTGATGTTTATGCATAATTTAAGCCAATAAAAAAGGTCCAATTTTTTCTTCTTCTCATATGTAACGCCCTAAGACGTTTAATTTGTGAATGCAAATATAGGATATTTTATTTTATGAAAATTTAAGGCCCATCGGATCTCATATTTGATTATGAGGCCCCTTGGGACCTTATATTTATATTAAAACATTGGAAGGCAGAGGCTTTGTCCACATTCCAAAAATACACAATACTTTTGATTAAAATGTAGTTATATGAATTCATGTAATTGTTTTAATAAAACAAGTTAAAACTGCACTCGGTATAGTTATGTCTGCTGTGTACGGTTTTGCCTAAATAGAGTCGGCGGAGGTAAAAGGGAGATAAAAATCACCTTTCATGCTTTGTCCCCACCGCAAATCATATATCCACTGTTTCCCGAAGGGAATTCATTGTTATTCAATGTAAAAAGTGCTGTCGTACATAGAATTGATTATCAATTAAAACAGATTTATGGCCTAACAAACCCGAAGAGACCCTTAAACTTCCTCTCCCTTTGAAAAAGCTCAAAAACCTACAATATAGTTCATGACTCAGCGTATATAACGTTACCTTAAATGATCAAACTGCCTTATCTCCTTTTCGTATGTCCGAGTCTAGCGCAACCTGATTTATCAGCAATCGATAAATAAAGTTCGGAATATTTCAAGTGAGCGTGGATGTGGGAAATCGTCATCTGCTTCACAGATCTCCCCTTTTTATTAACTGGGACTTGATATTCCGAATTTCCACGCTAGGAATCTACCATAACATCCGTGGCGTACGAAGAGACGAAGCGTGTAAACGTCGTCAGTAAGGTCCAATCGTCGGTAAGGTAGAGTTCAATTGTCGGTAAGGTAGAGTTCAAACGTCGGTAAGGTAGTTCTCAATAGTCGCTAAGGTGCACTCAATCGTCGGTAAGGTAGATTTCAATTGTCGGTAAGGTAGATTGCCGTCACCGATGAGATATTTTTACTCGGCGAGTGCCCGAGAGATGTCAGGCAGCGTATTTTTCACGGAACTAAATTCTCCCGCTGAGACGAATCGTAATGGGCCATAAAATCCCGTTGATTTTGTTTCCAACCAACCAACCGCGTTTTTTATTTTCCTCGTCGTTGCTTTTGCCCAAGCCTAGTGTGTATAATCGAATAATTACCTTTCCTGACTCGTAATTAGGCCACCACCGAGCCATGTCTTTTTTTTCGACTCACTTTCCTCCTGGCCTAACATAAAACAGCAAATAACCTTCCGAATTGTCCAATTGTTCTGCGATATGCGAACGTTGCAAAAACTGCCCGGGTCCGGGAGAAACGTAAAGGTATTTGAACAGGTGAAAATTCGTGAGCGAATGTAGGGGTTTAGTAGGTCGTGAAGATGACGGACGGGTGAAGCTTATCTGATCGATCGTTCAACACCTCGGAAGCGTCTCACGACGCCCACCGACCCGTCACTCAAGCCCGAGCGTCGGCTGAACTTTGGGAATGGAGGGGGAAAGGGCGCGATGTCACGCGCCCGCGTCATCCTAATCGCGTTCTCGCCTTTTGTTTGAAGGTAGACAAAAAAAGGATCAGACGATCTTGCGAAAGATTTCCGTAAGCGTCCGACGAGCGGCAGTTGGGCGTTTTTTTGTTACCAGTATCCGATGGAAGCCTCGAGGTGGGTAATTTCGAGGGATGGGTTCACGCCGGAGATCGTGGCACTGCAGAGATCATCTGCAGTTTCGTATCTTGCGATCCAGGTTGAATTGAATGGTGAGAAAATTGGTGGGATCGGGATCCGTTAATTGTTTCATTAAGGGTAGCTTCGAGCCTATCGGTTGGTCGCGGTCTGATGAAATTTAATGAGGTTAGCCGTGGTACAGCCCACCAGTGGAGCAAGATGGGTAGCCCAGATCGTAGATGATGACAACAAAGACATCATCTCGCAGGCATGATGTTTCCAGGTGGCAAGTGCCTTCAATGAGCCTGGAAGATGTGGTTGCCTGGTATGACGAGCTTAGCTATTCCCAGCGTTTTAGCAATTCATTCATCTGATCAAGTTGGTGTATCAAGTTATCTTCTTGATACATGCAGAGTTTTCGCACATTGCCGTGTTCCGTCAAGTTGGATAGTTTCGAGGAATAAGGTCCGCAGTTCCGTATCTTGCGATCAAGGCTGAATTGAATGGTGAGAAAATTGGTGGGATCAGGATCCGTTAATTGTTTCATTAAGGGTAGCTTCGAGCCTATCGGTTGGCCGTGGTCTGATAAGATCGGCCCACTAGTGGAACAAGCTGGGTAGCCTTGATCGTAGACGATGGCTACAAAGACATCATCTCGCAGGCATGATGTTGCCAGGTGGCAAGTGCCTCCAATGAGCTGAGAAGATAAGGTAGCCTGGTATGACGATCTTAGCTATTCCCAGCGGATTGGCAATCCATTCATTCAATCAGATTGGCCAGATTCTTCTTCTTGATGCATGCAGAGTTTTTGCACATTGGCCAGTCAAGTTGGATAGTTTCGAGGGATGAGGTCGTACTGAAGATCTCGGTACTACAGAGATCATTCGCAGTTTCATATCTTGCGATCGAGGCTGAATTGAATGGTGAGAATATTGGTGGGATCGGGATCCGTTAATTGTTTAATTAACGGTAGCTTCGAGCCTATCGGTTGGTTGCCGTCAGATGAAATATAATGAGATTGCCCACCGGTGAAACAAGTTGGGTAGCGCAGATCGTAGATGATGACAACAAAGGCATGATGTTTCCAGGTGGCAAGTGCCTTCAATGGCCCTCAATGAGGAGGTAGCCTGGTAAGACGATCTTAGCTACTCCCAGCGGATCGGCAATTCATTCATCCAATCAAGTTGGCCAGATTTTTCTTCTTGATGCATATGGAGTTTTCGCACACTTCCATATCCAGTCGACATCCTCAATGAAGGATTCTCACCATGCGCCACAGGATTACATCGCTGTCAATTATTTGCGGCTTCGGACGCTCATCCGTTGGCCGATCATTGACCGAATGGCGCAGAGCACCTTTCTCACCTTGCTCCGCTTATCCGCTTTAGCGCACCGTCAGCTTTTCCGAAAGATCGGCCTTCGAGATCGGCTCGGGCGGATATTCCTCCGAACAAAAAAGAAGGAGAAGGCTAATTTTCCTAATAGATTAAGTAACCAATACGAAAGGCCGTTGCGTCTGTCGCGCGCGGACTCAGCGAGAGCCACGCCACACATTGGGTTCGTTCCGATTGCTCGCATTGTCGAGCTCGTGTGGCAAGTGAGGGGGATCGCGCCATTGTTTCACAAACAAAAGAGAGCGCGCGAGACGGCTGGGGCCAGGAGGCGCGCGGGCGCTAGTCATGGCGGCGGCCTTCTTTGAACGCCCCTCGGCCAATCGGTGAACGGCTTAAGAGCGATCGGTATACGAAAGAACCCACGGCCTGCTTGCCGCGAGACAACGCCGCGTGACTGAGATTTTCTGCAAGCCATACTCGCAGGCTCGAACGGCGAACATCGACGGCCAAACGCGACCTTTTGTCTCATCCCTTTTGCCATCAGCGTTCTTCCGGTTTCTGAACTTCGTTTGCCTATACGGCGCCGCGTTTCGACGGATCAAGGTTTTTCATGTGGCCGTAGCACTGCTTCTAATCGAGCGAATCAGGCAGCTTGAAGACGTTGGAAAAGAATTTTGGGCACATTCAGAGCATTGTGTGACCAATTGTGAGTAAGTGACCACACAGAGGGAAAAATTCTACTAGGTGCGCAAATAAGGTTCCGGGTTTTGTTTTACCAATGAAAAATCGGAAATTTCAAGACAAACACAAAAAATGGTTCATTCGAAGTATTGTCCCTCGCTATTTACACATTTTTGCCATCTCTCTGGTAACACATAAATGCCGCGACGATAAAAAGACGCGTCTTTGGACTGAAACCATTCGTCCAACCAATTTTGTACTGCATCGCAATTGGCCAAGTGTAGTCCACCCAAGCCATGCGCCATCGACCGGAACAAGTGATAGTCTGAAGGGGCCAGGTCTGGCGAATACGGCGGGTGCGGTAGCAGATCCCGTTTCAGTGTTTTTATGGTGTCCTGGACGATGGAACTGCGATGGCACGGAGCGTTGTCGTGCTGCAATATCACACGTTCGTGTCTCGTGTCCCATTCTGGCAGTTTTTCGAGCAATGCGTGGTTCAAATTGATCAGTTGTTGTCGGTAGCGATGCCCATTGACAGTTTCGCCCGGTTTCAGCAGCTCATAGTACACGATTCCTTTCTGGTCCCACCAAACGCAGAGCATTGTCTTTTTTCCGAAGCGATTTGGCCGTGCCGTCGATGTTGACGCTTCGCCAAGTGAAAGCCACGATTTTCTGCGTTTGGAATTCTCGAAAAATATCCATTTTTCATCGCCAGTAACAATTCGATGCAGGACACTCTTTCTGTTCTGCCGCAAAAGCAAAATTTCGGAAGTGGCGCTTCGATTTTCCATTTGTCTCTCAGTCAACTCATGCGGCACCCACTTTCCTTCCTTATGAATTTTTCCCATGGCGTGCAAACGTTTCGAAATACATTGCCGAGTCACATTTAAAGCCTCGGCAAGTTGATCTTCTGTTTGAGTGTCATCTTCATCCAATAACGCTTGCAGATCGGCGTCCGCAAATGTTTGCGGTCTTCCCGAGCGCTCCTTGTCCCCAGTCTCAAAATCGCCACTTCTGAACCGCTTGAACCAATCTTCACACGTTGTTTTTGATGGTATATGTTCGCCGTAGGCCTCCTCAAGTAACCGACGTGCTTCAGCTGCTGTTTTTTTAGGTTGAAGCAGAAAAGCAATGCTTCCCACAAATGCTGTTTATTTGGCACAAACTGTGACATTTTCGAGGTTAGAAAAAAGGTCGTTGTGTCGCGATATTTGTTTATATTACGACTGGGTATTCTTAACAGATGTCCGAGCTATAAAGACACCCAATTTCAGACCTATATGCATGTATTTTTCGTGGATTCAAATGTTTCCTATTGCATTCCATTATTAAAATTATTCACTTTAAATATATTTATTTATTCAAATGAAAATATATTCAATATCGTCCAATAACTAAATATTTTATTTGATCCTAATAAACCTGTGATTCGGTTTCATCTGCCCAAAAAACAATTTAGTTGAATTCGCTAAATGGATCTATTTGATTCTTCTTTTAATTTGGATTAAATAGAATTTTCGTAGAGTCAACCATTTTTCTATTTGATGAATGGTCTGTCTTTATTGCAACACACACATCAAAGAGGTGTGGGGTTAGAGAGGGTGGAGAGATGGTTTATATATATATATATATATATATGATATGTTAGAAAAATATATAGCATGTTATTCGATAAAACTCTCTAATTATCACAATGATATTAACTAATTGATATAGTTTATGCGATACAGCAAATAATTATAGGAATTCGTTTAGTCTCTTAGTCATATCAGCGACTAAGATGATACAAGCACTCAAAATACCATATAGATGAAATATTTTCTTCGATAGAAATCATCTCAAAAGGCCAGGGAATGACGAATTACCATACAAAATCGTTATCGTAAAACTCTCAATTAAGTATTTCATTTTATTTTGCATTTATGAAATATTTTATGTATATAGTACACTTAGATTTAGAGTGTACATGGTAAGCAAATAGAGATTTAGTTGAATCGAATCTTTATTCATTTAATTTTGATATATTCAATAGTTAAAAAGAATAGCTGAAGCAAATAAAAAAAATATCTTTGAAACAAATAAGATCGTAGTAGACCGTGAGCCAAGGAAAAAACCTATTTGATTAAAATATATCCCATTTAAATGAAATATTTTTTTTTTGCAGTGCAAATATAAAATACCGTGCTGTTTTGGACATAAAGTAAACCATTTTACTAACTGAAGACGTTTAATGGTAATCATAACACAGCCGATTTGAGGCGGGAGCTAGAATTAGAAGGTCCAAAAAGGCGTTTTTTTCGTGAATTTTTTTAGTAAGCGAAAAAACGAGTGAGTTCATTAAACATTGACGTATCTTTTCATGTATATATGAAATGTATAAAAAAAAGTTTAACATGAAACAATAAATGACTGCAGATTGAGCAGCCTATTCCATGTGCGTCTTGTCACTGCAGTCCCCAATCGGCGGGAAAGATGCAGCTTGTAATTTTTGACTGAACCTAATAAACCAATAAAATGTTTAATTGTCTTATATTTTTCTTCTGGGTGAATTAAGAAAAAGCTGAAAAAATCGTGAAATTATACCTTTTCTCAGGGTTGAAAATAAGGTGTTTCAAAAAACACTTTAACGTGCTATAAACATTATTTAAAAAGACTTTTCCAAAGATATTTTTCAAATCACTTAGAAGACATTTTCATACTGACGAAAATAAACTTTGGTTTGATTCAATAGGTCGTTTAGTTTTTTTGCCATCACGCCCGCCAATTTGGAAAAATCGTAAAAATGAAAACTGGAGAAAACGCGCTTCAAAGTTTTCAATAGGAGGAAATATCAATATCAAATATCAACGGCTTCTCTGCTTTTGGCCTTTAATCTTCGAAAATATTCACTCCTCGCCGCTGTAACTTTGTAAATATATTCTTGGATAGTTTATCTATCGATTTTAGCAATTAAAAAAAAAGATTCTTCGGATCTTCGACTTTAGGCTCCGGCCTTAAGGTAATCCTTTTACAAACCCGAATATTTAACTATTAACTGATTTTCGTCTATAATCAAGTAAAAATACATCACAGTATACTGGTAAAAATTCAAGCCAAGTTACCGAAGTTTTAACGAAAAATTACGACTCGAAAAATCGTCTAATTTATACGGCGCTTTATAGAGATGAACGCTGGCTACATTTCTATCTAATAATTTATACACTAAATAACTCTAGATGACTGATATAAACTGTTCACATGTGTAAAAAATCCAAAAATTCCGTAACCGCAATAAAAACAGGGGGTCATCGAATGTTTAAAGAAAATATTAATGATAAAACTCAGAAAAATGTGACTAGCAGAAGAATTTTCGTGGTCACGACTTTTCAAAGAAAGTGTAAAAATATAAAAATCTCCTATATTTGCGCGATTTTTTTATTCCAGTGTATCATTGGGTATAAAAATTGATCGTGACTTATTTTTATAGAGCGCCACTGTATTTTATCAATAATTCAGAAGGGCCCTTTTTATGCCCCCACAAAACACGGCGCCCGCGAAAGGAATACCTTAATGCCGCAAAACTGTTTATTTCTTCTACATCTTATCTCTATACTGAACCTATTCTTAAACTTAATGTGGATATTCTACGTTAAAACGTATAATTATACAATTAATAAAAATTAAATATAACTTTATTAAAACCTGCAATCATTTTTCTAAATTTTTGAATAACATATCTTCGCACATATAACAATATTTAAGCGTAGTTCGAGCAACCTCGAATTAATCAATAATAGCAAATCATTAAAAAAAAAAAGAAAATATTTCTTACCCGAACTGATAACGACGCTCACTATGACATTAAAATCAGTGATGCCAACTCCTACAGAATGTTTCCCCTAGGACCAACTTCAAATCCCCCAAGATGTCGATGAAAAACCCCTAAAGTTTTCATTGTACACCCGGTTTGAGTACTTGACTTACTTTGCAATCCAATAAACCTCGCGAGTAGACAACCAACTTACGGACACAACCTCAGCGTTACAACTGACAACGTGAAAACGTTGAACCGTAAAAGTAAAAACGGAATTCTCTTGATCAGCAAGTTGTTGGTCGTTATTCGAAATGCGAAATAAAATTTTAAATAAAAAACGCAATGAGATAATAAACTAACAGACACAACCTCAACGTGACAGCGTGAAAACGTCGAACAGTAAAAGCAGTAAAAGTGAAAACGGAATTCGTTGGTCTTGACCTGCAAGTTGTTTTTCGTCGTAGTGCGAAATCAGCTATCAACGCCACTTGTGTTGCTAGTACAAGACATGAAGTATGGCATTGGTGTAAAACATTTTGAAAGGCAATCGATTACAATTGAGCCAAAAGAAAAGTGATCCTTGAATTTAACGTTCAGTTTATAAGAAATATTTATTACGAATGGAAGATTCTTCGCAGGAATATGTATTTCGAATATATAAAATATATTATCGCGCACATCATTTCGACGATCGAACGAATTGACCTATTTCAATTTCCGATCGAATTAATCGAAGATACATTGTTTTCTTTTTTTCTTCACTTTTTTTGAAGATATACACTTTACTTTCACGCCCTCAAAAAAGTTTCTTAAATTATCTACCCGCTAAAAAATCCCCCTAAAGAATACCCCTGAATAAATTTGCCCCCTAAAAAAACCCCTTCACATTTTGTTTCCCCCTAAATTTGGGGGCAAAACCCCCAAGTTGGCATCACCGATTAAAATTCATTTGAAAACCCTGTGTAGTAACTTCAAATATAGATTGGTATAGTTCCCACCAGTAGTCACTTGACAAAAAGTCATACAAATTTTACCGGCACCAAGAAATTTGTTTTTTTTTTTGTTGACTTATTTAATCAGTCATACATTTACGCTTGACTTAGTGACAGTGTTGTTTTTTTTTAATATTAAGTAACGGTATCAATATTGTTCAAAAATCAAAATCACAACAGGGTAGCTATTTATGGAATTGCTACTAAAATGTGAAACATCAGGATAAGGCACAACGTTTTTCTTAAAAAACGTACCAACAAAAGTCTATATCTTCAAAGAGATCAGGGAATTGACCATGCCTGATTCAGCGAGTGGATTTTTGAAGTTATCACGTTTTGCCAACATGTATGCCATTTTGCAAACATCGGCTCATCAAGCCATGAGACGAGAAAAGACTTTCAAGATGGGTGCCTAACACTTGTTTTCTTGCTAATGCGGTGGAAGTATGTGACCAATGTGATGTGGAAACAAAATAGTTCTAGGTACGTGGAAATACTTCCCCAGGTAGCAATTTCCTAAATGTTGTCCAAAAGTCGTCTAAATAGGTACCAAAGGTTCGCTTGGAAGTTCTCACGTGTCCAAAAGTTATCTTTTCGGGCGGCTGTGAACTTGAAGGTAACTGCTGAATGGATATTTGGTACCCATTTAGATGACCTTTGGACCACTTATTAAAAATTGCTTCGTGAATCGTTGCTCCAAAATAACCCATTTTGTCGGACCATTTTTTATGGCTTCAGCCATCTTGTCTTTTCAGTCTTTTCGTTTTTCTTCTGAGTGTGAAGACGGCATACTAAAAAATAAATTTATCATATTATAGAAAGAGGTATCCACCCACCTAAGTCTGAGAACCCAATTATGGAACATTCCATAATCAGACCCCTAATGACGCTCCATATTTGGAATTTCAGCCCACTTCAAACTTGTCATCGTATTTTACAAGCAACAACACTCAAACAATAAAACGTCCCGAAAATATTGAAACCAACATAAACACAACATGCTGAACACATACTCACAATATTACTTTCAACTAATCAACTGAAAAACTTTCCTGCCACAGGCACAGCGCTTGCCTAACTGACGTAATGAAACGTGTTCCAGATTAAAATGACTGGATGAGATAAAAGAAGGTCTTGTATTGCGTCTTGAACTGTTTGTTAGGGGAGAAGCACCATATATCGGATAGTTGCTGAACATCGGATAGTTCACTTTTTTTTATAAAACATCCCAAATCGTCCAAAGTTGAAAAAGGAAAACGAGTAGGTAATAGTCGTCGCAAGCATGGTCTTAAACTAATCTTTAAACAAAAGTGTCAATGGTCATTATACATTTTCCTAACCGCTGTACAGCTTGAGGTTCCATTGTGTGCAAGAGGAGTTTGATGCTGTATGGCAGATATCCATATTGTCGGGTCAGTCTTTTGATTAGATTCGCTCTTCCCCCTTCGTAGCTGGGACATTGCCAACATTTATGGTTTGGAGTCTCGTTAGATTCCCTACACAAGAATCTTGCTGATTGGACTATATTAAAGCGCTTAAGACTGGATCTCAAAGACGTGTGATTGCTCCGTAAACGATTAATGCTGACAATTCTTTTTCTAAACAGGTTGGACTTATGGTACCATGGGTATCAATTTTGTCTATAGTAGTTATTGAAATAGTTGATACCTTTTTCTTTACTGCTGCCTAGGCACCATTTGTGAAAGCTATTTGTGAGGTTTGTTTTCCATAAGCAAGGAAAGTCTACTATTGGAAGCCCGTGTTGTGTCTCTCGTCCAATCCCAGGTGCAGCTTTGGCTGCACTGTCTGCTAGATCATGTCCAATAATGCCAACTTGTGCAGGAATCCAGAAGAGTCGGGCATCCTTGCCACTATCGTTGCGCTTTCTTAGGCGATCTCTCAAGAGTCCTACCAGGTGAGACTTTCTAGACAGATCTGGAGAGGATGAGATGGCATTTAAGACACTCTGTGAGTCAGTAAGGACAGCAAAATTTGGTCCCTGCAGGCTAGAAATCCAATTCAAGGTTTCAGTAATGGCGAGGCCCTCAGCTGTAAAGATTGATGCAAAGCCAGCTGCTCTAAATGGTCGGGATTGGGTGTTGTTTTTGCTTTGGTGTTTTGGATGCATGAGTGAAGAAGCATGCGTTGAGAAGAGTTCCTTTGAAAATGTCCAAAAAGCTTTCCTGTGGTAGTTTCGATTCCTGGATACCTCTGCCTCGTTTGAAGGAAATATACGGTCGAAACATAATAGATTCAAAGCTGTACTCGTGGCACAGGGGCCTCTGTAAAGTTGTCTCTAGTAAGTGTTAGATTTCGTCAAGGTCCGGGAAACATTCGATTAGTGGAATATTCCCATTGTAGCTTATCATTGTCGGGTGGTCTTCATTTTGTGTGATTTCTTCAAGAATTGCCATAACTCTGTGGGATAGTTGACTATCTCGACTTTTCCTATAGTGGCATCTGTTTTTTATTTCATACACTAATAACTAGTCGTAAGATGTCGCCACCGCAAAACTTTTGGTTGCCTAGCAACAAAAGTGGCACACGAGTGAACCGATGTTACTTTTCGCTGACGTGAAAATATATTTGTTGTGTTAGAAAGTATTGCTTTCATTGAGGCAAGTCCAAACGATTTATGTTTTTGCTATGTTTAATCAACTATAGCATTTATTTTACATTATAAATATATAATGTTTGGAAAAATAGCAATATGTACAAATATATTACTGGTCATATTCGGCCATGTCAAATCTTAATATTGGATACTTAATCGAGCCTAATATCCGTTTGTGCCAAAATGTTCCTAACTAATCAAATTTTAACTCATAAACACGGATTGTTCGATAACAATTACAAAGTTGAGACAATAACCGTTTTGTTTCATTTTATATAAAAATAGTCCCCTCATATCGGATATAAGAAAAATGGAGCTTGGGCCCTTATACCCGATATCCGATTATGGGCTACCTTTCTGAAAACCATGATTTCTGTCACTTCTTGTAAAACGTAATACAACTCAAAATATTCAAATGTAATGGTCAAAATAGTTATTAGCATCGTGTTGTGCAGGACATGTAGATCATACAATCGTAAAATGTGAAGGTCTTAGCAATTGTTTACTTTTTTCCAACTGCAAACTAAAGTATCCGATATATGGTGCCTCGCCTCTATAGAGAAATGGGGGGGGGGGGGTACTAGAGCTCTACTGCTAAAAAAGAACTGCTAAAAATTTAACTGCTGAACGGGCTCTACTGCTAAAACTGTACTGCTAAAAGCTCTAGTGCTAAATGGGCTCTAGTGCTAAAACTGGACTGCTAAATAGACTCTAGTGCTAAAAGCAGTACTGCTGAAGAGTCTCAACTGCTAAAACGCAACAACCCAAACAAACATATATCGACATATCGAAAATGTTATGATTTTTCTCCAATAATGCAGCCCTAAGGTAAACTTTGGCGGTCGATATTTCTACCTTTTGACGTTCCTGACGTCACAGGAGTACAAATGAGGTCACTACCATAGCAAGGTAAGTTTTCTAAGAAAAATCCTAAAAAATCGTCAAAAACCGCAAAAAGTACACTATAACCCCATCCGTGGGACTTATATGAGCCCTCTGTCAGAAGCTTGTTTTAGCAGTCCAGTTTTAGCAATAGAGTCTACTTAGCAGTACAGCTTTTAACAGTGGAGCCGCTTAGCAGTACAGTTTTAGCAGTGGAGCTTTTAGCAGTAGAGCCCGTTTAGCAGTACAGTTTTAGCAGTAGTGCCCGTTTAGCAGTACAGTTTTAGCACTAGAGCCCGTTTAGCAGTACAATTTTAGCAGTAGAGTTTAGCAGTACTTTTTCAGCAGTGCTTTTTTAACAGTAGAGCGCGACCACGAATGGTGGAATTCCATATTAAGGGTACCATTTCATATTCGGTTACTTTTCCCTACCGATTTATTCTGTGCACTGAGAGAAAAGTCCATGGCATTTACAACGCACATGGTAAAAGAGGGGATAGTAAAATTTGTTATAGTTTATTGACACCTTTAACAAAATTGGCGTACAAATACTAATGCTGTATACTGTACGTTAGGTTTTGGTCCGTCAAAACTTCTACTATTTTTTTTCTAGTTTGTACAATTCGAATGGCTAACATTAGCGTTGTTCGAGTATAATTTATTAGAAGACCTTATGAAAAGTGACTACTCGAAAAAAAATGTAGTAAAAATTGCTTATAGCGAAGACGTGAATCATTTGCTGTTCGAGCAACCGCAGCTTGATAGTTTTAAGAACTTTTCTCGTTTTTCATCTGCCATTTTTTTATTTTTTGATAAAACTTGATATCCGAGGGTCATTTTGTAGCTAGTGTCATACTGAATCTAATGGACTTTGATTTTTTTGTTTCAGACAAGCCGTTGCCGATTTGTGATGGAGCTACCTAGCCCACCTATTTTTGAGACGTTACTTTAAACTATAGTTTTTGTACTCAAAAATGCATAAAAATGAATTAATTTTTTTTTAATCTATTTCAAGACTTCATTTATCAAGCTCAACAACTTTTATATTCAAATCTTTTATAAAATCTTTTTAAAAAATCGCAAAAATAGCCTTTTTTCGTGGCTCCAAAGTTGACTGGCCCCTTAAACATATGTACGATATGAAGGAAAAAAATATTATCGATTTTTCAAAAATTTTAACTGTATATAACCCGTTAAATAACACACCAAATACGCATATAGCAGGTTGTATTTCAACGCAACATTTTTAATCAATCTATATATATTTTAGTTCACCATTAGAATCTTGGGAAAGTACATTTTTCACAGTATCAGGCCATATTCATTTGATGAAAACTCACTATATTATATAGCATTGAACAATAAACGTGTGTTTGTAAGATTGGTGGGTGCGGTTAAAATATGTGCATAATTCGTGCAACTGCTAAAATGACATTAAGCAGTACTATACCTTTCATAGTAACTATGGCTATAAAATATGATTGTCCTCTCGGGGGAGTATAAAATATAGTTAAAATATGGTTGAGAACAGCATACACATATCTCAGTGTGGGAAAAAGTTTTCGGCAAGTTGGGAACAATCGGCTCATTGCAGTTGCCGTTAACCGATGATCCGACTTTGCAGTTCTCTACTGGATCAAAGGATCAGTGCAGCTGAATAAAGCAGCATCTTGAAACTCGACCGTTTGCGATGAGATGGGCCTAGCTTGGAACTGCAACTCAGAGGATCACGCTACGGCCGGCAATGCAAGTGGTTTCAACCGGACAGGCGTCGATTCGCATTTACCAATCCAGATCGAACTTTCTTCTCGTCAAAGACACTGATGTCGTTATCAGTCCAAAATGACCGATCACACCGAGTCTCCGGCCATTTTCGCGCGCCGTTTGGCCAATTGCGAATTCTGTCATCCACTTTATGCTTATAGAAAATGAATACTTCACCTCGTGTAAAAAATGGCAATACCGCCCACACGCTCACGACCCTTCAAAGCCGAGTTAGTCCAGTAAAAGAGACGAAAACCCAGTGCTGTTTAGCGTAGAATATGAATTTTTGACTGAAGGTAGATGGTTGCACACTGAAAGTAACCCCAATCAAATTTTGCCCCTCGACTCGCCCCAACCCAAAGAAATAGGGGTTGAAAATTAAAAAATTGCCGTATCTGGATAATTAATAGCCCGATCAAAAAATGTTTCAAACTAAAGTTGTTTGGAATAATAAAATCCGTATAAAGTTATTCAACGTCCAATCCCCTATCTTTGAAAATAGCGGCACAAAAACACTCGCTCGCACACGCATCAACCCCGAATTTTCGAATCGATTTTGTGCCGCTATTTTCAAAGATAGAGGGTTGGACGTCGGATAACTTTATACGCATTTTATTATTCCGAACAACTTTTGTTTGAAACCTTTTTTGATAGGGCTATTAATTATCGAGATACGACGATTTTTAAGTTTTCAACCCTTATTTCTTAGGGTTGGGGCGAGTTGAGGGGAAACATTTTATTGGGATTACCTTCAGTCAACAATTCTACGCTAAAAAGTGCTGACTTTTCGTATCTTCTACTGGACTGTCTCCTTTGGCGTTGCTTTTCAAGTCACACGTATTCCGCTAATTCCCACATTGACGAACTATGAAAGTTCGACCACATCAAGTGTCATCAACGAGCAACCTTGATGATACAACCTTGCAAATCCGGTTCGCAAAGACTGAACGAATCATGGCGGCCATTGTTTCCAATCGGATACCGTAAGATTGATCGTGCTTGGCCAAAAAAGAAGTTATTGAATTCACGAAGTGTGACGAACGATATGTCTGTGTGACGTAAAGCCAGGCCAGGTGCGTGTCATTTCTCGAAACGCGACTTTCGATAGCCCAAAGCTCGTATATTACTTTCTTAATTAAAAATTCCCTCGATCGATTAAGCGAAGAATTAATAACGCGAAGTTTGATCGGCATGGAGGAGCGATGATGGCCAGTCTTTTGGAACACGCCCTCTTCGGTGGCCCTAGCCAGATATTAACCGCAGAGCCTCATGTACAAGACTCTATCATCCTCTACTCGTTTCGTCATTTTCTTCTTTTCCTTTGTATTTGCCATCTCGCTCAGTCTCACTTTTTTTGATGCTTCGACGAAGAAGAGCCGAGAAAACAGCACGTATATATGAAGAGTGAGACGGAGCCTCTTATTCCGGGGATCATGATTAATCAATTAGCGATCCGAGGTAGCCTCGAAGGAATCGACGCTGAGGTCCAGAAAAAGAGAGGAAAAAAAACGCTCGGCCAAAGGAGCCGCCGTGTTCGTGACGCTGCCAGAACGACGCTATAACCCCCCCCCCCCCCTGGGCTCCACGGATTATCAAATGCTGCTCGAAGGATATAGAAGGTATCGGGGTTCCATTCCTTCCTTCTGTGCTCGACCATCGATTGTTTGCCCTCGATCATTCGGCCAACGAGGTTCGTTAAACGCGGACCGGTAAATTATGTTACTTTTATACACAATGCCCGACGATTATTCGGCACTTCGGTCGCTTGGGAATCGATTGGGACAAGTAGAAAGAGACACCGGTCGGTCGACATTAATTGTTGGCAGCCTATCCCATTTTTAATTGATTGATTTTGTAGAATTTGCAAACAATGGAAAGCGTTTCTCGGGCTTGGCATAGCGGCAATGTCTTTAGGTGACAGCAGTCGGAATGGACATTCTCTGCGACTTTTCCGCAAATGTTTTTTAATCGTACTGATATATTTTTGTTACTTTTACAATGCAAAAAAAAAATCTTTGGTAATTCTTTAGATACGTGACTTTTCCGAAAAAATGTTTCGAAACAAACCTAAACAATCCCAATATAGGCGTCGAAATGTTAAAAAATGCCCTATTTTATCCCGTGTTTCCAAGAACTTACCAAATATTCAATTTAACCCTTAGTAGTCACACTTAGCTAGAATCACGTTACAGTCATACTGGGTCCATGGGACCCTGCGTTTTTAAATTGTTATCAATAATGAAATAATGCCTTGAGCGATATGAAAAAAATGTGAGGTATAATTTGAACCTTGTTTAATACAAGGATATTGGTTAGAAATCAAACGTTAAATTTTAAATATGCCAAAAAAATTATGCAAAAAAAAACGTGATAAATGATTTTGTTTACCAAAACTGCTGTAACTCTCGTAATTATTGACCAAAAAGAAAAAAAATGGTTTTTTAATCTGGAAACAATGTACTTTGAAATAGGCATAGCGGTTTCTGTCGACTTTTCAAAAAGTATATTTATTTCATCCAACGTAGGTGGGATATAGAAGGAATGAATGAAACGCTTACGCATATAAAAAAATGTATGTTTTATTGGAAAAAAAAAGTCGTACGGCATCAAAATAATTTGTTTGGGTGACTATTAAGGGTTAAATGGGATCTAGTAGATTCGAAGAGGTTTTCCCTTGGCTCTCGGCCTATTATGATCCAATTTGTTTCGAATATATTTTCTTATTTGTTCCAGCTATTCTTGTTAAATATTGGATATATTCAAATGAAATGAATAAAGATTAGACTGAAGTACATTCTTTCTTTGAACGTATGGGAGATATTTTTGAATAAAAAATATCTTTGTTAGCGTGTCTATTTTATTCAAATATATATATATATTTCTGTCAAATACTCGAAAGATCTATTTGAATGAAATACATATTTTTTTGCTTACAGTATATATCTTTCATTCAAATATATTTTCACGTCGAATGTATGAAAAATACATTTAAATCATCGATATTTCTATTTGCATATAGTAAATGTATATTGACCTCATATAGATTTTTGTGGCCATCATATGAAAGGAGTATATGAATCAAAAGAATTTGGATTTTATGTTTTTTGTATAGCATTTATACATGTATAATGCGTATGGTAACAGTATGAAAACAAATAAATACATTTATAGGATCAAATTACAAATGTCATGACATGTTGGTCAATAGCTTGAATTAAATAAGTATTCGTTGAAATAAAGACAGTCCATTAATTCAATCAAATAGAAAAATGTTTGACTTCGCGAAAATTCTATTTAATTTGAATTCAAAAAAATTAAATAGATACATTTAGTGGATTCAACTAAATGTTTTTTTGAACAGATAAAACCGAATCACAGATTCATTCGGAAAAATAAGATATTTAGTTATTAGACGATATTAAATAGATCTTGAATTGAATAAATAAATATATTTAAAAGCAAAAATTGCAATAATGGAATTCAATAGAAAAAATTGGATTTAACGAACAATCGTTAGTTAATATCAATAAAACTTTACCTGCAAGTGTACGGAACGGTGAAAATTTTTCTTCGGTGGACAAGATGAAATTGCAGTTTTCACAGCCACTATGCTACTGACCATATTCAATGATCAACGGATGCTCATAACGGGCGAAAAAGAGTCGAGAAGAGGCGATTAATTCAACCAAATCAGCGGATTGTTGCTGATAAAATATTCGTCTGAAATAATTCAAAATTGAGTAACTATCCGCGGATTAGCACAGTATAATTTCGGACAGCTTGACCCGCACGATGCCTCGCTAAAAGTTAAATTGAGTCCTTTCGAAGAGTCATTATCCATAGCGAGTGAGCTCATCATCGTTGAGGATCGACGTGGAAGATATAAAAAGAATCGATTCCGATCTTTGTCTCGTCTACGCGATGGCTTGGCTCTTTTTTTCGACGCTTCTTGGAAAGGCGCGGGGCCATCGAATGGATATTAAAACGCGTACAGAAAAACATTTATACTACCAGCAATTAACACAAAAAAGACCGCGCTTCGGCATTGTGAAATCTCTTCATCTCCAGAAATGAATTTTTGTTCGCATTCGGAAGAACTCGAGATCGCCTGCATTGGTTGTGATTCTTTTTATTTAAATTCCGAAGTCAACTCATTAAGAATCTTCGCTAATGGTAAATTGGCACCAGCATTGTCATCACATTGATGCTTATCACAACAAAGAAAATTTGAGAACAGAGCGACGCGCCACAGAATCCAGCCCGATTAAACTCATTTTGTAGATCAAACTCCTGCGCTGACGAAAACATAAAAACATCACATGATCACATCACTGGAAAAAGAGATGATGGCTAATGGTAAGTTGGCACCTGCATTCGCTAATGGTAAGTTGACACCTGCATTCGCGAATGGTAAGTTGGCACCTGCATTGTCATCACATTGATGCTTATCACAACAAAGGAAATTTGAGAAAACATCGACGCGCCACAGAAAGCAGCACGATTAAACTCATTTTGTAGATCAAACTCCTGCGCTGACTAAAACATGAAAACATCACATGATCACATGATCACATCACTGGAAAAAAAAGATGATGGCTAATAGTAAGCTGGCACCAGCATTCGCTAATGGTACGTTGACACCTGCATTGTCATCACATCGATGCTTGTCACAACAAAAAAAAAATTAGAAAAGATCGATGCCCCCAAGAATCCAGCCCGATTCAACTCATTTTGTAGATCAAACTCCTGCACTGACGAAAATATAAAAACATCACATGATCACTTCACTGGAAAAAAAAGATGATGGCTAATGGTAAGTGCGCACCTGCATTCGCTAATGGTAAGTTGGCACCTGCATTGTCATCACATTGATGCTTATCGCAACAAAGAAAATTTGAGAAAACATCGACGCGCTACAGACTCCCGATTAAACTCATTTTGTATATCAAACTCCTGCGCTGACGGAATCATAAAAACATCACATGATCACATCACTGGAAAAAAAAGATGATGGCGCTTTGTCTTTAGGTAGCCGAAGAAAGGTGGCGTCTTCGAGACTCTACGAAGAAGGTTAGAAGCCGTCCGATATCTATATAGCTGTGTCGACTCAGCGCCTTGGACCAAGGTAGCGAAACCTAAAAAAACCGGGTAATTAAAGCAAAGGATGCCGACAACGGCATGTAATAAAAGCGGCAGTTTCCCCCGTGGAGGGTTGCGCATTACTGAACGATATAGTCATAAAATAAAAAGCTTCGGGTGGAGATACACCGGTTTGGAGAGGAGAGCGAGATAAGAGCGACAACAAAATTCAAACAACTTGCGTCCCGCCGCCTCCTTTTCGCCTTGTTGCTCTGGCCGCCCTTTTGCAACGTATGGATAATCGCCGACCAAAGTTCTCTTCTTAAGGCGACAGCCCGAATTAGAAGGTCCAAAAAGCGTTTTTTCGGGATTTTTTTAGAAGGGAAATAAACAAGTGAGTAACATTGAAGTATCTTTTTATGTATATTTGAAATGTATAAAACAAAATTCAACATGAAACAATATATGACTGTACATTTGTGAGGTTATTCCATGTGCGTCTTGCCACTGCAGTCCCGGATCCGCGGGAAAGATGCAGCTCGTAATTCTTGACTGAACCAAATAAACCAATAAAATGGTCAATTGACATTCATTTTTCTTCTGGGTGAATTAAGAAAAAGCTGAAAAAATCGTGAAATTATAACTTTTCTCAAGATTGAAAAAAATGTGTTCAAAAAAACACTTTAACGTGCTATTAGAATCATTTCAAAAGACATTTTCAACGACTTTTTTAGTTCATTTAGAAGAGATTTTCATAGTGAAGAAAATAAACTTCGGTTTGATTCAATAGGTCGTTCAGTTTTTTTTTGCTATCACGCCCGTACAAATTTAGTTTGTATTTGACAGTAATTAAAAAGAATAAAATGCAAGTTTAACAGAACGTCGCGCATCTACAAAATGAATCAATGTTTCACGCCAAATTTCTCTAAAGTTTGGATTAAAAAAGTTTTTTTCTAATTTTCCAAAAACTCTTCTCGTCAAGTTGTAAGTAGCAATATTATCAATATTCCCACCAAGTTTCAACTCAATCACCTTAATGGTGTTCGAGTACTCCTGCACGCCAATTTCGAAAATGCAGTTTTGAGAAAAACGCGTTTAAATTCAGTGGTAGGCGTTAATCAATTAAACTTTCAAAAGTAATTACAATTAACATTAATTGCAATTACATTATTAATTGCATAT
>OY723385.1:10581261-10588761 GCA_963210295.1 Ophion ellenae | reverse complement strand
CGGCATAAATATAACGGGCTCAATACATTTATTTATAAATGAACAGTGTCCCATTTTAATTACACACAAATCATGGAAATGAAGTCGAATCACAAAACGTTCCCAATTTTTGTTGACGTGTTTACGCCATCTCGCAAAAACCTTCATTATCTTAAATACACGGTTGTTAATTTCGTTAAAATATAGAGGATTAAAAAAAATATCTAATGAAACACAACTCAAGACTGTATCATGAAAAACACGGATGTCACGGCTCTTAAAAAATGTTGAACTCTATCGCCCGCATTTGCATTACTCAGGGTGTACCATGCAGAAATCGCAAGGTAGAATTTATGCCCCGTGTGTGCGCGTGTTGTCTGGCATTGCCGTGACACGAGACGCGAGGGAAATCCGTATACCAACACTGCCAAAAAAAAAATATATTATTTAAATAGGATCTATTTGAATCAAATAGGTTTTTTCCTTGGCTCACGGTCTTATTTGTTTCAAAGATATTTTTTTTATTTGTATCAGGTATACTTTTCAAATATTGAATATATTCAAATTGACTAAATAAAGATTCGATTAAACTAAATTACTATTTGCTTACCATGTACACGGTAAATCTAAGTGTACTATATACGTACAGTATTTCGTAAATCCAAAACAAAATGAAATACTTAATTGAGAGTTTTCCGACAACGATTTTGTATCGTAATTCCTCATTCCCTGGCGTTTTGAGATGATTTATATCGAAGAAAATATTTCACCTATATGGGAATAGAACTTAGAACCTACCTACTCATAGCTACGCATGCTGCCTCTATGCTACCGAATGCTTGTATCATCTTAGTCGCAGATATGGCTAAGAGACCAAATGAATTCGTATCATCAATTGCTGTATCACATAAACTATATCAATTAGTTAATATCATTGTGATAATTAGAGAATGTTATCGAATGACATGTTATAGAATTTTCAAACCTAACCTATATATATATATATATATATATATATATAATTCCTCTCTCTCCACCCTCTCTACCCTTTATTTATCCCTTCGAGTGCACACCTCCGCCGCCAACCTATAAGTGCATATTGGGTCAATCTGACCCAAGGCGTTTTTCAAGTCGTTGTATTCCGTTAAATATGCAATTTTTGTTTTTTTTTTGTAGAGACGTTTTTTTGTAGTAAATTATTCATATTTTATGGCCCTAAATTAATTTTTTGACGAAAACGAAAATTCAATGCCAAAACATTCGTTCAAAGTGGGGCATGCTTTGAAAAATACGTTGAAAAATACTAAATACGTACGGTCAAAACGACCCAGTGTGCACTCGAAGGGTTAATATGTGTGTTGCAATAAAGACAGACCATTAGTTCATTAGTCCAAGTTTAATTTAAATAAATAAATATACTTAAAATAAATAATTCCAATAATGGAATGCAAAAGGAAAAATTTGATTTCACGAAAAATGTAGTTAATTCAGATAAAAAATAAATAAATAGACGCGGTTAGTTAATATCAATAGAATTTTTCTGTCAGTGCAGGATGGTTCATACAAATCGGCAGAGTATCGCGGATGAGCACGTTCGAGAATCGGCCATTAATGTGTGCATTGATTTGGTAATATATTTGTTAAGAATAATGTCCAATGGACTCGTAAAAAGTATTTATCTCGTCTCTCAATGACTTCGACGCGCAACAATGAATCGTCAATAGACGAATTGCGGTTCGATCATGCGTTACTCGGCCGAACATTGGCCTCGTAGCGGCAGAAACATGATTAGCGTGTTTATACTTGGTCAAACATCGGCCTCATATCGATAAACCAATAATAAACGAGTCTATGCTTGGCCGAACGTTGGCCTCGTATTGGCACACCAATGATTGGCCAGTTTATACTTCGCCAAACATCGGCCTCGTATCGACAAGCCAATTATTAGTTTGGTGGGACCAGAAAGGAATCGTGTACTATGAGCTGCTGAAACCGGGCGAAACTGTCAATGGGCATCGCTACCGACAACAACCAATAAATTTGAACCACGCATTGCTCGAAAAACGGCCAGAACACGAACGTGTGATATTGCAGCACGATAACGCTCCGTGCCATCGCAGTTCCATCGTCCAGGACACCATAAAAACACTGAAATGGGATCTGCTACCGCACCCGCCGTATTCGCCAGACCTGGCCCCTTCAGACTATCACTTGTTCCGGTCGATGGCGCATGGCTTGGGTGGGCTACACTTGGCCAATTACGATGCAGTACAAAATTGGTTGGACGAATGGTTTCAGTCCAAAGACGCGTCTTTTTATCGTCGCCGTATTTATGTATTGCCAGAGAGATGACAAAAATGTGTAAATAGCGGGGGACAATACTTCGAATTAACCATTTTTTATATTTATCTTGAAATTTTCGATTTTTTATTCGTCAAAACATCCGGAAACTTAGTTGCGCACCTAGTATGTGTGTTGCAATGAAGACATACCATTCAATCAAATGGAAATATGGTTGACTCTACGAACATGCTATTTAATTGAAATTTTTAAAATAAAATAGATCCATTTAGTGGATTCAACTAAATTGTTTTTTGAGCAGATGAAACCGAATCACAGATTTATAAGGATTAAATAAAACATTTAATTACTGGACGATATTTAATATATTTTAATTTGAATAAATACATATACTTAAAGTAAATAATTTCAATAATGGAATGCAATAGAAAAAAATGTATTCCACGAAAAATCTAGTTAATTCAAATAAAGAGAAAATCAAATAGACACGATTTGTTCATATCAATAGAATTTTTCTGTCAGTGTAGAAAAAGTAACGCCGAACATCTGAATTTGCGAATAAGTGTGACGATCCTCTTTGATAATATGCATCAATGAAATCCATAAAACAGACAAATGCGCCAAGTACGTATGGCTTAAAGGCTTGTAGAATGTTAACATAACCTCACAAAATTTCGAAACGAGTTTTTTTATAAATGGTTAAGGGCTCTTAAGAAAAACCAAAGCATCAGGCTCTCGAGAATTTCCCGACCCAGAGGTTAACGATATTATTACTCTGGCCCTAAATATTATTCATCTCTGAAAAAAACTTCTTTGATAATTTCAGCCACCCCTCTCGCACCGATATATCACCTGGTACATATTTTACTTCGCCTCAAGGTATTTTTTTGCGTTTTTTTAATTTTTTCATATGAATGCTTTATGGGCCTGGCATCGATGATTCTGTGTAAGTATATGAAAAAGCACTCTTTTATTTATGTTTAATTTTCTTTTTCCTAGTGTAGAAATCTTTGAAATTTTTAAACGCATTTTTCGCTCACTTAGCATTTTCAAAGTCGGTAAACTCTCTAGCTGAAAATCTACTGCAACGATCCATTTGAAATTTTACACATCAATTAGGAGGTAACGCTGTCGAGTTTTTATTCTTTCCAATAATTTTAATTTATTCTACAATAACTAAATTTGCGATTTTTTAAATGACAAATCGGTATGTTGACTTCTAAGTGTAACCAAAAATTTAAAAAATCAATAAAAAGAAACC
Source organism: Ophion ellenae (assembly GCA_963210295.1). Taxonomy (NCBI): domain Eukaryota; kingdom Metazoa; phylum Arthropoda; class Insecta; order Hymenoptera; family Ichneumonidae; genus Ophion; species Ophion ellenae. The sequence continues at coordinate 10,585,220 of OY723385.1, read as the reverse complement.
CTTCAGCGTTAGCTCAAGGAACTTATTAACTAATTAAATCTTTTTGATTTTTTAATTTCAAATGATTCAGTGATGAGTTATGCGGTTCACCGCAATGCAACTGTTTTTTAGGCGTCTGCGAAGATTTGCTGTCAATTTCTCATTGCTACATAATTATTAATAAAAATTTTACAGATTATTCTTCAAATGTCCTTTTATTATATACTAATTACATAAATAAATATATATTAACTGTGTCGTCCACAAAAAGTTTCGTAAATATGCTGTTTTTATATAACCATACGCCCCCCCCCCCCCCGCCCTAGCGCGCCATCATTATTTTTAGTACATCAATCCGCCACATATTGGTCTGTCAGACCGTCGACATCTATCGCTCTATAACTTTTTAATAATTGCGTCTATTAAGGTTCAATTGTAGTGAAATCGAAATGCCAGACTCCGACCAACCCGACTTAGTCATGGATAAACCCAAAAAGTCTTTTTCCTAAAAGTTGCAACGATTATTACAAAAAGGGTCATGAAAAACAGGTGCAAATTCACTGTTTGGCGGAAACAATTCTCAATTTTTTTTTCATTAAAAAAAACCCTTCCAATTCTTCAACAGGATACTAAGAATTACTAGAAAAAAAAATATTCATTTCATTTGGTTGAAAAAGTTGAATTTAGCAAGTTCATAAAATTCATAAAGTTCATAAAAGTTCATGAAGTTCATAACATTCAATCTGAACATAATTCGGTTGACGTATTTAAGATGACATACATATGTCATCTTACACACGACTGAAGTATGTCGAGTTACACACGTCGACCTGCATGTTGTTTTTTTTCTTTTTCTATTTTTTAATTAACTAACTTATGTCCTGAAACTGATGCTATTTTATTATAATAATAAACCTTTAAGGATATACGCTTTGCTTTGAATTCATACTTCATTTATGTAAATAATCTTCGCAAAAGAAAAAGTAAGTCTTTTTGAGTACAAGTCCTTTACGAAAACGTTGATTTTGCAATAGTCCACCAGACGGACACATTACGTGGACCTGATCGAGAAAATTGGTCGCCCTCTTAAAAAGCATATGAGGACTTTTTCAACGATAGATGAGAAAAGATGGTTGCTCAATTCCTTTCGAGGTGAAAGAATTCATCCACTGCGGGATATACACTTTTATATGTTCGTGAGACAATGCTTCTTTTTTTCTACAAAATGCGTCCCTGGTTGCTATTAGAGCGCCGCGGTAGTGTTTTTAAGCTTAATAGAGGCTCTTAGTCCTCTCCATCAAAGGTAACCATCCTTCGTTCCATCTCCCTTTCTTTCTCCCTTCTCACCCTCCCGATCTTTCTCTTCCGCTCCCCCTCGTGGCCCTCTTATTATCTATATACGAGGCATCCTCATTCTACTCGCCAGGCTCATTTTTTTCACGAGTTTGGACCTCGAAATACGGAATAATCCGTTGACGTATAAAAATTAGCAGGCAATGTGCGTTTGCAATGATATATATGGGAAAAGGGTGTTCGAAGCCGTTATATTTATATAATGTTGGCTTATCAGCACATTCGGCTGTTTTGAGGACGTCCCCAAGTTTTTTCAACATATACACACTACCGGCGAAAAATTTCCGGACGAAAATTCAAAAAAGTTACGGAACGATTTTTTATGCCATTCCGCCGATAGTTGACATAAATAAATTTAATAAACAGCATTTTGGAGGAAAGGAATTCGCCTTCATTCCGTTTTTTTTTAATGTTTTTTACTATTTTTTTTACGACTAGTACCCTTTTTCGAAAACGACCATTTTTCGCCTTTTTTTCTTTCTCTTCTGGTGGACCCCGTTTACAGACAAAACATTTTTTATGCATTTCTGTAACCGGAATCATAAAGGGAAATCATAAAGTACAAAATTGAAGCTCGAGCTTAATTTTTTTTTTTAAAGCGTCGTACGATTTTTTTCTAAAGATATTTTGATTTAAAAAAAGCGACAATTAAAAACATAACGCGAAAAAGACAGGGATTCAAGGAAAAATTCAAGATAGTAAAAAGTTGAATCGGTTTTCGTTGAGTTCGAAAGAAGTTTTCAGATTTTTTTCGACATGTTTTCTCCCCTTGAAATTTTAGTTTTCTAGTCTCGTCAATCGATTGATTTAAACTGATTTTTAACAAGCGACAATCCCGAAAATAATCTGAAATAATTAAATTGCGTTGAAAATAGAAACATCCAATTTTTTCCTCTTTTCAAATTTTACCACAAACCCTTTAGTTCTCGAGTTACGGTAATTAAGTCATCGGATTTTTTACCGAAAATAGTTGAAAAAAATGTCGAAAAAAAATGAGAAAAAATTCCTGCGAACTCAGCGAAAACCGATTCAAGTTTTTCCTATCTTGAGGTTTTCCTTGAATCCTTGTCGTTTTCGTGTTTCACGTTATTTTTTGAATTGTCTTTTTTTTTAATCAAAATATCTTTACAAAAAAAAATCCCACGGAGCAAAAAAAATGAAGCTTGAGCTTCCCCCTTTATGATTTCGGTCAACAAGTAACAAAAATAGTAAAAATATTCATAAAAAGAAATGGAATGAAGTTGAATTCCTCCCCTTTAAAATGTCGTTCATTAATTCATTTATGTCAACTATCGAGGAAATTGCAGAAAAAATCGTTCCGGAAAATTTTTGAATTTTTGTCCGGAATCTTTTCGCTGGTAGTGTATATATATATGTATATATATAATGTCATTATGAATTATATTAGGACGTTGAATAAGTTCTGGCTGTTTTCCAACAGATGGCGTTACCAGAACCGCGTGCGTGTATTTTAAGATGGTAACGCATCTTTAAAGAAGTACTATCGGCAAACATGAAATTCGGTGTATGTCATTTCGCCGAAGCGTAAACAACTTTTTTTTCATAGTCTTAAACATCACAAAATTCGTGCTAAACAAAGAGTATTTGCAGGAAATTTCACTGCGACACTTTACTTAAAAAAAAATTTGCAGCTGCAGTACACAGAATTCTTGTTGAGGCTTACGGCGACCATGCTCTGTCGGAAACGATATGCAGATCAGATGCTTAAAAAATAATGATTTTGAGGTATTGAATTGGAGGCATTACTTCATGAAGACTCATGTCGGATGCTAGTTGAACTTGCAAAATTATTAGGAGTTGATGACACAATGGTTTCGAAATGTTTGAAAGCATTAGGAATGATATTTTTAAATAAAGCATTTATTTTCGCGAAAAAAATAGCGAGAATTTATTCAACATCCCAATATAATGTATATATATAAAATAGGAACAAGGTGTCGAAATTGTCTTGAAATATAAATGAAAAAAGTGGGCAGAATATGGGCGTCGTGAATTGAGCGAAAAAATCGTGTATAAATGTAATAGCCTACCACCACGTTTCACTTTTCACACGAAGTAGGCGCGATGAGTTTTTCTTTAAGGGGTTACGTGGGTTTGAAAATTGAAAAAATAAAATAAAGGCAGGACTAAATGATGCCCTGGACATCGCAGCTGCAGCAGGATCTTTTCTTTATGGAGCTGGAATCGACAATTCTATGTAAGTTAAAAAATCTTCGTTTTATTTCTACTTACAGCTTTCACCACATTTTTCTCATAACCTTATTTTTGAAGTCGGTTGACACGATTTCTCAAAAACTGATGCACCGATCTTATTGGAATTTCGCACGCTTCTTCAAAATAGCATTGACTAGTGATTGAACGGAGGTTTGTTTTCGATTACAACTAATTTTACAGACTATACGTAGTGTAAATTCTAGCAAAAATTGAACTATTTTGCATACAACTCTGCCAAAAATTCAAATTTCAATTAAAAAAAAACCTTTCGTTTAATTACGAGCAGTACTTGTCTACTAACAGAGAATTATTATTTTTTTTTAATTTCAGATAAAGCTATCATGAGTTATGCCGACCACCACGAGGACACTATTTTTTGAGGGGTCTCCGAA
>OY723385.1:10525728-10581061 GCA_963210295.1 Ophion ellenae | reverse complement strand
TATTCAGAATCAGAATACGTTGCAGGGACATGATAATCTTATCCGTCTTGCCTTGATAGGTCGCCAGGTTTGGGCGCCCGTGGAGGATGTTTTATTCAGGTCCTTCGTCTCACATCTAACCTGCGTCCCTCTATTGCAACTCTCTGAGTGCTCAACGTCATTACCTGAAGAATTCAGTTATGCTGCTAATTTGTGACATTTCAGCTGGAATGTCGGTGATTCGTCTGCTGGAAGGAAACGAATCAATCGCCATCAATGCCTGGAAACTTTCTATAAGCATGTTCTCCATTGGACAGACATACGATGGATTCGCAATTCCGAGTCTCCTGGTCGTCTCTCCTTATCGTCGCTGGTTAATTGTGTATACGCAGGGTACAGTGCACGCCCCAATGGTCACTCGTTTTCTCCTTTACTACGTTATAGTTGAACCCCTCCCTTCGCAGCGAATCCTCACAGTCTCCTTCGTACAGCTCGTAAGGCGGCTTCTCGCTCTCACCTTTATTGATGCCTCGACTCAACCCTTTCGCGCCTTTAGGCTGCATCCACAAGTCAGAGAGTCTGTGACTTGTCGATTGTGAAAAACAATGGGTTTCAGTAGCTGCACTGAGATAATTATTAGATTTTAGAGATTATAACCCTAAACTCATATATCCGAAGGTGAGACCGACTTTCGGAGAAGTCATCAACCTCTGTTGATTGAATTGAACTCACAGTTGATTCCTAGTTGGTTGACGATTCCTACAAATCATTGATGTATTCGTGTTCCATCTTGATCCTTAGTTACAGGTCTAGGCTTAGAAGAGTATGTAGCTCCGGATGGAGGTCGTGTTGAGGATCAACGTTATGCCTAGGCCTAGGCTTGTTGAGGATCAGCGTTATGCCTAGGTCTAGGCTTGTTGGGGACCAGCGTTAGGCCTAAGTCTGGGCTTGTTGAGAACCAGCGTTATGCTTTGGGCTAGGCCTGTTGAGGATCAGCGTTATGCCTAGGTCTAGGCTTGTTGTGAACCAGCGTTATGCCTAGGTCTAGGCTTGTTGAGGATCAGCGTTATGCCTAGGTCTAGTCTTGTTGAGAACCAGCGTTATGCCTAGGTCTAGGCTCGTTGAGGATCGGCGTTATGCCTAGGTCTAGTCTTGTTGAGAACCAGCGTTATGCCCAGGTCTAGTCTTGTTGAGGATCAGCGTTATGCCTAGGTCTAGTATTGTTGAGAACCAGCGTTATGCCTAGGTCTAGGCTTGTTGAGGATCAGCGTTATGCCTCGGTCTAGGCTTGTCGCTCTCACCTTTATCGATGCTTCGACTCAACCCTTTTGCGTCTTTAGGCTGCATCCACAAGTCAGAGGAGATTCTCTGACTTGTGGATTGTGTCGAACATTGGGTTTCAGTATAGTTGGACCCAGATATTTACTAGACTTAAGAGATTGGAACCCTAAAGTCATATATTTGTCATTGAGATTAACTTTGGGGGTGAGATGTTGATGGAGTTGAACCAGTAGTAGATAGATGTTGATTCTTAGTGGGTTGGCGATTAGTACAAATCATTGATGTATTCTCATCCCACGTTGATCCTAAACTCGTCGCTTCGTTGGTAAGACGGATGATCTAGGTAAGTCATCACCATCTGTACATTGAATCGAACCAATAGCAGTTAAGCGTTGATTCCTAGTTGGGTGACGATTCCTACAAATGATCGATTCCAATCTCGTCCCGTCTTGATCCATAGTTACAGGTCAACGATATTAAAATGAACATTTTTTTCAAACATCGCCGTTTTCAATACAAAATTACTTCTCAAGAATTTCAATTTTTGTTACCTAAGCCTTCATTGTGGATACGGCCCTAATCTATCCGGTTTTCTCGCTCTCTCTTCTCCGAGTCCTCAACGTGCGGTCTTTCTCGGCTCCTTTCGAAGCAGGGGCTCGCGATCACGGGCGCATGGCACGTATAATTTTCAGAAGTCTTGCCATCCTCGTCTTTCATTCGCACCGCTCGTTCCTGGTGGCGGCGTCGGTGCCTTCGACTCCTTCATCGCCACTATACCACCACCACCAGCATCACCATCACAACCACCACCATCACTATCGCCACCTCCACCTCTTTCCTCCTCGTTCTCCACTGCTTCTTCTTCTTCTTCTTCTTCTTCTCTCGACGTATCGCGCTCTCTCCGTTCGTCTCTCGCGGGCAGGGGAGTCTTTCTCGCTCGCACGGTCGTACGGCGGCGCGGATGAAGGAGAGCGGCACCCTTTGAAGTCCAGTTGGGAGCCAATTACACGAGTCACACAGGGCCGCAGCTCTCGCGCGCCCGCACCTCGAAAAATATTACGGCGCGCGCGCGCTTATCGATTAAAACCGAGAAATATTGTAGCTCTTCAAGCTCGTTCTTCGCTATGAATTCGTAGATATACAAGACGTGGCTAATGTGACTCGTATTGTGAAGGTGGAAATTCGTCGAACCTGGTAAACTAGTTTCGTCCGGTGTTTTTTGTTCTCTTCTTTTCTTCAAATTCACTAGGGACATGGGCAACCTTTTTTGGTAATTCGTGAAAAAATCTTTGAGCGGTTTCGCGACGCGAAAATGAACTTTGGAAAGTTCATTTTTTCGCGGCAGATGATCGGCATTGAATTACACTTTGTCGGATAATCCGCGTCACGCGATGGAGAAGGTACCCGGAGTTGGGCACGGATCAAAAAGCCTTCGAATTAATTAACATTGCTCCCAGTTTATCCGGCTCATCGTGTGCCTTCACTGTGAAGAGACCGTACGCCCGACTTAAGCGGAAGTTGATTAACGACTGATGGGCCGCTGGCTCTTCTCAACCGTTGATGATGTAGGGATCGTGACGATCGGAACGTCGATTCGTCACGAGCAGCAACACCATGCTATGGCGGTGACGCGTAACAGGGAAAGCCAAGTATTTATTTAGGTTCCTAGCGAACTTTTGGCTGTTTCTCCTTCGTGAGCATCTTTCGATTACTTCGCTGTAATTGTTGAAAAAACGCTAAAGTTTTCTGAACAGCATTATATGTTAAGAGAACGTTCTGCCTTGTTGGGTCAAAAAATGTTCGATTTTTCAGCAATTTTTTATGCGAAAAGTATTAGATATAGAATGTTGATATTTGGTATGTTGACTAAGCGGTCTTTATTGAACATCAAAATATTTTTTAAAGTTTGAAAAAACATGGTGATGGGAGTGGGAGGAGCCACGTATGTCGGTGCGCAGACGATGACATTCTTCGCTTGCAAAAGTCCTAAGTCCCGGACAGGTGATTTGAAGCAAAGAATCGAACATATTTTTACCTTGTACAATATTGTGTAGAAGGTGACCTAGAATCAAGAAGAAAAATTGAAAAATAAAAAAATAGTGAGCAAAAAAATGCGAACATTTTTGGGAAACAAACAAACTTCCTTCCGATCGCTCACTATTTTTTTTATTTTTGAATTTTTCTTCTTGATTCTAGGTCAACTTATACACAATATGTTTAGTTTTTTGCTTCAGATCACCTGTCAGGGTCCTAGAACTTCCGCATGCGAAGAATGTCATCACCCGCACACCGACATACGTGGCTCCTCCCACTGCCACGACGATGTTTTGTCAAACTTTAAAAAATATTTCGATGTTCAATAAAGACCGCTTAGTCAACATACCAAATATGAAGATTTTATATTTAATACTGTACGCATAAAAAATTGGTGAAAAATCGAACATTTTTTGGCCCAACAAGGCAGAACCTTCCCTTAAGGAGGTTGGAGCGGTGCAGTTCAGTCAAATGACGGTCTATGAATTTTTTCGTCAACGAACTTTAAAAAAAAGCGTACGAGGTATAGATTTATTCTGTAGATGCTAATTTTTCATAAAAATATACCTAATCAAAGGGCAACATTGTGCATTTTACCACGTATTTCTCAACTCGCTTTCTTGGTTGTCTGTCTGTTCGGTAGACATTTTGCAATCGATTTGAAACTAACTTCCGGATGAGCTAGAGGCTTGAAACTTCGAAGGTAGCTCAGATCTGGATGTCGGACAAATAAACAGACTGGCAAGTCTGTCACAGAGAGAGAAAAAGAGAGAAAAAAATGTAAAAAAAATCAATAGATAATTAAAAAATATAGTTTAGTGAAAGAAAAAAAAATGTCTAAATAAACAAATTATAATATTAATAGTGAATAGTACATTAGTGGTAATTTCTACGATGGTCAAGGAGACAGCCCCCCAACGCACGTTACCCCTAGAGAAAAAGAAGCAAAGTTTCAGACACAATAGACTAAAGAGGTGAAAATAAAATTATTAAAATTAAAAAAAAATCTGACCACGTTTTTAGAATGGACTAAAAAGTCTAAAATAATTTATCTTAGCCCCGTACAGTTTTATAACCCAATACAGATTCCTAACCCCATACTGTCCTGAAAATTGGTGATTGTCAATTTTGAATAGCGATCACAATACTTGTAGGAGTGTAGAGAGTAGCTGTCGTCGAGAAAACTCACACAACAGTCCAAATCACTTGCAGTGCAATATAATTGTTAGTGACTTAGGTGAACTATTCAGGCATCAATTATCTATCGTATGCGCCCCACGTTTTTCATTTTAATATTTACAAGTATTTTCATAGCTATTAAAAATTCACAATCACGAATTTTCAGGACAATCTGTATGGGGTTCGGAATCTGTATTGAGTTATAAATCTGTATGGGGCTAGGATAAATTATTTTATACTTTTTAATCTATGTTAAAATCGTGGTTAAACATTTTTTTCATTAAAATAATTTTTTATATTTATGTCACGTAGATAAGAAAAAACGTTTGTATTACTACCACCTTAACCACGTACAACAGTATCGACGAAATTTTGAGTAATTTATAATTGGGCCTATTTATATTTATGCCGCCAGATTATTTATTATTACCATTAATTAATATTAAGTCTTGCCGAAGTACGGCAACTTCGTAGACATTGAGGTTGGCGCAATCCTCTTTATTCGCTAGCCAGAATTCGTAATCTTTCATCAAACCTTGATGATTCAATATTGAATATAGATAGTTTACAGTGGGCAAAATGGATTTTTTTTTCTAAATGTTCACAAAGGTTTAGTTTGCGCTAATCCGTTGCTAGAAATGGTTTATCTTGGTGCTAAAGAGCAAAAAAAAATACGTCACTCGTAGCATGAACATCTTCATCTAACCCACCCAAAACGACATACATCAAACCATTTTTTTTCTCTGGTGTTTCGTGGTGAAAAAATTCCAAAAAAATCGTAAAGACACAATATAGTCTAGAGACTAATATATATTTTTTATTTATTTTTAACCTTCGATTGCGGCTGACGCTCCCACCTCCTTAATTGCCGTTTTTATTTTATTTAGTTCAATTTGGCAGGCAGCCACGCCGCCAGTCGAAACGATTATTTAAGAATACTTTGAAAATATATTATAAAGACTTTCAAGCCTGAATCATTGTCCCAGTCATCAATAATCACAGAGCGCTTTAGCCTTGCGGGCACTTCTTGTTTCCCCCTCGTAATGTCAATTTTTGCGAGTACCCTCTTCCCTTTCCAAGTGCAGAAAAAAAAAGTGTTTTTTTTTCTTTCTTCAACTCGAAAAGTGCACGTCCCTTCGTGTAAGATCCATAATCTGGATCTGACGCGTACCAGGAAGCGACATCGATATTGTTCGTAGCTCGGAGCTCTTCACGTTTTCTGGCGTTTGAAGCGAGCGAGCGACGGGCTTAAGAAAACGCTTCTTTCTCGCCCGAGACTCGTGAGAAGCGCGCTCATTATTGGCGGTAAACGCGCGGCACAAAACGTACCAACGCTCTCGTGTCGAAGGGCATCAACGTGCCAGGCCCAGAAACGGAAGAGATGAGAAATTACGAAAGCATTGGTCAGCGGACTCTCATTCCGAGCATACCCATTATTGCAGCTAATTGCAAGAATGAACTCGTTCGAACCTAAAAATTGTCAGGCACCCTCCCGTCGATCGCGCACGAATTTTTCTCCGTTGTTCGCATGTTGCGAAGGCAAAATACTTGAGTATACTGAAGGCCTTATATACGCGATTTCGCTGATTTTCGAAGGTACTTTTCTAGACGCGGTTAAAAAAAATGACGCATATATTGACAACATTTTTTTTACAGATCATTTATGCACATGGTTAAGTACTAAGTGCGCAACTAAGTTCCTGGGTTTCACACATGGATGGCGCTAGCGACACATGTAGTCGGCATACAGGTCTGAAATTGGGTGTCTTCATAGCTTGGACATCTGTTAAGAATACCCAGTTGTGATATAAACAAATATCGCAACACAACGACCTGTTTTCTAACCTCGAAAATGTTTGTGCCAAATAAACAGCATTTGCGGGAAGCATTGCTTTTCTGCTTCAACCTAAAAACCAGCAGCTGAAGCACGTCGGTTACTTGAGGAGGCCTACGGCGAACATATACCATCAAAAACAACGTGTGAAGATTGGTTCAAGCGGTCCAGAAGTGGCGATTTTAAGACTGGGGACAAGGATCGCTCGGGAAGACCGCAAACATTTGCGGACGCCGATCTGCAAGCGTTATTGGATGAAGATGACACTCAAACAGAAGATCAACTTGCCGAGGCATTAAATGTGACACGGCAATGTATTTCGAAACGTTTGCACGCCATGGGAAAAATTCATAAGGAAGGAAAGTGGGTGCCGCATGAGTTGGCTGAGAGACAAATGGAAAATCGAAGCGCCACTTCCGAAATTTTGCTTTTGCGGCAGAACAGAAAGAGTTTCCTGCATCGAATTGTTACTGGCGATGAAAAATGGATATATTTCGAGAATCCCAAATGCAGAAAATCGTGGCTTTCACTTGGCGAAGCGTCAACATCGACGGCACGGCCAAATCGCTTCGGAAAAAAGACAATGCTCTGAGTTTGGTGGGACCAGAAAGGAATCGTGTACTATGAGCTGCTGAAACGGGGCGAAACTGTCAATGGGCATCGCTACCGACAACTAATCAATTTGAACCACGCATTGCTCGAAAAACGGCCAGAATGGGACACGAGACACGAACGTGTGATATTGCAGCACGAAAACGCTCCGTGCCATCGCAGTTCCATCGTCCAGGACGCCATAAAAACACTGAGATGGGATCTGCTACCGCAACCGCCGTATTCGCCAGACCTGGCCCCTTCAGACTATCACTTGTTCCGGTCGATGGCGCATGGCTTAGGTGGGCTACACCCCAGGTAGGAATTGACGATGAAAAAAGGGCTCGCCAAGCTCTGAAACAAGGCTCACATTTTTTTATTCAGGCTGAGCACCAGCCTGATTTCAGGCCTAGCTGAACCCCTGAATGATAACGCGGTTTCAGGCTGTTGCACACAGGCTTGACCAAAGGCTGGTATAAAAGCCTGTACTAAGCCTGAAACGACGAAACAACAAGGTTCAAAACGAGCCGTAATGAAGCCTTCACGAGCATTTATGACCAGGCTTATCCCAAACTCTTCTCGAGGCTATATGAGGCCTGTTTTTTAGTTTTCTATATTCTACATTGGGATAAATTTAATAAATTTGTAAAGAATTCATTTAATTTATTATATATATTTATTATTCATTATATTATTTGTTATAAAATATATATAAAATATTTTAAACACAATACTTTATTTTATTTATTGTTTATGGGACACGTAATACACAGAGTGTACGCAAACCCCAGAGAGTGAGTATATACGAAATGTGTATGTGACGAGAAAAAAACTTTTTTGTGTACCTCATAAATATCGATAAGAGAATATGTTTAAATGTTCTGAGCTGCCTCCTTCGCTTTCGTTTTTCGTGCCTTCGCACCCGACAAATTTATTGCTAATTTTTTTTTCATAAAAGTACAGAAAAAATATTATTCAAAATTCATTTTATTTTATCACAACCTGGAACAAGCCTGCATCCAGCCTTGATTTTTTAGCCTTAAAATTCACTGGCTGAATAAAGCTTGAAATAACCCTGAGTTTAGGCTAAGCAGCCAGTCTAGGTTCCAGGCTGCTCCAAACGATGCAATGAAACCTGGCCCAGGTCTGTCACGCTCAGGCTCGGTGAAACAAGGCTCACACTAGTTTGTTTCCATCGTCAGCCTTTTGAGTCCCTACCTGGGACTTGGCCAATTACGATGCAGTACAAAATTGGTTGGACGAATGGTTTCAGTCCAAAGATCCGTCTTTTTATCGTCGCGGTATTTATGTATTGCCAGAGAGATGGCGAAAATGTGTAAATAGCGAGGGACAATATTTCGAATGAACCATTTTTTGTATTTGTCTTGAAATTTTCGATTTTTTATTGGTAAAAAAAAACCGGAAACTTAGTTGCGCACCTACTATATGTAAAAAAAAATCCGAAATATTAACAAATGGCGGACATATGACATAACAAAGCAATGTATTTTTTTGCGCGCGCGTTGATGGTGAAATTTTTTGGCTTCGAAGTGGGTGTCTGAAAAAATGAACATATTTATAATTGCATAATGAATGTATCATCAGTATAAACCAACAAAATTATTTTTAAAAAAATATTATAATAAAAATTCGTAACTAAACATTTTTTTAGTCAATTTTTTGTCGGTATTTTATTTTTATATTTTTTTGTGTCATTGGAATTTTTGTTTCTGTGCTTCACAAGATAGGTGATGATACTAAGAATATGTTGTAAAAATTTCAAAGCGATCTGAACCTTCTTGCGAGAGTTATAACTTTCACAAGTTTCAAAAAAGTGAATCGTGGAACAACGGCTTTGAAGTTGGCGGTCGGGCGCGCCGCGCGGTATCTCTGATAAGTGCAATCTTACCTTATTTTTGGAATTTTTTAATTCTGTCAAGCTTAAAATATTCCTAACCGTTTAGGCTATGGAATCAAAAATTAAAAATAAATGAATAATTTTGAAATTTTTCGCGTGTATAAAGCCTGAATATGATACCACGCACGACTAATGTTACCATATAAACATTTTAAAAGTCCGGGCAAAAAGCCAGACATTCATTAAAAAGTCCGAACATTTCACGACTGAAAAAAAACCACGGCAAGAATATTATATTGTTGAAAATTGCGTTATCACATGCTAAGCTTTTTACAAGCTGATTTCTAAAAATCACGCGATTCTCAAGTATCAGGGTGTAAAAGAATATTAGAATCATTAATTTTTTCAAACACTTCTAAAGATGTTTCTCATTAAATGACTAATCTTGTTGATTGTTTGAATTTTTATGTTATAATTAAATGTTGTCAAATTTATATATCTCAAGGTTAAAGATAAAAACAAAAAATCATAGTTGGAACATCTTTTTAGAAAATTTATTTGTGATTAAAATGAGTAGGTATTTGTGAAATTCATGCAAATCGCTTACCTTTCGATTATTACCAAAGCGAATGTTTCTCAATTTCATTATGGTATTAACAATAATAGTTGATCATTCGAATTTTGTAATGTTATAGAGGTAAGTGTTTTTAAATTTATATTAGATATTCCAAGGCTGTTATTCGTATGTATTATATACATATGTATCTTTTTAGAATAGTTCTGTGATAAAAATAGATATTAGTGTGAATTCGGGCAATCTGATTGTAAGGTAGATATATTTGTTGTTGCCAAATATTAAGGTATATCATTTTCTTCATTATGGTGGCGTTGATTTAATCATATTAAGACATAATTATTTTATTGGTTATTGTTATTTCAAACAAAAAAATACAATGATTTTTTACATCGTTCAGCCTTTTATTTCCGTGATGGATCATGTTAGGTGCCACCCTAGTCACTAGAAACTCTAAATAGTAAAAAGTCCGGACATGTCCGGACAAATACGGGCATATGGATACCTTTAGGCGAGGAAAAAATTTGCTGATTTTCATTATTTTTTTTAACGGTCAAATTTCACGTTTTCATAATTTTTACTACGAAATTATGTTTTTACGTTTTTTTTTAAATTTTTAATTATTTAACGTATACCTAAAAAACGAATGGACCGATTCTGATGAAATTTGGTATATATCTTTCTAACCTTATTGTCTAAAACATGACCCTAGTTTTTTTTGATAATTTAAAAAAAGTATGTTTCATTAAAAAATGAAGCTATTTTTCCGAAATTTTTTTTTTGCTTCCAAGCGTATCATTTAATCGATTTTCAACATTTCTCACCTGTTCTTGGTTCATATTCTGCGTGTGAGTGTTAATGAAAATCTTCGTCGGTTTTGTTTTCAGATTGATCCTGCCGATGCTGCGTATCACGCCGTCTGACAACATCCGCACAAGCCGTTTAGAAGACCGTGCTATAATTCCGCCATTTTCAAAGATTAATAAACAAATACAATGCAACAGTTGAAAGTAGTAATAAAACATACTCTAGGTCTCAAAAATGGTGAAGAAATGTTTCCTTTTAAGAAATAATGAATTTCAGCAATTTTTTCCTCGCATAGAGGTATCCCCCTTAACTTGCTCGTAATTTAAAAGTCGTATCTTACTAAAACCGTTTATTATCAATATGTGACGCGTAGATAGTTTTCTGAATTGTCTTCGAAATTAATGATTGCATCCGAATTGTAATCACTTCAATGCAAAGTACTCATTAAATAATATTTTTATGAATGATTTCACTACTTTTTAAATAAAAATATTATGGGAGGAAATCGCTATTACGATAGGCAATTGTTTTTAATTATCGCCAATGTTGTCTTTAATTTTTTCGAATGTTTTCGAATGCTTCTGAGCTAGTCTAATTACGTTAATTTTAATATTCATTGGCAATACGTCGCAGCTACTTTGAACGGACGTAATTTCTGCAATTATTGTGATAGATTAGCCTCGTTAATGCGCATTAGCTACTCAATGGAGAATTTCACTATGAAAATGTTCAAATACCACAATTTAATATACGAAAAAAAAACGTGTGTGAATTAGCTGTAGAATATGAAGAATATTGCTCAGCGATCTAACAATCGAGTACATGCTCGTACCCTTAAGGCGGGATATACATTTACAACGATGAAAAAATCGATTTCTTTTTTTTTCTTTAAACGATAGAACGATATATGTAGAATATTTTCCCAAAGTTTGAAAGCGAAATGCGAAAAACTTCAAACGTCACAGCCCGTCAACGCTGTACCTCACCGCTCGGGTTCGGAGCGGGCGTGAGCTGCAAATGCGCTTTTCTCAAAACTGCATTATCGAAATTGGCGTGCAGGATTACTCAAAAACTATTAAGCCGATTGAGTTGAAACTTTGTAGGAATATTGATAATATTGGTGCCTTCTACTTGACGAAAATTGTTTTTGAAAAATTGAAAGAAAAAAACTACTTTTTTAATCCACATTTTGTAGAAATGTTGATTTTTTTAGTAAATGCGTGCCACTTTCACAAATTTGGATTTCCTTCATTTTAATTACCGTCACATGGAAACTATACATGTTCTGACTGAAAAGATGTTTGAACTTTTTTGCAAATCAAAGTCTACGGGAAGATAGACTGTACGCCGATTGGCAACTCCCGCGGCGACCTTGCGACACTCTGCCACAGCTCCAACATTTAGATGATGAATTAATTAAAAAAAATTGTTTCGTATACTTAAATATACTATTAAAATATACCTAAAGTATGATAATTGTAAAATAATTATTTCTTAGTTTAAAAAATCCCTCAATATTGCTTATTTTCATTCTGTCTAAATGTATATCCCGGCTCAATTCCGCCTGTAAGGTAGTCGGGCCAATAATCGTCACCATGACCAGATCGCTCGACTTTGCAAATTGATATAGCTCAACTTGGAAAGTATGATATTTTTACATTTTTTTAAAATTTTCGTGCCTGGCACAGTTTTCGGGAAAATATTTCGTAAATGTTATAAGACATAGGGACATAAATGTTATAAGATATACGGGACATCATCTGGCCGTCGTGGGGGTTGGTCTACTAATCTCCATGTGAACGTCTCACTAATCGTCACATGTATTTAAACTGCTTCAATTAATTATGCAAAAGTCCGTAGGCCTTTGTTGATTGGATTGTGTCTACGTATAGGGCTGCAGAATAGTTTTCAAACACTCAGTTGCCAACTTTTTGCTTTTTATTGAAACATTTGACAAACAGTTTAGACGTAAATTTCTCCTATACACAACTTTGATAATTAAAACAAAACTAATTATGGTTATTACGTCAGAATTATCATTTTTATGCATGTTCAATAAATAGAAATAACTATTTTATCATAAACTAATCTTTAATATTTTTTTCGACCGAGTGGTGCTCACCTGTGTTTGAGACGTACCCAGTTATCAACATGGTTACGACCCAGTAATCGAGAACGTTTATTCATACGTATATATTTTTATTGTCACGAGAATGTGTATGAGGATTACTGGTCCATGGATTCTTCAGACAATGCTGATTGCGGACCCAATAGTTCTTTTCTGATTTTCTATAAATTAATATTCGATTCATAAGATTTTTTGTTTCCAACCATGTCCCAGTTATAATGACCAGGAAAGTTGTAGGGAACAGATGGGGAAATATCAAGGAGCAAACGAGGAATTAAAAAATAACGTTTCGGCGTTTTTGGAACCCTTAAGGGGTCAAAATCGGCAGGTATTCAATTTAGTATTTCGGCAACATATTGTTTGTCGGTTATCTACTTGCTGAGGCAGTATATGAGTGTATACATACGCTTGCTCGCATTTCCTGGTAGGCAACGAGACAGAAAACGCACACGGACAAAAAAGCCTCATATTCCATATATTTAGTTATAGCTTTAGTTTGATTATTATTAGTGAAAGATCATTATTTGATTCATCTGGAAGTCAAAATGGTCTGATTGAACTCCGTCGAAAGAATCAGGCCGGTTGAGAGAGTTAAACGAATCTGTAACTTTTAAACCGTTATTTGTTATACTGTTATTTGTGATAATATCTTTCATTTTTTTTCTTTTGTAATGCCGATAAAACCATCCCCAAATTAATTTGGTTCATATATAGAGGACAAAAAAATTAAATAAAATGAACGTCAACGTTGTACTATAAATATTAATAATTTACCGTGATAATATGATTACATTTATTGTAACTATATCCTCCATTATATCAGCATATAATTTTCGTCAACCATCATAATTTATTCTTCATCATAGCATTGTCAGGCGTGGGTTATTGTTAAAGAAAATAATATGATAATAACACGGACCATACGATTCCAATAAATTTAATCATACTAATAAATTTGATTATTAATATATTTGGTGACGCAAAAAGTACTATTTAATAATAGGTCGGGATTTGATATTCAAGAAATGTCAATGTTCTGTTCAGGAAAAGATTTAGTGATATTCCTGGTCTGTTCCATGAAAGGGCCCGATTAGGTAAATCGGACGAGGCATGCCAGACCTGGATCATACGTAAAGTCGGGAATGCCCGGTCAAATTTCTGCACGGGTATCGACAGCTGTGGCGATTAATTGGCAGAGTGTTGAGGAATCATCACGGTATAAAATTTTCAAAAAATCGATTTTTTTTGTTTGCATTATCCGATAGTATATACGGTTATAAATGTTCTGTTCGAATTATTTCGGTCGCTGCAGTCTTTCTTAGAAAAAGTTAAGCCGTTTTTAAGTTAAATGCGTTTTTCTCGGAATGGTGTTTTTTCATAACGGTGGCTACTCTCAGAGGAAGAGGTTTCAAGCTATCCGTTCGAAATTTTAACAGAACATTCTTCACGTCACTCCTTATGTTGCTATGAAAGCTTTTTTTTAATCTGCCTATTTTTTTTTTACGAAAAACTGTCAAAAAGGCTAAAATTGATGCTTTTTGATGAAATCGCCGCAATTTTTTAAAATTTCACTTAAAAAAACCTCCATCGGAACATAGCGGCTTTCCTACAGATTAATAATCATTTTAAATTTTATGCTTCAGATGAAATTTACGGCCGCAATCCTGGCCACAATGGGACACCATTTTTTTCCACGCAATTTTCCGCAAACAAAAACAATGTTAAACAATAAATAAAGAAATTTAAAAAAAAATAATGTTGTATTCTTCACCGGTGCTTGAGGGGCTATACGAGTGTCAACGCTGACAATTTGGGTGATTCTTGGAAATTTTTGAGAAGCAAAGTACTCAATCAAATGTTTCGGAAAATTAAGAATAAATTTGGCTATGTTTGACCTATATTATATAATTTTTCCATAGAAAAATATTGAGATCCAAGCGACTTATGCGCTGCCTTCGGAGGCGCCAAAAAAAAAGTTCCTCCACTGCTGACATGATTCCGGCTGATTGAGTAATTGAAACCGAAAACGGAAAAAATGTCGTTAAACTGGAAGGTATTTTCTGTACAATGACGTAGGATTTTCGAAAAATATCAAAATCTAACAAAATGGCGTATTTATGAAGAAAGTCTGCGTTCTTGCCGATAAAATGGTCGTTTTTTTCAATGCCAAATCGTCAATTTTCATCCAATCAAAAATATCCTACGTCATTGTAGAGAGATATTCAAGAGTACTCGGTTAAAATTTTAAGTTAATCGGATAATTGCTCTCTGAGTTACAACGTCAGCAAATTTGAAAAATCTCATTTCGAGAAAAACCCGTTTAAAGATTTAACTATCGATTTTTGCAAGATAAAATGATATTTACCATAAAAACTTGTAGTTACAGGATATTCTTGAAAGTATAAACTGTCGAAAAAGGCAAAAAAGAATCGATTCTTTAAAAGTGTCACACTGGTATAGACCCTTAAATTTGTACAAAACAAAATTAGGCCGATTAGCTTATCCTATCCACCTAAAAAAAATCGCGACAATAAGCTATTTTTCGGGTGGTCACACTGTGATGCTTCCTTAATATTGCCGAACCGGTAATAGTCACACATGAAAACTCGTCAAAATTAGCACAAAACTATAATTTTCTATGCTGAACGCGAAACTAAGAATCTTATTTGTAACTCGAAGACAAACTCACCTCACGCAAGTCCCCAGGCATGCTCAAATCACCCGAGATGTGACACGGTACACTTTAACCTTCAAATGACGGATTCGGCCGAAACAGCAGATAGACGCAGTAGCTGAATACATTTGATTCGATTACCCTTGAGTCCGTATACTTACGGGTGTGACACTGTAATACAACACAGTAAATACCTCCTGGACGCTGATATACCACACATCTGCACGACCGACTGATTTTTATCCGAAAATACTTACTTGTTGTGTAAACACAGCGATCACCGGGACCCTGGCAACCACTGGGCCGACCACCTCACATCAAATTCTTGACTTTCGCGCATCCTTCATTTGCAGTATGGGTGTGACGCTTTTTTTTCTTGTTGCGATAGCGGTACGAAGCTGGCGCATCCTCGATCGAGCCATTGTCTCATCGTTGGGTGCAACCCGAGGGGAGAAGGGCGGGAAGGGCACTGCTTGCAGCATATTACACACCCTACCGAGTCTCCTCAAACTGTATAGATATGCAGATACTATAATACCGGATCGTGAACGGGTACAGAAAAATCAAGTACCCGTGTACCCGTACAAAGATGCGAGAGAAGAGGAGACTGGGCGAGATGGAAAGCTACGAAGCGAGATATATATGACCTAGAGTGGATATAGGATGGGAGCATCACATGCACAGAGCCTTCTCGTCTCCTCATCCTCCTTCCGCAGACTCGCAGGGGATGAAGGGGAAAAGGAAGGAAGCACAAGGAAGGACCACCCACCCAACCTATACTTAGCGAGGTGTCGGCAAATTGAGCTATAGATGCCCTGGGTAATACGACAGGTAAGCAACAGAGAGTTAGAGAGAGAGCGGGAGAACAACACGAGGGATCGTCGATACCATCCGGCGTGAAGATTATTAGAGGAATGGGGGCCCCCGGATTCTCGAACGCTTTGGACTCCCCGGTGGTAAGGCCCGATACCCGAGCTCTTCATGTTCCAACCTTCTTTTCCCTTTCGAACCCGTAGGGACTACTAATTTCTCACCACCTGGTCCATTCTCTTACCTCTCGAGCTCGTGCCCAACCCAATGAGTCCCTGCATTCGATCATTCCTGCCGCATCGTTTAATTTCATCCTTCAGTTTCTCGCACTCTATATCTTGGTGAATTTGCGACCTCATCTTCCAACGTGCCTCACCGCGTCTAATGTGTCGTCCGAAGAAAGTTCATAGCTGAGCCTGATGTCAAGTTGGAATGTCACCATCGATACGAAGCCTGAGGTTGTCATGCCTTCACATTGGAGGAGTGATCCCGAGTCGAAATTTTCAGCCTGTTTTAAAGGCCTTTGATCTTATGTCAGCCTTACTTGAGTCTGTTTACTGCTAGCAGTCCTACTACGGACCGCCACATGCTCTTCCTTTGCTGCTTACCTCCTGCATAAGCCCTTATACTCCTACCTAACGTATCTGGAGTCGTTGCGGCTCCTCTTTTGCTGCTAGAAGTCCTACTATGGGTCCTAACATGCTCTTCCTTTGATGCTTACCTCCTGCATAGGCCGTTATACTCCTACCTAACCTAGCTGAAGTCCTTGCAGCTCCTCTTTGCTGCTAGAAGTCCTACTATGGGCCCTAACATGTTCTTCCTTTGATGCTTACCTCCTGCATAGGCCCTTATACTCCTACCTAACCTATCTGGAGTCGTTGCAGCTCCTCTTTTGATTGCATTTGGACCTATCGCACATTTGGCTGTTTCGACGAAACGCGGGTGGCGATGGTCGCATTCGAAAGAGCGGGTCTGATAGTTTTCAGTAACCGTCATGCGTTGGACTAGGTAGGACCGCGCGTTCGCCTTAGAGGCCTACTTTTCCAATGACCTTTCCATTATCTCCACCCAGCGAACTTTTCGCATTCGCTTCAAACTTGCCCCTGCTCCAGCAACTCTCCAAAGTGGAAGAATTGGATCTTGGGCAAAGTTACAATATTTTTGATAGGACTTGCCCTCACGTATGCATGTATACGCGGATCCCTATAGCCGGCACGAATGCATACGTATAGGTACTAGTATACGTGTGTTGGTGTATGCTTAGGCATGTATGTGTGCGGGTATATACGTGTGCCTACGCATGCGCGTAGTCAGGCATATATATCTCTATATGCGTAATAGAGTGTATGCGTGTATACGTGTGCCAATCGACGTCCTCCTTAGCGTCTGCGAGTGGAGAAAAGGGGAATTTGTTCCCGTTCTAGGCGTTAAGTCGGAGCTCATTTTATATTGAATACGAAGCTACTTTACTGCCTTTATCTCCTACCACTGTGAGGAGTGGAGGGGCAAAATAGGCTGAAAATGTCGACTCGAGAAAACAACTGGCTGCGGACACACATGTTTCCGGCATGTTTTGTCAACAGCCCGAAATGTCCGTAGAACCATTTTGTACCGTCGTCCCTGTCCATTCCTCCAGTCAGGTTACTCCGGTTATTGTCTTAGCACCTTTGTCACACACTTGTCGTCTCTGCCTCTCACTCTCCTCTCTCTCTCTCCCTGTCCCCTTCGCCGACACAACCGGTAGTCCTATCCTTTCATTCTGTCATCAGGTCACACAGTTGCGAGGAAAGCAAAAGACCCGCCCAGTCTTATCTGCCCGAGAGAATCTCTATAATCCTCGACGGCTTCATTCGTGGTCCAATGTACGGCACTCTTTTCTCGCTCGGCTGACCGCGTGCGCACCAGCCGAGTCCAATAGTTCGTGCTATTCGACCGGTTGGTGAGAAAAGCTGGCGGCGCACGACCGCCCTTGAGCGCCACTTCTGGGCGTCTCATCGGCTCACGACAAGTGTTACCTAATTAACCGGGACAAAGGAACCTGAGGAGGCAAGCGAAGATCCGTATGAAGATAGCATCGCGCGTTCATCGGGCTATTCAACCCTGATCGGTTATCGATGGTACGCTGACGCTCGTGATCTTATCAGCCATGGGGTGGGACTGACTCGATCGAATCCTCATAAAATGGCATGTTACCGGACCAAAGATGGATGCTTGCAAAATCCAATGGCAGTTATGGAGTGACGTCTTTGATCGTAAGGGTCATCAACGAAGGTATGATCTCTCGTACAAGTGTTGGTGGTAGTACGTTCCTTAAGCGATACTAATTGCACAGAGGCCAATCGTCACGCGACAATAATCTTCATTATACTTGATTTCTATGACGCGCCATAGTTTTCGAGTATGCGGTATTTCATTTTCGTCGCTTCCTTGTACGACAATCTTTGACCGAAGGTAGGAAACGAAACTGTGATTCCCGTGGTGGTTTTCTCGTTCATCGCGAGCCAGGTAGATCCTGAGTGAATCGGTGAAAAGATTATGCGGCTGCGGTGCTGTCGGCGCGGATAAGCTCGGAGCAGCCTCGCGCGCAAGAGACCGCAAGAGACTTTTCCGGGGTATATAACCGTCTCATCATCGACGTTTGTATGATAATGGCTAAGGTGTGGAGAAATAAGAGATGTCCGCGCGATCTCGCTCGTACTGCTCCCAACGATGAACGCAAGAGGAAGAGGCACCCATACCATTTGGGAATAAAAAGATAGTGAGAGAAAAGAGTCCAACGAGAGGAGAAACTCTAAGAGAGAGAAAGACGGAGAGAGAGGGAGGGAGCAAGAGGGAGAGCGAGAGAGAGACGAACAACGAACGCGCGAGGAATAAAGAAGAGACGATTGCCCTCGAGGCTAGAGAGAACGAGAGGAAAGCGCTCTTTCGACGAACGTACACCATACTGCCGCGGTTCTTTTGAGGCCTTTGTCGGGTCTCGCGGCGCTTCGCGATTTGCAACTAAAATCATCCCCCATGACCCCCGCTCGCACTGCGACTCTGCCTTTCTCTCCCTCTCCCCCTTCACTTCGCGTGATTTGCTACGAATTTATTAAAATGACGTCGCCGCGTCGTTGTTCTCTTCGTCCTCGTCCCCAATGATACTTCGTTGACGCAACTTGGCGGGTTGGGGTTACTTTGATTCGGGGGGTTATTTTGATGAAAACTTTGTTTTGTTTTTAAACTCAAATTACGAAGTTCCTGAACGCGACCGAAATTTTTTTTTTTAAGGTTGGCAAGTCTGAATGTCTCTTTATGTCATCACTCAGACGCAGCATGGGTTTAAAACGAACGGGTTTAAGTGAGCGTAAACATATAATAAACGTAAGTAATGTATTGGAACTATTCTTTATGCTCGAATAACGTCGAAAATAACAAGGTGAGTGGTGCAATTGCATGTTTTTGGTAACAATCACCTTGTCAGATGATTATTAAACTACACCATTAACCCCTTAACAGTCAGGCGAAGATGTGTCTGAGCTTCAGATACTTAGAATCAGGACTCAAATTCGAAATTCGCGACCACAAACATCTGAAGATACAATTTTTTTGTCGAAATGCAACTACTATTTGAATTTTTCCCGCCATGTTGGATCCGCCATTTTGAATTTTAGAAATCCGATCTCCGATTCGGATTCAGCGACCGCAAAAACCATGACATTTTTACATTCGTCGAAAACAAACTATTTTTTCGAAATTGTGTCCGTCATTTTGAATTTTAGAAATTCAATTTCAGATTCGGATTTAGCGACCTCAAGAACCATCACATACTCACTTTCGGTGGAATAAAACTATTTTTGGAATTTGCGTCCGCCATATTGGATCCGCCATTTCGAATTGTGGATATTCGATTTCAGATTCGGATTCAGCGACAAATACGATGGTTTACCAAATTACAGTCAAGTCGATGTAGTAAAAACGTGTTTTTTTTTTTCATGCCCACATGTGTCATGATGCAAAAGTGGCAAAACTTTTTTCTGCCCATTTGTATGTCAGTGACAGTTAAGGAGTTAAGATTTGTTGTGTGGCATAACCTCAAAAACATATTTTATGGGTGACAGTTGTTTCGTTAGGGTGTCTTTGTTGTTATTCCATTGCCAAATAATTAAATCAGGCTCTTTAATAGTGGAAGGTTTCAAATCAGCTGGAAGTAAAACAAGATTCAAGAGAATTAGGAGATATATCTGAAATCGATAAACTTCATATAGTATCATTCTTGCCGAAACCTATCAACAAAAATGATTATGTTGAATTCCCATTCGATATTAATGTTGCAGAATTGTTGGTTAAGAAATGTTCCTAATGTGTCTAGTCATAACATTTCACAACCTACAATTTCCAATTCTCTACTAAACTACACTAATTGCAAGACAAAAAATATTAAATTGTTATTTTATTTTTTTGTCTTACAATTAGTGTGACTTGGTACGTGACCTAGTTTCAGTGAAACATGTTCCAAATGAAACCAATATGATCTCGTTTTGTGATTTAGATACCTAGCTAGATATAAGTATTACAACTTGTTTTTTTCCAGTTTTCTAATGTTTCGGAGTTTATGGATTTGTTACCGCTTAAATAATTTTAAAATACGAGTTGTTTATCAATAAAGTTGATTTTGAAAAGTAAAGGTGTAATATGTGTTCGATCAAAGTAATCCCAAAATAATAAAAATCGTTGTAACTTTCGATCCCTTTGACCGTTTTTTTTCTTTAGAAAAAATGCTCCTTTATAGGGTTACTTCCGATTCTCATTGAGAAAAAGGAGGGCATCAAAGCAACCGCAATTTCAGTATAATTTTGATCACGACTAATTTTTTTTTCTAATTTTTTTTAAATATTTAAAATTGTAATTTTTAAGATAAAAAGACTAACAAAAGTTGATGTTTCCATTTTAAAAAATTCGCGCTATTATTTAAAGCAATATACTAATTTTCATTTCAAGTTTGATGAAAGTAACCCCAATCCACGGCACCGATATGCGTGGACCCACAGAGCGCATGCATAGATACTAGTAACGAGTGTAGGGAGCAGCTGTCGTTGAGAAAACTCACACAAGAGTTCATATGATTTACAGTGTAATAAAATTGTAAGCGACTTAGGTGAACTTTTCATGCATCAATTATATATTGCATGCGCCCCACGTTTTTCGTTTTAAATCTTACATGTATTTTCATAGCTATTAAAAATTCACAATCACACATTTTCAGGACACTTTGATGGGGTTAGGAATCTGTATAGGGCTAGGAGAAATTATTTTATACTTTTTAGTCCGTTTTAAAAACGTGGTTTAAGATTTTTTAAATTTAATCTCAATTATGAACTTTATCGAAACAGTGTAGACGACCGATTTGAAATTTGGAGAGTGCATTCGGTATATGACAAAGAATGGAGTGTATACATTTGAATCAAATGGTAACATTTCGTCAATTGTCCCGAAACTCCTCAACGTGAAGTGAAACTACCATTTACGGCGTACTCTCGAATGTTAGATCTAATGCTTCTTAGGAGAGGATACTTTCTTCGGGACAAAAAGAGTTTCAGAGCCTGTAGAATCGAAGATGGCGGGTTATAAAATTTAGCCCTTTTTCTGAAACTGAAACACCTCTGAAAATAGTTGATCACAGATGTTGTTACCGTCAGAGCTTTATCTTAAGGCGTTACCCCCACTTGTAGCACAAAAAAGGCCTTTTTCATGAATTTTTTTAAAGAAAACTACAAAACTTTTTTAATCGATCAATACACCATCTTAAAGAACACATCTTGAAGAACTTTCAGTAATTTTTTTATTGAAAAATATTACATTGTTTAGTGGCAAATGGCCGTCAATGAAATAATGTTTTTATATACACGGTTTGCGGTGACCAACATTGCGGCGAAGTGGATCATCTGAAAAAAAAATGCGGATGGATTTAGTCAAATATAAGTATAAACTAGCCTTTAATCGAAGGATTTTAAAAAATATTCATTTTTCACAAAATGGCGGATAGTCAAAGTTAATGGTTCGATTTTAACGAAAAAAAAACGGCCGTTTTTTGGTTATAAAACGGCCATTTTTTTTTCGAAAAAAAATCGAACGATTAAAGACTACATTTTTATATATTAAATAAGCCTGCAAAATTTCATGAAGATCGGTTCATTAGTGTTCGAGTAATTCTGGTCACCGACTTCAGAAATGCCATTTTGAGAAAAACGCGTTTAAAGTTTCTCTTTCAACGCTCTTTCAACGCGGATTCTTCTCTTTCAACGCTCATATCTCAGTCAATTTTGTTCGGATCGACTTGAAATTTTCAGGACATATCCTCAGATACTTATACCTGAAAAAATGCAATAACAAAAACCGATTTTTTCAAAATCGCAAGTGGGGGTAACCCCTTAAGGCAGTGTAGTTGTCGAGAAATTTCAAAAGAATCGTTTCTTAAATATTACTTTCTTATTCTACAGACCTTTCTGAATACGTCTGTGAGCAGCGTTTAATGATGCTCATAAAATTATCCGAGTTACAGAAATTATAAGAAATACACTCGGCGAGCGCGGTCGAGATGCACCAACTTTAAACGATATATCGATAACTAATTCGCCGATTGAACTCAGATTTCGTATGTACCTTCAGTAGAGTGTTGTCCAACGTTGGTAGCCGAATTGAGTCGAAATAATTTTTTTAACCATAAACAACTCCCCAGATAGACACATGTAGCTAATATTGGCATCATATGTAAATCTTCTATGAGGCATAGAAAATCACACAGCTATGTGTCCCTTATGAGTGCTCCCCTCCAAGTCATATTTGCATCACATGATGATTCACAATAACAAATCCAAATGAAGCCAAGTTGTTCGTACGCAAGTATGCATGCAGTGAATTCATCAGCACTAGCAAAATCGGCTCACGAGTATCCAACAATATTCGTTGATCGAATGTATCACTGAGAAACATGCATATCGCCGTCATATTGCTTGCATAGCATGTCAACTACCACTGCTAACCCGGTGAATTCACCAACAAAAGTCATTGGATGACTTCCATATGACGTCAATCTGCAAATTCCCATTGTAAAATTCAAATTTGCCGTTTTACGAGTTCATCTTGTAATCAATGGATGATGCATTTTGAAATGACAAATTCAAGTCTCGATGTATCTCAAATTCATGATACTGAATGAGCTCATGAAATGTCTTCATCAACGTAAACGAAATTGCGTTCATGTTAAGTACAACTCACGAGAACAGTTGATGCTACCATAGTGCATAGACGCCAAAATGTCTACACATGACTTCAATATGACGTAAAACTAGCGCATATTAATTGTGGACACTTGAGCACAGCGATATGAGTTCGACGTGCTGTAAACGTACGATGCATTTGTTAACGATATATCGAGATAAAAAATGTTTTGTACATTCATGATGCTGAATGAGTTCATGGCTTTGCATCACGTCATGTAGTCGATATGCTGTAAAATTTGCTTCCATTGTATGCACGGCATGATAATTATGACTGTCTATCTGGGTCGTAGAATGGTCAGAAAAGTAGGAAAAAAAATCAGAGTTTAGTATCAACTTAGTATTAACTTAACTTAGTCAACTTAGTATTTAGTAACTCAACTTATTAACTTAGTATTAACCTAACTTAAATTAGTTTAGTATTAACCTAGGTTGATTTAGTTTAGTATTATTTCCTTAGTGTTAACTTAAATTAGTTTGAGTTATTATTAACTTAGTATTACCTTAACTTGAATTAGTCTGAGTTATTATTAACTCAGTATTGACTTAACTTAAATTAGTTTAGTACTAACCTATGTTAATACTAAGTTAGTAAGTTAAGTTACTAAATACTAAGTTAACTAAATTAATTTAAGCCACGTAATACTAATATTAACTTAGTATGCCGCCTTATTGAAATGTTTTTTTTTGCCGAATCTGCTGCCACACATCACAACACTCACACAGATTAAGAATATGTTTAATTTTTCGGATTCATACAACATCGCCAATTGGAGGCGTTTTTCGCGTACCGTTGTAAACAAGCGTACAAAAGTACACAGTGATAATTTTGTCCAAAATTTGAACATATTTTCAAAGGATCAATAACCATGTGTATTTTTTATTCTTCTTAGCAATTCCACCTTAAAAATCTCCTCCAAAGCAGCGTTCTAGACAGCAATACTGTCTCAAATCAGCACATCGATGACAGCCACGTAAAAAGTAGATCGGAAACTTGCATTTACAGTTTTCAAGTCGGTTTTTCCATTGTTGATACGTCATATAGTCTTTGGTAACCAGATCGAAGCTACATTGACACTTGATCCGATTAAAATGCCGACGCGAACGAAACGTCGCCCAACTGTACGTGTACAGCCGATAATTGCCGAAGAATGAAACGTTGTCACCCAATGCGTGCCTTTGTTACACGCGCACCCTCATTCATCCTCTTCATCCTCTTCGCGCGGTCGAGCTGCACCCAACAAGAGAAATGAGGCTCACAGCCACAACTTAGTCCCCGGGAACACACGAGCGTGGCAATATGAATAATATAGGTGAGAGAAAGATATGATTCCTCGTTTCTCTGCCTAATATACAAGAGCGCAACCCGGACTGGAGCGAGATGGAGGATGAGTCGTTCGCGCGAACGATCTCCCGAGGACCGGAATAAGAGAGAGAGAGAGAGAGAGAGAGAGAGAGAGAGAGCGAACGCGAGAGAGGTGGAACGTTGGTCGGGTATGAAGGAAAGACCACCCCGTGGCTGGTCGGCTCGTTTGATCTTCTCCCACCATCGCCATGACTCCTTTCTTACCCTGCCTCACCTCTCCTACCTACCCCTTCCAGCCCCTCAATAGCTCTTCCGCACTTCTCTCGCTCTCTTTTCTCCTCGCGTGTATAGATGCTTCCCTCTCTCTCTCTCTCTCTCTCTCTCTCTCTCTCTCTCTCTCTCTCTCTCTCTCTCTCTCTCCCTCCCCCACCCTCTCGCCGTGATCAGCGCCATCTCGCTCGGGCTTGTCCACTTCCTCCGCGGTTCCATCTTCGCTTATTGCAGTCCTTCTTCCTTCTCTTCCGCGCTCATCGTCTCTTACCGTGGTATGGTGTTGTAACTCTCGTATTTCGCCAGCGCGCGAGCGATCAGCAGCAACGGTCAGAAGCTTGTATATTCCCTGTGGTACGGAGTCCTAAAGTCCTAGCGGCTCGCGCGCGCCATCACCTGCGGAAAAAGATTCAACAGGGACGAAGAAGGAGAAGGGGGAGGCGTTCGTGGACACGTCGAAATCACACCTTCGACAACACGATACCACATATGTTTGTAGGTGTGCATGTACATAAATACACACACACACACACACACACACACACACACACACACACACACACACACACACACACACGCACGCACACACACACACACACACACCACATATATATATATATATATATATATATATATATATATATATATATACATATATATGTGTGTGTTTGTGTGTATATGTATATAATGTGTGGATGGCGCTTTGGGTAATAATCCAGGAGTGTCGACTTCTCTTCGTCTCCCATTCCTCACGTAAACAGGTCGTGTGTTCCTTCTTCGTCCTTCGGATGGTGCGCGTAAAGTCGGGCACACAAACCTTCCGTAACGCAGAGCATGGATACCGGTTTTCGATAATATCGAAAAACCCGAATATCGGACGAAAAATCCGACATTGAAAAATCGACAGTGGACTTGAATAATACAGTCCGACCTCCGAATAAGAAACCAAAAGCCCCCAAGGGGAAGAGTTTTTCTTATATATCGCATACCCCCACCAGGCGCGAGCTCCGCGCTCACTACCTCTGTCTCTCTCACTCTTTTCCGCATGCGATCCTCTCAACAAGAAACTCGCTCGAACGCGTTGCAACTTAGTATTCACATCGCCCATGCAAAAACGTTTTCGACTGCGCGTGGACATTTATTTAGCGAATTTTTGTTTCACGTTAATATACATACTATTGAATATTATTGTGTACTACTGTATCTGAATTACTATTAACTGTCATAAAATGACCGAAACTGTAAAGAAGCGTACCAGATCAGACTGTAGTATACAAGTCGAAGAAAATGATACAGAATCTGCGCCACAAGTTGTTAATTTAGACACAGAGCTTTATGTCCATATTATTTTATCCCATTTATATAAAAGAAGAAGTCAATATCTCTGAGGATTCATCTTCAATGGCAGAGTTCGACTCTCTCGAAAATATTCCATCAGTTGAGTGCGTTGCGGATGAAAATAATACGCAACACCACGAAAACGCTTTTCATTACGTGCCGGAAACTTTTGCTGTTTTATATGGAAATCTTTAAACGCCCTTCTTTGTTTTTATTTTATATGAAATCTTGTCAACACATATATTTATCTTTTTAATGAATACGAAAAATTTCTAATAAACTTGTAGATTTTTTGTTACATTCACACACGCACACACACATACTGACGCACGCATGCACACATCAATTTACAGTACAGCGTTCACTCTATTTTGCCCAAATAATCTCTCCCAGGCTGGTTTCTTAACCAGAGGTTCCGCGCACAAAATCCTCGAGCTCGGAGTTCAAGTCGGAGTGGGGGAAACGCTCGAGTGAGAAACTGGGGAAAGTTTCTTATTGCCGGGTTTCTTATTCGGAGGTCGGACTGTACCGATGTTTCGATAGAGTTGAAAAAATACAAATATAATTTTAATTGTCATCCGTTTAAGTTAATTTTAATTTTTTTATTGCGCTTAAGGGCCTTAAAATATGATTCCCTTCATTGAGTATTTCCGAAGTGTCAACTTATTTATAGACGAGTGTGGAATCAGAAAGAGCCGTTTCTTCCGCGGCTTACGCCTGCAATAAGGTAAGGTCGTTTGTGAAAAACAAAACTTTGGAGGCCGTCTATTTTTTGCGGTCAGTGGTTCAACAATCTTAATCTCGTTAATTAAAGTGACCATGCTGGTATCTGTCGGCCACGAGCTATGGCATTTGTTTGCAATCTAGTAGCTGATTTGCGTGAAACTCCCTAATTTTAATTGTCGTCGCTTAGGGGGCATCCATTAATTACGTGAGGTGATTTTGGCGATTTTTCGACCCCCCCTCTCCCCCTGGTGAGATGTCGTGAGATTTTGCTCGACCCCCTCCCCCCTCCCCTAATCTCACGTGAGATTTTTCAAAATGCATACGTTCACGGAAAATAAATTGTAGTAGAAGTAACTGCGGTTGTAGTACCATTTACTCCACCATGTAAAGTAGTAGGGAGACTCTCCCTACGTGATAAAAATTATGTGATTACTAAAATTACTAAAATTACTAAAATTACTAAAATTACGTGAGATTTGCCGAAGCCCCCCTCTCCCCCACGTGAGATTGGGTGAGATTTCGCTCGACCCCCTCCCCCCCCTAAACGCCTCACGTAATTAATGGACGCCCCCTTACTACCTATTTGATTTGCATGAAAGTGCCTTTTTTGGTGATTTATTTTATGTTGGGTTGGATATATTTAAAAACATAGCAGAGTATGTTTAGAAATGTATAATGAATGAAAATCTCAATGTAAGACTGTGATTTTTAATCAATAGTGACGTTTCACTTAGCTACACACTATTATTTCCACGGGGTGTCTCAAAATGACCTGACATTTTAAATTGGGCGCTATTTGTTGTGGCGAACGCAGAGTACTAATCTTTCACATCTGGTATCAGGAGGTATGAGGTTTAGTCATGGAGTATTGCACGATCGAGCAACGCATAGAAATTGTGAAAATTCACAACAAATGTAGGGCGAAACAATGCAGTTAGGGTAGGATGGAGACGATTGGAACGTTTTTGAGAAAATCGGTTAGTGTGACTTCATTTCATACCCTATCTGTTTGGTAATGGGTTTTAATTATAGCTAGATTATCTGACCAGATGATAGCAGTATTGATGTTGCTTCTTATATGCCTTTAACTTATGTAGAAGCTATTTAGAAACCCTCGGAAGACGTTGCATTTGACCCTGTGTCGGGGTCAATTGAAACAGTGCCTGGGGTTAGTTGAAATAGGTGTTTTCAGCTGACTGAACTAATGTTTCTACTAAACCCAGATACTGTTAATGATGTGTATGAAGTGATAAAGTATGTTTGTTGTGAATAAAAAATACTTTTAATCAAAATAATCAGTTTTATTGCTTTTCATTCCAGTTTGAGTATCACTGAAGGTATATTAAGGTTTTTAATATTATTTTACTTTTCGAACGATTTCTTGGCATCTAAAAAATAAAACAATATTTGGAAAACTTGCTTGCGCATGAAATGTTTGTTCAGGGTCAATAGAAACACGTTCCAATTGACCCCGAACCGTTTGTTTCAACTGCCCCCACACCTTCGCTTCAAATGATTTATCAAACAGCAAAAAACCTAAATGGTTTAGGTAGGTAGGAGAGACCTAGGAGAGTTGAAACAATTTTCAGATTTGACTCCATATCTCGCAATCGAAACGAGAGATTCGGGTTAATATAAATATGTTTTGTAGCTTTTTTAATCGACTAACCAATTTTCGGCTAGAAATGACTCAAGGAATTATGTAACCTGTAAAAAAACCATTTAAATACAATAAGTCGTTTTGTTTCAACTCTCCTCATATCGAGGTAAGTTGAAACATCTATCGAGGTGAGTTGAAACACCTGGGAATTGGTACAAAATATGGGTATAAATGATGTCAAAACACATTGTTATTAAAAAACCTTATTAAAAATTTAAAAACTTAACCTCGACATTAATCTAAGTCTCACTTTGTTATTCAGTCTGACATATTTTTATAAGTTCTAACTGAAACGAATATGAACTCACGAATCTCACGGAATTAAATAGTAAAATATAGCAAACCGAAAATTAAATTGAAGGAGAAACATTATGGCAAGAAAGTAAATCAATCTCTATTCTGACAAACAATTGTCACATACATATGAAAGTTCTCCACCCGTGCAGGCTCCATGCGACCATGCTTTGCACCCCAGGCATTGCACCCACTTTTCATTTGGCCTTCTGTTTGTATACGATTCCATACAACACACGCAAAAATACTCTTCCTCGTCTTCACTTTCCACGTTCTCTTTGAGCTCGATCTTACGTCCCGTAGGGTAACCTCTTCAGCGGCGAGCTCATATATTTCGCGGGTCGCCATGCCTCTATGCGTTTTCCTAATATATTTATTCGACATCTGAAATAAACCAAAAGCCGTGCAAACCACCCCCAAAATATAAACGTATGAAAACATTACTGCAACGGAGGTAAGTTGAAACACCTTGTTCCAACCCTCCTAGGTGTCAAAAATGCGATGCCACTCGATTCGGAATTCACCATTGATAAAGAGTATTGCAAAACAACAAATTCAATATGACAAATCGAATGCTAAGTTAGCAAGCTTCAAAACTATACATATCACGTGCCATCAAATATATAAACAAGGTAGCTAACGCTTAATGAAAAATACAACAAATACTTACTTTTGTCAATTTTTTTGGCTCGGATGTCAATGTGACGGAATTAAACTTGCAAGAGCACCGGAGCGAACTGACGAGTGGCGCGCGTCGTAGCAATGAAAAAATGACATTGTTGCCAGCTCGCTAACAATCACATCTACCGAGCCATTGGCATTGTTTCAACTTACCTCTGTGTCAACCCTCCAAGGTCTTCCCTACTGACCACAATAACCTCAACTAGGATATTCATAGTAATGGTGATTGTAAACAAGGCTGAAGAAGGCACAATAGTTCTGGAGCAATACGCAAGATACTAATAATCAAAAGACTTACTTTTTACGTCAAAAAAGCGATGTACACGATACGCAAAGCAGTCCCTTCCTCCCTCGGGGCCGCGCTGCTGTCACTGACCATCTTCGAGTTATTCAACTCGTTTCATTTGACCCGTGCTTCTATCGAACCCAGCCTACTCTACTGCAGACGAAGTTTCATGGTCGTGTTATCTCGTGCCGCGGTGATGTGAATTGGCCACCAAGATCATGGAATTGGACGCCATCGAACTTCTTTCTTTGGGGTTTTTTGAAAGAAAAAGTGTATGCCAATGATCCACAAACCATTCCGGAGCTCAAGGAAATAATTGGACCCACCCTTACTGAAATTAGTCCGCAATTGGGCCAAAATGCTATTGAAAATTTCAAAGAGTGAACGTTTGCAAACAGGGACGAGGCGGCCATTTATCGGATATTGTGTTTCACACATAACCTCCGTTTTTGTACTTTATATTCAGGCGGCTTCTCACTTTACAATTTTCAAAAAATCGGTATTTTTTAATATCATTTTTCGAAAGTATACATATCCAAAAGTATCATACTAAAATGTTATGAAGATCGGAGGAGTCTAACTGTATTTTTGTGTCACCTTTACTTTAGTACCTGAGCACGAGGAAACTTTAAACCCGGTTTTCTCGAAACAACGTTTTTCGACGGCTTGTTGATAAAATCATCTAAACGACTGAACCGATCTTTATGCAATTTTAATCACATATTCTTAACAATTATAGCTATAGTGCATATCAAGGTTTTTTTTTTAATTTTGACATTTACATTTTCTTGCCCAAAACGGTGAAAAAACAAGTTTTTTTTCGAAAAATGTCCGCTATTTTGTTATTTTTGCATATATAAAAAATCGTATGATATGCGCTCCAGCCATTATGATACTGAATCTAATACTGTTTGATATTTTCGGTTCAGATGATCGACCTCCAAGATTTCATCAACAGCGCAGACCTACAACTTTTTAGGACATTTTTTTAACTACCTTTTTAGTCTATGAATAGTGGCTTAAGTAAATAAATAAAATTTTCAATGTATTACGAAAGTGTATTTATTAAGTGTAACAACTTGTATATCAATATCTATAATATAAACCCATCAAAAAAATTCATGAAAATAGCCTTTTTTAGCGTTTAAAGTTAGAAGACGCCTTAAAATGAAAATATTCGTACTTTTCACATAAGAAATACGTTTTATTAATAAATTATAATGACAGGTCATTTCAAGACACCCTTTGCAACTTCCATCTTCACTTTCAAGCTTCTAACGTTTTGATTCAAGGTTTCACATAAATATTGGAAAATATCGAAATTCCGGTATTGCGATATTACGCCTTGTTGATACACTGAGAAAAAACCAATTGAATCAAACAAAATATATTGGTTGATTCAAATAAATATCTGTTCTCGATATATGAGATTGTTACAATACTATAAAATATTGGAAAATGTGTATTTTATTTGAAGATCTCTTCTATTCTCTGAATATCTACAGTATCCTTCAAATAAAATTATATTCTATTGAAATCATTCTATACTGAGAAAAAGAAATCGTTGAATGTGCAAAATGCATGTTGTCGTCTCGAAATTTTGTTGTTTTTACAGCTGCTCAGACATGCTAAATAAGCTACAGTTCACACCACCAAAAGTATCAGTTAGATTAACAAAACGTTTGTTATGCCAATCAAAAATCAAGGTGAACGTATTTAAAGATACATTTTGTTAAACCAACTGAATTTTGGTTGAATAGACGATTTTTTTTTCAGTGCATATACAATCCGTAGATGTATAGATGAAATAATTAAGCGGTTGCTACAACATTTTTTCTTTCGTACAAAAATAAAAATCAATAGAATGAATTATTTCTTTACTAAATCGAAACGAATATGCCATGAGACGTACAGTTTTCAGTTTGCTTTAAATCTTAAATAAAAAGTGAGCATTAGAATGATCATCCACGATAATAGTGGAGAGAATATCAGATATCCAATGGAATATCAGATATTCAACTGATAAGAACACAACTACACTTTGATCTTAGCCACAGGCCAAGAAGCGATACTCTTCAGAGTTTCTCCGGCGTTTAAGGAGGTACACCAGCTTCATACAATGTTGCCATGCTAAACCATGGTAAAATTTCAAAATGGTGATAGATCAATAAAATTTGGTGAATATATTCTTTAGTATTATATATGTCAATACAATTTTTTTCGGATTTTTTCATTGTGCCGTTATCGAGTAATTGAACATTGAAGTTCACGTGTATAAGCATAGCGTTTTTATAGATATAGGTATATATTCCGGGTATAAGAATAAACGCTTGTGAATTATTTGTAAGAAAACGGCACAACTAAAAAATCTGAAAAAATTTGTATCTACATGAATAATACTAAAGAATATATTCACCAATTTTTATTGATCCATCACCATTTTGCTGAAGCTAGTGTATCTCCTTAAGGGGGGATTGTCTTTTTTTCGCAAAATTTACCGCTTTTTGGGAATTTTTTTGTGAAGAAAGTATACAACGGAAAACTTGTGAAACTTGGCATATAGTTTTATTGATCTGTTTACTACATACAAAAAATTTTTTAAACAGTTTCATCAAAAAATCCGCCTCCCACCCCCCTCGACGCGCGATGGTCCTTTTTTGATGGTGTGCACGATTACAGCCTTCACGTTCATCCTGCAACAAAAACCAAAAAGCATTTTACTTCAGACACATATAGCTATCGTTCGATGAAGGGAAAAAAAAATTGACGATTTGGTGACGTTTTGAACCTGAAGTATCGATTTTTCGAAAAAAATTGATCGATTTTTTGTTATAAATAAAAAAACTATTAAACGTATTGCTTTTTTGCTTCATCAAACGATAAAAGGATGTCAGCTGAGCATTCTGTCCAAATTTGAAGGCAATCGGTTGAATAGTTTTTGAGAAATCGTGCACACCATCAAAAAAGGACCATCGCGCGTCGAGGGGGGTGGGAGGCGGATTTTTTGATGAAATTGTTTTAAAAATTTTTTGTATGTAGTAAACAGATCATTAAGACTATATGCCAAGTTTCACAAGTTTTCCGTTGTATACTTTCTGCACAAAAAAATTCCCAAAAAGCGGTAAATTTTGCGAAAAAAAAAGACAATCCCCCCTTAAGTAGATTTTCGGTTCGCGCCACGCTTACGAGCAACGACCGCGCGTGCGGCTTCTAGCGGTTACTCCGAGAACTACGGGTTTCCTCACACCCATAATTTCTGTGGCGCTCGACTATGATTCGGTTGAATTTTTTCAACCAAATGCGCAAGAAACGAATTTTATTTTCGCATAATTTTTCAACCAATTCAGAATTTTGCTCAATATTTTTCGATCAAAATAAAATATTAATATTTTAACGAATAATGTACTTGAAAATCAATATCGGATGTGGTGAAAAAAAAATAACATATTTACTCAATAGAAATTTTATCTGAATCAAACGAGCGAAATTCAATTTTCCTTGTGTACTCGAGTCAACAATATTCATGTTATGAATTGAAACGCTTTTTTTGTTCGTTGCAGAAAATGCATCCAAAACTATATAATTTGTTCGCGATAATTTCTTAGATAGTTTCAATAATATATTGTTCTCCAATAACAATATATCTATTGAATGAAAAAAAAAATTCAATTTTATCATGTTATTAAAGTCAATAGCGTTTTATTTGGACTAATAAATCCGATTATTTACACCAACAATTTTACAATTGAATCAACGAAATTTTATTCAATAACACCAATGATATTGGATCAATGATTTTTTTTCTGTGTATCGAAATAATCTCGATAATAAAAAAAGCTCCGATAGTCCAAGCTCTAACGTGACGTGGCGGTGACCGTAATCGTAATGTTTCGGTCAACAGCGTTTCTGGAACAATCGAATTTGGGCAGCATTATTGGTTGAAACCTTACGGTTGCGGTTACGGATGCGCTACGGAAGGTGTGTGTGATGGGCTTTAAGCTTCCTCTTCCCTTTCTTTTCACCTTTCTGCAGAGAGGCGATCCGGACCCATTTCCTTTATTGCCTCTCCCAGCACCTTCCTCTCTCTCTCTCTCTCTCCCTCTCTCTCTCCCTCTCTCTCTCTCTCTCTCTCTCTCTCTCTCTCTCCCTCTGTCCACCCGCTGATTCCCATTCGGAGACACCTTGAGCCACCGTTTCTCAGGATTACGGATACCACGAATATGAAGACACCTCCCATTTGACGGACCACCAGAGGCCGCTTTTATTTCCTTTTGACGTACCGTCTATGCTTTTTCGTTTTCTTCTTTCCCCTCAAGACCTTGTACAGGTGAGAACGGATGTGACATGCGATTGATCGAAGAATCGTCAGACTTCTCACGATCGATTCGATCAATTAAAACTGACCCAATTGAGATTACCAATGAATGATTCAACCTCATTCCAGAATCATATTTAAGAATGACCTTCATTGATTATATCAATTAAGGGGCTATACCAGTGTGAACGCTGAAAGTTTGGGTGATTTTCGGGAATTTTTTGGAAGAAAAGTACTCAATTAAATGTTTCGGAAAATTAAGAATATATTTGGCTATATTTGACCTATATTACATAATTTTTTCATAGAAAAATATTGAGATCCAAGCGGCTTATGCGCTGCCTTTGGAAGCGCAAAAAAAAGTTCCTCCACTGCTGACATGATTCCGGCCGATTGAGTACACTGTAAAAAAAGTCATTAAATTTACTATACTTTTATAATTGATAATTTCTAAACTCGGAATATGAAACGCAAATTCACACTTCAGTGATGGAAACTTCAGTAATGTAAATGAATTGTTATAGATTCGTATACATTTTAATATATGGGACATTGAATATTAGTATGCTGCATATGAGTTTTTCAACACGCATCATAATAATACAAATATTTGTTCGATTAATGCAACAAACGTATATGATTTTATTGTTTACACAAAAAGTATTCAAATCGCAATATGACTATTATTTTTAACTTCATTGGGTTGCAAAGTACAATACCTTGTACATTGAATATTACAAATCGCTGTTTGAAGAAATGTGACATTTAAAATAATTTTACAATACTATGGCAAATGAAATTTCAAAACTTAGTATAAGAATGAATATTTAGGCTTCAGTGTTGTAAAATTCAATACCGGGCCTGCATTTCATACGATTTTACATTTCGTAATACGTACGAATTGAATATTAATACACTATCTACAATTTTTCAAGGCGTCTAATAGAAAAATAAATATTCTTAGTTGAAAAATACACCAAGCGTTTTAAATACATAAAATGTAGACAAAGTAAAAAAATTACAAACTGACTCTTAATTTTTACCATACTTGGTTCAGGAGTATACAATTTTTTGTCCACTGAATATTATGATAGACTGAAGAAAATTAAGAAATGAATAGGACATTTACAACACGAAGGCATGCACATTTTCTGATTTAGTATATGTTTATTCTGATAGTCTCATTTAATATATAATTAGTGCAAAAAAACTTGAAATTCGTGCTTTGGTCAGCATGTTAAATCAAATAATAAAAAACGTATCGAGTAAGACCAAATCTAAAGTAAGTGGTGAACACCCGGTGCGATGGTCCAGTGGTGAGCGTGCTCGCCACTAAACCAGCGGGCCGGGAGGTCCCGGGTTCGAATCCCAGTCGCGTACATTTCGTCGTGAAATGTTTTTCTTCGGCATTTCGCGGCGAAATAAGACTACTTCCACGACTGGGGGGGCGAACTCGATGACCGGCTGTATTTGGAACCGTGACAGAAATGTCACGATGAATATAATACAGAGGGGGAAGTCGGCTGCGGCCGCAAGAGGGGGAAACAGGTAGAAGAAAGGAGTGAACAGTAGAGGAAAGAAACGGACACAATGAGGGGAAGAATAGATAAAAAACGCGAAAAGCGTGTACCTAAGGAAAAAAACAAATAGTCAGTGGTGAATTAACCGAACAAGCAGCCAAGTCTAATTAAACCCAAACAAACCCAGACATACTAAAATTAATTAAAAAATAACGATTATTAGTTTTCACAGACTGAATCAGTAAAAAGAATTCCGGAATTTGTATATTAAAATTCAAACAGAGTTCATTAAAGACGCAGAAAGTAAATAATAACAATTACACTAACCTAACACCGTAAAATTAATACACTTTTCTATGCCAGATTTACTTTTTTTATAATTAAATAATACAATCTGTGCATATTAATTTTAATACGCTTATAATAGATACCCTGCGATACCAAAATGATTTTTCCAGCACTTTAGTGTTGCGGTATTACTGAACGATTATTAGACATTCGAAAAGCAGTGAATTGATTTTCAAACGACAATATTAAAATTCGTAAACGGTATTTGTAAAAAGACTTCCTGCACTTTTGTATTAATTTTAATACAGATTTTTTTACAGTGTAGCTGAAACCGAAAAAGGAAAAAATATCCTTAAAATGGAAGGTATTTCCTGTACAATGACGTAGGATTTTTGAAAAATATCAAGATTTAACAAAATGGAGTAGTTATGAAAAACGTCTGTTTTCATGCCTATAAAATGGTCGTTTTTTTCAATGCCAAATCGTCAATTTTCATCCAATCAAAAATATCCTACGTCATTGTAGAGTAAATATATTCAAGAGTACTCCGTTCAAATTTCAAGTCAATCAGATAATTGCTCTTTGAGTTACAATGTCAGCAAGTTTGAAAAATCTCATTTCGAGAAGAAGGCGTTTAAAGATTTAACTATCGATTCTTGCAAGATAAAATTATATTTATATAATTATATAAATGATAATGATATTCTTGAAAGTATAAACTGTCGAAAAAAGAAAAAAAACCATTTTTTAAAGTGTCACACTGGTATAAGTTAACCTTAACAGTACCTTAACCTTAACTACCTTAACAGTAAGTACATTTTTACAATCTTTCATTTAACTTGCTTCGTTCGTATTTCTGTCTTTCCGGTTGAAAAGTTGTGATCCATATTTCAAGCACTTACTGGCATCCGATTGAGCTGAAATTTAGCATAGGAATGTAACTTCGATGACAATGAAATAACATGGTACCATGAAGCAGGTCTGATGGCGGAGGTGGGAGGTGGGCAATGCAACTCCTTAATAGCATACTAGGACAGTCGAGTTTATGCTCATTTGTTTTGTCATCACGAGCACTTTTCATTACACATGACAACGAGAGTTTGATAATGGTGGTGGGAGGTGGGAACTGAAATTTCCTAATGGCAAATGGTAGGACAATCGGCTTTGGGCTCATTAACTTTGTTGACTTGAACACTATTTATAATTACACTATCATAAAGTTTCTCGCGAAACCTTCGTAACCTAAGGCAAGGTTTTGGATTACGCCGATGTCTGAATGGTACGGGGTCTGGCAAATAAATAAACAAATTCTTATACTAAAAAGTCTAAAACACAATAAACGTAATAAACTTAAAAACAAGCTCTCATTTAAAAGGTTCTGTGCTAAAAAGTAAAAAATAATGTCCCGTAATATTGGAAATCAAGACAGTAAGCTACAAAAAAGTGCCTTCCTTCCTCGGTCACTCATCATAGGTGCAAGTACTGAAAATGTACATAAACGTAGATATTTTAAAAATATGGAATATAAATTGTAAAAGCTTGATGCGTCAAACGTCATAAGTACTAATACCACTAACATATCGGCAAAAAAGCCTCAAGCTTTTAAAGTTTATATTTCATGTTTTTTAAATATCTACATTTATGTATCCTTCAAGGTAGTACCTCCACAGAAGAGTTGAATTAAGAAATGGTTGAAATTTGACATATACGTTATTTAATACATAATCCAAACATCTGTGCAATTTGAATAAGTTTGACCACCCCAAACCTGAGATATTTACACTTAAAGTTGGCTTGGTTTACACGTAACAAATGCGTTATAATGGGCAAACAGAGCATCATTAATTCTACCGTCAAAACTAAAATTAAGAAATTGATAAAAAAACGAGGATAAGGTACAGTAAGATATCACGAATAATGTGAAAAAAAAATGAGAATGATTCACCATCTAGTTTCCAAGATATAACCATGAGAAGCCTTCCTAATTTTGGTGCAAAGCCTGGCAAAGCCTGGAAAAAGAACAATCGGGGCAAAGCCTGGACAGTCCCGGCAAAAAGTTTACTGGCAATGGTCGATCAAAAACACAATACAAAATATATTGTATGGCAATAAATGATATCCATCGTATTATCTACTAGTACCGAGTCAATATTGTGTAGTTTTTAATTTTATTCATTACTAATTAAACCAACTATCAATCTTTTCAACATGAACATGGTATGTAAACTTTTGGTTAGGATTTTCGCAGAGGAACTACCTTAAGTACTTGCACCTATGATGAGTGACCAAGGAAGGGTCTTTTCTGTAGTCATACTGTTTTAATTTTCAATTTCACCGAACATTACCTTTTACCTTTTAGTACAGTGCCTTTTAACCCTTCTTTGACACACTTATATTTGGCCGAGGCGTTGACACACTGGGTCGATTTGACCCAGATAATAGTACTTCATCCACCTGCCCTTAACAACCCCTCGGTCGGTTTTTATTGAGAAAAATACGGGATACACTTTAAACATTTCTTTATACGTCTGCATAATTAAAATTCGGAAAGTACAAAATTGAATTTTGATAAAAAATTATTTAAAATATGCAATTTTATTTCAAATTCGTCCGGGTCAAAATGACCCAGTGTGCCAAGGAAGGTTTAAATAAAACGTTTGTTTTTAAATAAATAAAATAAATAATAATAAAAGCTTGTTTCCAAAACCGTTTTTTACGTTCATTTTTCATTCTTTGAATTTATTTCCGTATGAGGAAGAAAACTTTTTTTTTCAACATCAAGACATTAGTCTCATATTGCCAGTGCATGAATTCATATAATTGGCCGATTTTGGGACCTCGGCTGTCTGTCTGTCACAGTGAAACGAACAGGACAAATATGGGTTTAAAGTTACACACACGCGGAGCCCATTCGAAGTTTCCTTCCCCACAAGCCTGTTGCCTGATTTCTACGTGATAGGAGGACGTTTGGTCGGGAGAGCGGAGATAAAGATGAAGACCAAGA
This sequence comes from Ophion ellenae, assembly GCA_963210295.1. Lineage (NCBI taxonomy): Eukaryota > Metazoa > Arthropoda > Insecta > Hymenoptera > Ichneumonidae > Ophion > Ophion ellenae. The sequence continues at coordinate 10,542,365 of OY723385.1, read as the reverse complement.
GTCGTGCCAAAGTAAGTGGCGAGAAGACACAATGCGTGCATCTTAAGGAAGAAAATATATATACAAATACGGACGCGAATACGCGATGGTCGAAAAAAAGGCGACTTCTCGCTCACTCGAGCCCTTTTATATAACATTCGAGGGGTAGTTCTAGTGTCTACCTGCTGGGCGTTATTCGAAGGCGCTACTTAATTATCCTGGACTCTCTAATCTGCACATTCGGCCGCCACATCGGGCCGACACACACGCCACACGTCGTCTTGTGCACAACCTCAACGTATTATATATGCTGTGAATATATATATATATATATATATAAGCTATTCAATGTAAGATCCATATTAGACAATGACGGGTATCATATTTTTACCGCTAATTTTTTATACACCATTGTATACTCAAAAAAAATTTCGTAGAAAATTTAGAATTTCTGACCCAGGCATATAGTGGGATGTTGAATAAGTTCTTGCTGTTTTTTTCGTGAAAATTGATACTTTAATTTTTTAAGGGGTCTTTTCACTTTGTACGCTAATAAAGGCTATTTTCATGCATTTTTTGATAGGTTTACATTATAGATATTGATATAAAAGTTGTTACACTTAAAAAATACAGTTTCGAAATACATTATAAAAAAATTATGTATTTATGTAACCCACACAAACTTTAAACGAGTTTTTCTCGAAACAACGTTTTTCGACAGCTTGTTGATAAAATCTTCGAAACTACCGAACCGATCCTTATGAAATTTATACCACATATTCTTTACAACTATAGCCATAGCACATATAAAGGATGTAAAAAAATTGATGTTTACTTTTTTTTGCCAAAGACGGTGAAATTTCTTTTGTGTTTTTTCGAAATATGTCCGCCATTTGGTTGTTTTTGCATATATCAAAAATCGTATGATATGCGCTATAGCCATTAAGGCGTTACCCCCACTTGTAGCGCACAAAAAAGGCCTTTTTCATGAATATTTTTAAAGAAAACTACAAAACTTTTTTACTCGATCAATATACCATCTTAAAGAACACATCTTGATGAACTTTCAGTAATTTTTTTATTGAAAAATATTACATTGTTTAGTGGCAAATGGCCGTCAATGAAATAATGTTTTTATATACACGGTTTGCGGTGACCAACATTGCGGCGAAGTGGATCATCTGAAAAAAAAATGCGGATGGATTTAGTCAAATATAAGTATAAACTAGTCTTTAATCGAAGGATTTTAAAAAATATTCATTTTTCACAAAATGGCGGACAGTCAAAGTTAATGGTTCGATTTTAACGAAAAAAAACGGCCGTTTTTTGGCTATAAAACGGCCATTTTTTTTCGAAAAAAAAATCGAACGATTAAAGACTACATTTTTATGTATTAAATAAGCCTGCAAAATTTCAAGAAGATCGGTTCATTAGTGTTCGAGTAATCTTGGTCACCGACTTCAGAAATGCCATTTTGAGAAAAACGCGTTTAAAGTTTCTCTTTCAACGCTCTTTCAACGCGGATTCTTCTCTTTCAACGCTCATATCTCAGTCAATTTTGTTCCGATCGACTTGAAATTTTCAGGACATATTCTCAGATACTTATACTTAAAAAAAAATGCAATAAAAAAAATCGATTTTTTCAAAATCGCAAGTGGGGTAAACCCTTAACATACTGAATCTGAAACTGTTTGATTTTTTTGTTTCGGTTGATCAATCTCCGAGATTTCATCAACAGCGCAGACCTACAATGTTTTTAGGACATTATTTTAACTACCATTTTCGTCTATAAATAGTGACTTGAATAAATAAATAAAAATGTTTAATGTATTTCGAAAGTGTATTTATTAAGTGTAACAACTTTGATATCAATATCAATAATATAAACCTATCAAAAAAAATCATAAAAATAGCCTTTTTTAGCGTCGAAAGTTAGAAGACCCCTTAAATCATTCGTAATTCTTTCAAACGTTTCGAAACTGTTGTGTGATCAACTCCTAATGATTCTGCAAGTTCGGGTAGCGTCTAACATAAGTCTTCATGAAGTGCGTCCAATTCAACACATCAAGATCATTATTTTTGAAGCGTCTCAACCAATCCTTGAATGTTGTTTCCGACAGAGCATGGTCGCCATAAGTCTCAACAAGCATTCTGTGTGATTCAACTGCAGATTTTTTTAAAATAAAGTAGTGCAGTAAAATTCCCCGCAAATACTCTTTTTTCGGCACGTGATTTGACATGTTTAACACTATGAACAAAAATAGTTGTTTACTTTTCGGCGAAATGACATACACTGAATTTAAAGCTTGCTTATAGTGCTTCTTTATAGATGCGTTTCCAACTTTAGGTGGAACGAGCTTACGTGATTACGTGCTGACATTGTAACTCAAAGAGCAATTATCCTATTGACTTGAAATTTGAACTGAGTATTCTTGAATATATTTACTCTACGATGACGTAGGATATTTTTGATTGGATAAACATTGACGATTTGGCATTGAAAAAAAACGACCATTTCATAGGCAAGAAAACAGACTTTTTTTCATAACTTCGGCATTTTGTTAGATTTTGACATTTTTCGAAAATCCTACGTCATTGTACAGGAAATACCTTCCAGTTCAACGACATTTTTTTCCTTTTTCGGTTTCAGCTACCTAATCGGCCGGAATTATGTCAGCAGTGGAGGAACTTTTTTTTGGCGCCTCCGAAGGCAGCGCATAAGTCGCTTGGATCTCAATATTTTTCTATGAAAACATTATGTAATATAGGTCAAATATAGCCAAATATACTCTTCATCTTCCGAAACATTTAATTGAATACTTTTCTTCCAAAAAATTCCCGAAAATCACCCAAATGTTCAGCGTTCACACTGGTATAGCCCCTTAAGGGCCTGCATACACCTGGGCAGGTAAAAAAAGATCGATTTTTCCAAAAGGTGCTCATTCGAAAGTACTATCTTTTGAGTGTCTACCATAAACATTTTATAAGGACATTCGCAGCAATGACGAAGTTATGGCGTTTTGTAACTGACCGGGTGAGCAACGACTAACGGCCTCAGCAAACTTTAAACGCGTTTTACTCGAAACAATGTTTTCAATATCGGTACCAGAAATATCTCCGCAACTACTGGACTGATCGGGATAGAGTTTTGCACAGTTATGCTTCACACAATAATCTAGTACTTATCGAGCTGTTTTTTCTATATCTGGCATTGAGTTTTTTTTCATCATAAGTACTGAACAATTTCGAGGCGAAAAATCGCCTGTTTTATTCCTGTTTTATTCCAGTTCGGCCCATTTTATTCCAGGCATGGGCCGAAGAAATTAAATTTTCAAATTCCGGCTCGATTAGTACGAGTTTTATCTATCTACTTTAAGAAACAATTTTTTTTATAAAAAGTGGCAGAGGCACGTTTGGTACAGCAGACGCTGTCAACAAAAACACGTCCCAGAAAAACGACTGTAACTTTTTAACCGTTTGCCATTTTTTAACCAAATTTTTACAGTATGTAGATAAAATGTCATACTTTAAAATGTATATCATAGATGTTCAATAAAAGTCAGTTTTATACACAAAAAAAATTCTCAAACATAACCTTACTTTTAGCCGTCTCAGGTGTACGTAAGTCCTTAACGAAGCAAGTTGTTGTCTAACACCTTGACATGACATATGGCACTGACAGGTTAGGTGGTGTTATCAACACAAGAAAAAATTAAACAATTAAAAGCACCGCACCAGTTCTGAACAATTGAATTGAACAATGATTGAATACTAATTGAACGATAATCGAACTGAAAAAATTAAACAATTAAAAGCACTGTACCAATACTGAACAAGTACTGAACAATTTCGAGGCGAAAAATCGCCTGTTTTATTCCAGTGACTGCCATGGGCCGAAAAAATTAAATTTTCAAATTCCGGCTCGATTAGTACTAGTTTTATCTATCTACTTTAAGAAACAATCTTTTTAAATGAAAAATGGCAGAGCCACGTTTGGTACAGCAGACGCTGTCAACAAAAACACGTTCCAGGAAAAGGACTGTAACTTTTCAACCGTTTGAAATTTTTTAACCAAATTTTTACAGAATGTAGATAAAATGTCATACTTTAAAATGTATATCATGGATGTTCAATAAAAGTCAGTTTTATACACAAAAAAAATTCTCAAACATAACCTTACTTTTAGCCGTCTCAGGTGTACGTAAGTCCTTAACGAAGCAAGTTGTTGTCTAACACCTTGACATGACATATGGCACTGACAGGTTAGGTGGTGTTATCAACACAAGAAAAAATTAAACAATTAAAAGCACCGCACCAGTTCTGAACAATTGAATTGAACAATGATTGAATACTAATTGAACGATAATCGAACTGAAAAAATTAAACAATTAAAAGCACTGTACCAATACTGAACAAGTACTGAACAATTTCGAGGCGAAAAATCGCCTGTTTTATTCCAGTGACTGCCATGGGCCGAAAAAATTAAATTTTCAAATTCCGGCTCGATTAGTACTAGTTTTATCTATCTACTTTAAGAAACAATCTTTTTAAATGAAAAATGGCAGAGGCACGTTTGGTACAGCAGACGCTGTCAACAAAAACACGTCCCAGAAAAACGATAGTAACTTTTTAACCGTTTGAAATTTTTTAACCAAATTTTTACAGAATGTAGATAAAATGTCATACTTTAAAATGTATATCATGGATGTTCAATAAAAGTCAGTTTTATACACAAAAAAATTCTCAAACATAACCTTACTTTTAGCCGTCTCAGGTGTACGTAAGTCCTTAACGAAGCAAGTTGTTGTCCAACACCTTGACATGATATATGACACTGACAGGTTAGGTGCTGTTGTCAACGGAAGAAAAAAATGAAATGATCAAAAGCACTGCGTACTCTTTGGTGGATCTACCCTATAGACATACATATCTAACAAAATAGAGCAGTGAAATTAATGAAAATTTAACTGTTTTTTAATTTAAATTAATAAATTAATATTTATTTTTATTTAATAAATATTATTTTATTAAATATTATTATTAAATTTAATTTAATAAATATTATTAAATTACATATAATAGATGCATGTTAAATTTAATAAATTTAACATTCATCTATTTTTAAAAAACACCTAAAATAGTACAACTCGCTCGCGACATGAGGATACTTTTTTCGTTTGCAGCGGAACGTGAAAAAATGTGTCTCGAAAAATTGGTAGCACGAATACGGAATGCTCTATATGTGTACAAGGATCACGAGGTAATAATCTACGGTGTGCCTAAACTGAAATCTTCCTGTACGAAGTTTGGCGGACATGGTGCGCGCCCCGAGGAATGAGGGAGCTAGCGAAACGCAACGATGAGCCTCGGGACGACCGCATGCGGACGTCACGAACTCAAAGCATTTCGAACGTTCGCGAAAGGATTCTCTGGAGTTTTTTTTTCAAGATTTTTGTTATTTATTTTTTCGCTATTCTTTCCGGTGGCCCACCGGGGCAAAGAAAGAGCAGAAAAAGCTAATGGGGAGAGTGCGAGAAAAGGTGGGAAAAAAAATTACAGTGGCATCTGTTACCGTAAGAGGAAACGGGACGATCCGAGTGGACCACACTACGAGATAACGACTATATTAAATATGGCGAGGGAAATAACTCGCACGAGGCGATATTCTACGGGCGCCAAACTATTCCTTATTCTTTCACTTCTTCTTATTCCCTATGATTATTTTCGATTGTCGGAGTGACAGCTCGAAGTTGGTGCATGATAATCAAATTCGTTAAAAAAAATCGTTTAAACTGTTGCTGTCTGCATAATTGAACGTTGTAATTTATGTGGGTGAAAAGTAATGCCATTTTTCCTTCGCTATAGACATTTATTATTAACAGCCCTTGATCGTGAAGAATGTTAAAAATATATTACCACCATTTTGGCATATGACAGCATGTTCCCCTTGTATTAGTATCACGAGATGCACTTATGAAAAATATTTAATGAAATCAACTAATTGCGTTTATTTGAGCCTGTTTTATGTAAAATACTTAGGGCGGAGATGCTTTCAGTCGAGGAAAAAAATAGCTGATTTTCTTGTTTTTTTAAACGAAAATTTTCTTCACCATTTTAGTACTTTTGGCTCTGGCATGGTATTTTTTTGTCTGAAAAAATGGCGGACGTATGGCACGGTTTTTTGAACCGCATTTTCAAATACAGCTGAAAAATTAATCGACCGATTCTGATCTAATTTGCTATAAATCTTTCTAACCTTATTGTCTAAAAAATGATGCTAAATGTTTTGGAAAATTTTAGAAGTATTTTTTTTACTCCAAAATGTAACCTTTTTGGGAAATTTGATCTTTACGTTTCAAAGCGTACCATTTCATCAATTTTCAACATTTCTCACTTTTTCTTGGTTCATATTCTGCGGATGAGTGTTAAAATAAAGAAAAATAGTTAAAGAAGAAATATCCAGTTAAAGAAAAATGTCCTTTGGTTTCTTTCAGATTAAACGCGTTTTTCTTGAAATCACTTTTTTCAAACTGGGCGAAAACGCTGCTCCAAAACCGTTCGACGAATTGCTTTGAAATTTTCACTGTAGCTTCACAATCACATTATCTAAAGAAGTACATAGCCGTTCTTTGATTGAATGTAAAATTTTTCAAATATACAAACTACTGCAATTTTTTGCCGAAATATGAATTTTTTAAAAAACTTGTGCCATTTTCGCAAAAATTGATTTAAAAAACCCCTATGTATTTCTCTAGCCAATGACATGTAGATTGAGAATTTTTTAAATTCTAGCTCTTACGCTTTCAGAGTTCCACCTCCGCCCGTGGAGGTATCAAAAAAGGCGTTCTTGAAGACTGGCTTTGACGCCGCCATTTTTTTTTATCAAAAAAGCAATAAAACATTTTTTTATACCTTCAATATGTATTTAATAAACCCTGAAAAAAGAAAATCGATCCTTATGTCAATATTCTAAAAAAAAATTATCAAATTTCGGCCTTTTTTGCTGGCTCTAGAGTGGTGTTACCCCTTAATCCCACTGACGCTACGTGTCACGCCGTCTGACAACATCCGCCGCCACCTGTCAGAAGACTGCACCATATCACCGCCATTTTTGAAAATTGATTTTCATTGTATTATTTAATTGTATATGAAAAAATATGATACATTTTTGGTTGCAAATTAATATGAAGTAATTCAATTGCCTCCTCATTCGCTCCAAATAACAAAATATTTCAATTCGATACGCATTTACTGCAATCAAGCAACGATATTTTTTTTTCACATATATCTCTTATACGTTCAAATCAATAATGTATTTTGATCTGATTCTTATTTATTGAATTGTCTAGATCAAGAAATGCTTGAAACAAATTAGAAAGTTGTTTTGAAAAAGTAGTATAGTGTACGTCCGTAAGCCAATGAAAAAAATTACATGACTCAACAGGCTACATCTACATAAGTAGGTAAAAAATTGCATTTTCCAAAAATATTTTTATTCGATAGCTATATACCCGGAAAATTTCATTGAAATATTTCTAAAATTGAATAAGCTACAGTTTCTAACAGTCGGCCGGGGGAGTGTTGCAGCACCATACTCCAAACGTTAAAAGCGTTTTTTTCGAAACACTGTTTTCAAAGTCAGTGGACATGACATCTCGAGAACCGTCATAAGGATTGTTTCCAAATTTACAGGCGATGCGATGAGGAATATTTAAAAGTGGTTGACGATCTTACTTTTTTCAAATCCATCTTCATTTTTTGATAGTTGGGTAAAAAGTACGACTTTTTTCATAGATTTTGTATGTTTGAGATTCAGTTCGTCGCCACGTTGTTAAAAAAAATGATTTAAAACATCGACGATCGTCATCGACTCGTATTTATTATTAATTTGCATAACCCCTCTAGTTTTCAGATTTCAGATGGACCGTTTAAGCTGGAGAGTGTCCACCGACAAACGTTGCGAAAAAATGTCATCATCTGTCAGTGGCCATATTTTTTTGTTGTTCTGTATTTTTTGGTAATTCGTTTTAAAGGCTCCCGAGATATGTACCTTTGTATTAAAAAATGCGTTCCCTTTTTCACTAACCGTTTCCCACAAAAAATCGAAATTTGACAATTTTGTTGGGCCTCTAGGTAGATGTAGCCCCTTAAGAAGATCCTAGTTAAATCAAATAAGGTTTTCTAACAGTATAAGCAATTTCCAAGCTTTCTAAAAGGCATTTGGCCGACCAGCAGGGGTGCCCCGCAAAACTGAAGGAATGTCGACACGTCTCGCCGGCTCGGAGTACATATGGCCTGTGTGAGAAGCCTCGAGGTCCTGCGCCACGCGTCGGCCCCCGGTGGTACTATACATAAGGTGGGAAGGCAAGTATCTCTTACGCGGCAGAAGCGCACAATTCCAAGCCTTGCTCGCAAAGTGTTCCTCTCTGGGTGAGTATATAGGCGAGCCTGCAAGAACCATTGAGGGTCAAAGTATGTTGACGTCTTATCGTGCACTTTGTAATCCGCACTGTATAGTCTTCCCATAGTCTTGTGAAGTTCACATGAATGCGAATTTAAAAAAAAAACAGTGTTAGATAAAACAAATAATTACTAAATGATATTAAATGGAGGTTGTTTTGACAAAATAAAACATGTCGAAATCAAGACGAAACAGTAATACAATTAAATAGATAAATGTTGGTGCAGCCGGGAAGGGAATAATACTGGGAGGAGAAGGGGACTGCAGGAACAGTGAAGGAAGCTTGGGTAAAAAAGACACAAATCGACGAATCCAATTTATTTAAATAGATATAATTTATTAATATAAGTGTTACATTAGGGTATCATAAAAAAATGACCATCAATATGTGATTGTCTAGAGGTAACGTAAGTGAAAAATTTGTACTACTCAACGATGTTCTGCTTAGTCGCTGAACGAAAATCTTGGTTGATTTAAACTGGAAACATCCAATTAATTTAAATAGTTCTCATTTGTCAGTATAAGTGTTATATTATTAAAAAAATGACCACCCATATATGTTCATTGGAAATAGATATAACGACAGTGCGAGATCTAATAATGAATAATGTATAAATATAAAAGCTGTTCGATATCTGTTATCTTGCGCAATGTTCGAAACAGACCAGAAACATAAATTTGCTCGTTAATTATGTCTACATATCCTGACGCATTATCATATCATGAGAAGTTAATCATTACAAGAATTTATGAATAATCGTGATAGTATATTCTCTTTCCTGATTCATGATTGGAAATAATTAATTTCTACACAATTTATACACAGATTCTTTAATAGATGAAAAACATGCTCGTTCTACTAGCGGTAATAATGAATAGGTTATGATCGATGATTATTAATAATTCATTATATTGTCTCCCGATGAATGCTTTGCGAAGCACGTGTTCGTCTAAACAAATACATAGTCCTAAATATGGAGACAAATTCACGTCTGTTGTACTTGCCTTTACAAAATATTTACAAAAAGTTAAGCCAAGTAAAATTAGTAAAAGCCGCTATTACTAAGTATGCGAAGCTGTCTTACGTGACAAAAGAAGCATAAAAAAGGTGAATGAAGGAAATCATATTTAAAACACTATCTAAGGGGGGAGATACTTTTAGACGAGGAAAAAATTTATGATTTTCAAGAATTCTTTTAGCCTTTGGCTCTATGTTTTATTACTACTTTTGTCTGTTACATGGTATTTTTTAAAAATTAATCTTTAAAAATGGCGGTGGTTTTTAGACGGCGTGAGACGTAGTGTCTTATAGGCGGGATTAATCTGAAAGAAAGCAACGGAATTTTTCTTTCATTAACACTCATACGCAGAATAAAAACCAAAAAGAAGTGAGAAATGTTTAAAATCGATGAAATAGAACGCTTTGAAACAAAAGATTGAATGTTCCGAAAAAAACGGCTTCATTTTTAAATAAAAATACTTTTTTTTATTTTCAAAAACATTTAGGGTCATGTTTTAGACGTTAAGGTTATAAAGATTTATACCAAATTTCATCAGAATCGGTCGATTAGTTTTTTATCAATACGTCAGGCCAGTTTTGAAATACAATTTGGAAGATCGTGCCATACCTCCGCCATTTTTAAAGATTAATGTATTAGCCAACCATGTATTAGCCAAATGTAGTATCAAGAGACGGGGCAACGTCTTGACACCAAGTATTAAAAAAAACATTCTTCGCCATTGACAATGCCAACAATCTCGACGCCACTGACGAACGGACGACACGCCGCGACTCTTCATACAGTAAGATTAAAACATACCCTAAGTCTAAAAAATGGTGTAGAAATCTTTCCTCATTTTCATGAAAAAAAAAGTCATGAAAATCAACAAATTTTTTTCTCGTCTAAAGGGATCTCCCCCTTTAACGATTTGGCGAGGCTTTGGTAAATATATCAATATATTGATACAAGCTGTGCCCTTGGCACCGCTGCGTCGAAGTCCGATTGATGGCTAATCCAGCCACCTATTTGGATAGTATTTTCTGAAGGGATTGTTGGAAATTTTACACAAGACACTCAGGAGGATCGGGGCATCCGCATTCTGTAGGAGTCTTACCCACTGACCTCCTATCTTTATGTGTTTGGGACCTATAGCACGTTAGTCTCGCTCGATCAGAGGTTAATCCTTCCTCACGCCCAGCCTCCGACTGAGCAGCTCTTTCCGCAGCATGTCTGCTACATTGCCCGCTGAGGCGAGACTCACGTTGTGCTTCACTCTTCACGTTTCTTGCAAGTTTTGTCCATTTAGCATCCATAGAGACCTACTTAAAAGGCTCCGCTTACACTGCGGCACAGACACACATACACATATGTAGGTGCCTATGCGCACCTTTGTGTTTTGAATTGATACAAATGTATTGTACAACATAAGATGACGAAAAAAAAGTTGGACCAACTAAATCCATCATTGAGAGATACCAACGAATGATGGTATTGAGGTCTCAATTAAGTCCTGAGTTCCGACGTATACCCTTGCGGGTTTTTACGTATTACCCTTCCCGATTGAACCTCTTCCTATCACTCCATACTAGAGCATGGATTCCGGTATTCACTAATATCAAAAAATCGGAATATCGGACCAAAAATCCGATATCGGACTTGAATAATACCGATATTTCAATGTCAGAGTTGATAAATTGAAACATCATTATAATTGTTATTCTTTCCCTCTAAATAACTTTTACATGTTTTTTGAAAATTACGTTTAGCAGCCTCAAAATATTATTACCTACGTTGAATATTTTCGAAGTGCCAGGTTGTTTATTCACGAGTGTGAAATCAGAAAGGACCTTTACTTCCGCGGCTTACACCTGTCCTAAAGTAAGGTCGTTTCTGAAAAACGAAACTTTGGATGCCCTCTGTTTTTGGCGCTGGTTTCAACAATCTCTATCTCGTTTATTAAAGAGACCATGCTGTTGCCTGCATGCCGCATGCTATGCCATTTGTTTGCAATCTGGTAGCTGCTACTTACGCTGACATGCATACAATTTTCTACTTCTAATTTTGCTTCTTTCCTACTAATTGGATTTACACAAAAGTTCTGTTTTTGTTTGTTATATTTTTTTAAATTTTATGTTGTCTTGGATATATTTAAGAGCACAGCGGAGAATGTTTAGAGATGTACAATAAATGAAGATCTCAATAAAAGACTGTGATTTTTAATGAATACTGTGGTTTCACTTAGCCGTACACTATTTAGTGTGTTGTCGGCAGTCCAGAAGGTTGCACGTGTTTTGGTGTGCTCGGCGATCTTTCGCCCAGAATTGTGGCAAAACAACTCGTGGCAATTGCACCACGATAAGACCACACTCCACTGCTTGTTTTTCGGCCAAAATTCGGCACCATTGTGATGCCTCAGCCACCGTATTCGCCGGGCATCGTCCCCTGAGTACTTTTGGATAGATGGTTGGATGGATGGATGGATGGATGGATGGATGGATGGATGGATGGATGGATGGATGGATGGATGGATGGATGGATGGATGGATGGATGGATGGGTGGATGGATGGATAGATGGATGGATGGATGGATGGATGGATGGATGGACGGACAGACGGATGGATGGATGGATGGATGGATGGATGGATGGATGGACGGACGGACGGACGGACGGACGGACGGACGGACGGACGGACGGACGGACGGATGGATGGATGGACGGATGGATGGATGGATGGATGGATGGATGGATGGATGGATGGATGGATGGATGGATGGATGGATTGTTTGGGGGGACGGATGGATCGATGGATGGATGAATGGATAAATGGATAGATGGATGGGTGGATGGATGGATAGATAGATGGATGGACCGATGGATGGATGGACCGATGGATGGATGGACGGATGGATGGATGGATGGACGGATGGATGGATGTATGGATGAATGAATGGATGCATGGAGGGATGGATTGGTGGATGGATGGATGGGTGGATGAGTGGATAGATGGATGGATGGATGGACGAAGGGATGTATGGATGGATGGATGGATGAACGAACGGATGTATGGATGGACGGATGGATGGATGGATGGATGGATGGATGGATGGATAGATGGATGGATGGATAGATGGATGAATGGATGGATGAATGGACGAACGGGTGTATGGATGGACGGATGGATGGATAGATGGATGGATGGATGGATGGGTGGGTGGGTGTGTTGTTAGGGTGGACGGATGGATGGATGGATGGATACATGAATGGATGGACCGGTGGATGGATGGATGGACGGATGGACGGATGGACGGATGGACGGATGGGCGGATGGACGGATGGACGGACGGACTGATGGATGGATGGATGGATGGATGGATGGATCGATGGCTGGATGGATGGATGAATAGATGGATGGGTGGATAGATGGATGGATGGGTGAATGGATGTATAGATGGGCGGAAGGATGGATGGATGGATGGATGGATTCTCTCTCTTCTCACACACAGAAAGGCGAACAAAAATCTATTCTAAATTGCCCCCCTGCATTGTTGGACCGCAACAAAAGTTTCAGCATTGAAAATGTAATGCCTGAAAATGCTTTTAAAAAGGTATATGTTTGTTGAAGTAGACTGGGTAGAGTCTGAGCTTGCTGAATGTCACACGAAACTAACACTTACCCCACTGTACTTCCACTGCGTTGTACTAGAGTGGGGGGTGTTGCGACATACTGAATGCTTGCAATCAGTCGAAAAATGCCGTCTCCCCATCGAATTCTAATCTTGTTATTTATTAAAAAATTATATTACCCTAATCTATCAATATTTTTTGAACATTAATCGAAACCAAGTCATATTATTGACATTTACCTGTTTTTTTAAGTATCTGTAATGTCTGATTACATTTTCAATGCCATGAGATAGTTGCCCCTTGTGTAATACCTGCAGATTTTTTTCGTGTTGATAATCATCAAATGATGTTCAAGAGCAATAAACGTGTTCCGCAAATGTTTTTTTTTACTTCGAGCATCTGGGACGAAAAGACGAATGAGCGCATCAATTTTGAGTACAGAATTAATGCAAGTTTCTATAACCATCCTCCGATTTACTGTACGATGAGTAGTTCATGGGATATCGATGTTCAAAGGCAAAAGTGCGACTTTTCATTTAACGAACGATATTTTAGCAACAAATTGTCGTTCATAGACTGTTCAAAAACCAAATTGAAGCTAAGTGATCGAGCTTACTTTGGCATCGGCATAGTGAGATAAAAAATCCCAAGCCCAGAAACACTTTTAAAGTCGAAACAAAATTTCGAAATTTCTTGTTTCGTGCTATATTTTTTCCATTGGGCAATAACCATGGCTGAAAAAAAATCATATAAAATTTGGAAACTAGAGCCTTCGAGCTTCAAAATGCTTTTTGATCCTGTCTATACAAACATTTGTCGCAGGGTTATGTCGTTTTGAAAATAACTTAAATACATTTTGAATTTCGTTCCTTTAAGGAGTTTTGCGACACTTGACGAAATGTTACCATTTGCTTCAAATTTGTACACTAAATTATTTTTTAAATACTGAATGCACTGTCGAAATTTTTTATTTAATATATACATCTATACTACTGTGTCCAAAAAATAAGGTGACATTGTATTTATTTCGAAAATTCTTTATTTATTTTTCCAAATCAATTTCATCCCCTTCAAAGTAATCCCCTCCCGATGGAATGCACTTATGCCAACAAATTTTCCAATCTTCGAAACACTGATTGTAGTCACTTTCCGGGATGGCCTTCAGTTCCGTCTTCGCTGCGGCTTGAATCTCCTCTATCGTATCAAAACGGTGTCCCCGGAGCGATCTTTTGAGCTTGCTGAACAGCCAGAAGTCGCACGGCGCCAGATCAGGTGAATACGGTGGTTGCGGAACGATATGGGTTGAGTTTTTGGCGAAATGATCACGAATTACGAGTGCAGTATGGGATGGTGCATTATCGTGGCAACGAAAAACTCACTTTTAGCAGCTCACAAAACGACGCGTATCTCAAACACTAATGAATATTTTGACATGTAAATTTGACATAGATGTCACTGACAGTACTACCAACCTAAAAAAAAATAATTCTCCGAATCCTTCGACGCGCGCAGTTTAAATTCAAATGTCACCTTATTTTTTGGACACAGTAGTATATATATATATATGTGTGTGTGTGTGTGTGTGTGTGTGTGTGTGTGTGTGCGTGCGTGAGTGCGTGCGTGCGTGCGTGCGTGCGTGTGTGTGTGTGTGTGTGTGTGTGTGTGTGTGTGTGTGTGTGTGTGTGTGTGTGTGTGTGTGTGTGTGTGTGTGTAAGGTCCCGCACGCGAGAGATCGTGTGCACAGAATTTCAGGCGTTGGTTAATCTATAGCACGGCCTGTACACGAGCCAGGTTCACCACGATAACTGAGGTGAGAGCGAGAGTGTAGGGTATCTCCTGCTCACGGAGAGAGAGCTCTGTAATCAGGAGCCGCGAGCCGCTGGCGGCGAGTCCGGGGTCTCCCTCCGACCATTCTTCCCTCTCGCTCTCAAGCTCGCGAGAGGGCTTCGGTAGGTCCCGCGGGGCCTCATTGCCATTAACCCTATGCACGCGGGATCTCCCACCTCTCGTAGTCTCTCCCCGCCCTTCTCCTCCCATTCTGAGGCCCTATTTCGAACGTGACGTCATACTGCGGCACATGAACGCGGTCGCTGATGATGATGGCACGATCAACGAGCCTTCTTGCGGGTGAGGTACGTGTGCCTCGATAATCGAAAAATCCGTAATACACCTTATTAATGTAAGTACATGCATTATACCCCGCGCGCGGAAGTGGCAGGAAGAGGGGGCGAGCGTTCGATCAATTAATGAATAATCGATTCACGGCACCGCCGATTAACGAATTGTATAACTATTTTGCAATATTGAATTTTCTTTTTTCTCGTTTATTTCCACCACCCACTATCTTCATCGAGTAGCTATCGCACATCGTTTTCCAAATTGTGGGCTGCCAATCAAATGGGGCAACCGATGCACTGTTAGTCGTCGAACGGTCGATCGCAATTACAGATATACGGATCTAAGTATAGCATCAAAAAGCGACGAGGAAATTTGTTAGTACTGAGTCTCGATTATCGCGACTTTATTAATTGATATCCCCTTACATAACAGACAACTATCCATCTGTCAGCCAAATGGTTATCGATGGATCAATAGAGTTTAGCGAATTTATTATTTCCCGGTTCATACATACACACACACAGATGTATATATATATATATATGCATATCGGGAAATAATACATTTAAACTATATATATATATTTTTATATTTATTATTTCCTGAACGATGTTTCATTAACGGAAGGTTCTGCCTCATTGGGCCAAAGATGTTCGACTTCTCACCAATTTTTTATCCGAAAAGTATTAAATTTAGAATGTTGATATTTGGTATGTTCACTAAGCTGTCTTTATTGAACATCAACATTTTTTTAATTTTGACAAAACATGGCGGTGGGAGTGAGAGTAGCCACGTATGTCGGTGCGCGGGCGATGACATCGTCGCTTGCGGAAGTGCTAAGTCCCGAACAGATGATCTAAAGCAAAAAAATCAAACATTTTTACTTTGTACAATATTGTGTATAAGATGACCTAGAATCAAGAAGAAAAATAAAAAAATAGTTAGCGATTGGAAAGAAGTTTGTTTTTTTCTCAAAAATGTTAGCAGTTTTTTTGCTCACTTGTAAGTGAAACCACAGTATTTATTTAAAATCACAGTCTTTTATTGAGATATTCATTTATTATACATTTAAACATACATTGCTTTGTTTTTAAATATATCCAACCCATCATAAAATAATTAAACGAAAAAGCGAACTTTACGTCAATGAAATAAGTAAATGACCACTCTAATTAGCGAGATTGAGATTGTTAAAATAATAACCGCAAACAACAGCGGGTATCCAAAGCTGCGTTTTCCGTAGACGACCTTACCTCATTGCAGGTGTAAGTCGCAAAAGAAAAGGTCCTTCCTCATTCCACACACGTGGATAAATAAGTTGACTCTTCGGAAATATTTAATCTAAGTAATAATATTTCAAGGCCGTAAAACGTAATTTAAAAAAAACAAGCAAACGTAACTTAAATGTAAGTAGTAACAATTATAAGAATATTCTTATTTTTTCATCTCTGA
>OY723385.1:10505728-10518228 GCA_963210295.1 Ophion ellenae | reverse complement strand
CGCGTTTGAAGTTTGTTTGGGTTACATGAATGCATAAAAACCATTTTTTAATGTATTTCGAAAGTGTATTTATGAAGTGTAACGTCTAAAGTGAGAAGATCCCTTCAGACAAGTTTGAAGTTTACCCTTGATTTTTTTTTCAATAAAAACCAACCAAAAGGTTGTTAATGGCAGGAGGATGAAATACTATCCGGGTCAAATTGACCCAGTGTGTCAAAATCGTGGCCGAATACAAGTGTGTCAACGAAAGGTTAACGATGGCGGAGGTATGGCACAGTCTTCTAAACTGCATTTTCAAAACTGACGCGACGTATAGGTAAAAAATACTCGACCGATTCTGGTGACATTTGGAATCATTCTTTCATTCTTATTGTCTGAAAGATGACCCAAAATATTTTTGGAAACAAAAAAAAAGTATTTTTCGATTGCAAAATGTGGGCATTTTTTGAAAAATGTAATTTTTTGTTTCAAAGCGTACCATTTCATCGATATTAAACACATCTCACTTTTTCTTGGTTCATATTCTGCAGATGAGTGATAATGAAAGAAAAATCGTTATTGGTTTTGTTTCAGATTAATCCCGCCGACGCTACGTGTCACGCCGTCTGACAACATATACCGAAATCCGATTAGAAGATCGTGCCATACCTCCGCCATTTTTAAAGATGAATAAAAAAAAATACCATGTAATAGCCAAAAGGAGTATAAAAAATACCCTACGTCTGAAAAATAGTGAAGGAATATTTCCTTTTGAAAAAAAATCCTGAAAATCAGCAATCTTCAGGATTTAATAAAATATTGATTTTTGAAAAAATGGCCGCAGTCCAAAGTCCAAGTATCGCTTTTCGGTGACAAAAGCGCTCTATTTCCGTTAATGAACAAAAAAAACTATGCACCGAAAAGAATGCCTTCGTTCAACCACTGCTTTATGATATGTAAAAGAATTATGTAAACTATAGAGTTGATCAGTGCAATGATTTTTTATATATCGTGGCCACCGTTTTTGAAACAATCTTTTGGAGTAAAATGCGTCTAAATGACGCCAGTTCGGGAAACCTATCTACAAACACTCATAAATTCTCAATTTTGAACAGATGGACTTGAAATGTGCCAAGAACATTTTTTCAATGTTATATTTTGAGAATCCGTCGAAAATAGCAATTTCGATATTCCCAAAAAGGTCAACTAGGCGTAAGCCCTTGCCAAAGATCTTGAAATCAAGAAAGTTCTTTTTAAAGTGACGGTATTATGTCGCATTATCGTGTAATGAAGTTTTGGACTTGTGGGACAAAACGATGCACCGTATGATGAAGATAAATGACGTGCGTGCAAATCTTTCTCCCTCTTTCCCTCTCTCTCTACCTCTCTCCCTCTATGTCTATCTCTCGTTACCGAAGACACGCGCGGACTTATTGCGAGTTCCATTTAGTGCTAATAATAGTCAAAGGGGCGAGAGGGGGCTCGGACGGGGAGTATTCTAGTCTAGTTGCAATGACGACGAGAGTCAAGAGGAAAAGTCGGGGGAGAGAGAAGAAACGGAGCAGGCTGTACACACATGCTACCCCATACACACGCTCACCCACACACACACATACACGCATCCACATCTACCCCTCACATGCACGGACACCGACACACACACCCATACACGTACTCTCTCTCTCTCTCTCACACACACACACACACACACACACACACGCACACACACACCCACACCCACACACACACACACACACACACACACACACACACACACACACACACACCCATACACACACACACACACCCATATACCCGCACGCACCGACACACACACACCCATACATATACTTTCACACACACACACGCGCGCGCGCGCACACGCACATACACACAAATACACACACACATACACACATACACACCCATACACACACACACACATACCCACACGCACCGACACCGACACACACACACACACACACCCGCGCGCACTGGCACCGACACACACACACACACACACACCCGCGCGCACTGGCACCGACACACACACAGACACACACACACGCGCGCACACACACACACACACACACCCATACACACACACACACACCCATATACCCGCACGCACCGACACACACACACCCACACACACAACATCCGCAGGCACCGACACCGACACACACACACCCATACACATACTTTCACACACACACACACACACACACACACACGCACACACACAAATACACACACACACACCCATACACACGCACCGACACCGACACACACACAGACGCACACACACACACACTCATACACACACACACACACACACACACACACACACACACACACACACACGCGCGCGCGCGCGCATATATATATATATATATATATATATGTACACACGCGCGCATATATGTATATATATGTAGACATACTCACACGCAGCCGTCCATACGGAGCGGTGATTTTAAGGACATCTTACTTGACGGACTGTCTTCAAGACATCCGGATGTGTGCCAATAGCCAAGATTACATAGATACATTATAACTGGCTCGAAATATCCGTTCCTCATACGTATGCGGCTTTGTGTACGCACACGCTCATGCGAGGGTGTGTGTGTGTGTACCACGCCAGGAATATCGAGCCTTAACAAGATTCGCTGATGAGACCGGGCTAAGAGAGAGGGAGAAAGCGAATGAGCGAACGATGTAAACGAGGAACGAGTGAATGAGGTACGTCGAGTCTCGATCCGTTTCCAATTATCCATATTCGACGGGGAAACTCGTTTCTCGCGTGTGCGCGAGGCTCGACATGACATTGCGACCATTGACCGTATGCATATATCGATAAGGGGAAAAAACTGTGTGCACGTAACAGACGAAACGGCGCGAAAAGTTTTGATGTTTATAAATTCCCCAGCTGTGACATACCATGTTTTCGGGCGCGGTATTTTCAAACACGATGAACAATACCCTATTTCTGTAGGGATTTACCAAGGATGCCACATATAGAGAGTTTGAATTGGAATCCAAGTGGATTCCGCGCTATTTTCCGATTAGAGCATGGATACCGGTTTTCGGTAATATCGAAAAACTGATGTTCTTTTGTCGGCAACCTCTGACGTATATTTGGTCCCGTTGAGAAATGGTCGTAGGAATCCAATTGGATTTCCATACTTGTTACTACTTCCTGATAGGGATCCAATGGGTCATCGCATTAGATCCTTATATTAAAACGTCACTTTTGTCCATTGGATTCCAATCAGGATTCCCCATTAGAATCCAATGTACGAATCCAATTTGAATCCTAAAGGATTTTTATATATCAAACAGAATCCGATACCATTCTTGATGGACCCCATTGCATTCTTAACGTTGAATTTTCCGATCAAAATATACGTATGCCTTTATGTACTTATGAACAAATATACGTATGTCTTTAAAAAATATGCGTGGGTCTTTAAAAAATGTTGTCTTTAAAAAGTATGAATAGCTTGGAAAAGTGTATCTTAAAAATCGATTTGAACCACATTACTGATAATCCACTGTGATTATCGCTTGCTATTCATCTACTGCACTTCAAAGTGCAAGTACTAAGATGCATCGTGATCATGGGCGTGTATGGTGATATTGGGTCAACGTAATATCACCATATACGAGCACGATCACGAAGCGTGATAGTCTCAACACGCCGAGTTTTTTTCTCGTGACATTTCACGTATTTTCGATTCGAACGTGGTAAGAATTATCAAACGGCGTTCATTGACGAACAGTGCAGAATCCAATTGGATCCCAATGAGGACTCCCTATGTGCAGTGTCTTTAAGGGGCTATAGCAGTGTGACACTTTAAAAAAATCGTTCTTTTTTTGCCTTTTTCGACAGTTTATACTTTACGTTTATACTTAGCAGTTTTTATGGTAAATATAATTTTATCGTGCAAAAATTGATAGTTAAATGTTTCAACGCGTTTTTCTCGAAATGAGATTTTTCAAAATTTGCTGACATTGTAACTCAAAGAGCAATTATCCGATAGACTTGAAATTTGAACTGAGTATTCTTGAATATTTTTACTCTACAATGACGTAGGATATTTTTGATTGGATGAACATTGACGATTTGGCGTTGAAAAAAACGACCATTTGATAGGCAAGAAAACGGACTTTTTTTCATAACTACGCCATTTTGTTAGATTTTGATATTTTTCGAAAATCCTACGTCGTTGTACAGGAAATACCTTCCAGTTTAACGACATTCTTTCCTTTTTCGGTTTCAGCTACTCAATCGGCCGGAATAATGTCAGCAGTGGAGGAACTTTTTTTGGCGCCTCCGGAGGCAGCGCATAAGTCGCTTGGATCTCAATATTTTTCTATGAAAAAATTATGTAATATAGGTCAAATATAACCAAATATATTTTCAATTTTCCGGAACATTTAATTGAATACTTTTCTTCCAAAAAATGCCCGAAAATCAGCCAAATTTTCAGCGTTCACACTGGTATAGCCCCTTAACAAATCCCTATAGAAATGTGGGTGCATCTTGGGACTCTCCAATAAATTTGTGCACGGGATCTCGAAAGAATATTATTTTTTTGGAGTCCCACCAAATTCCGGCTGAGAATGTAAAATTAAAAGGGAATTGCAATGTGGATTCCCTACGTCCGGCGTCTCTGCCAAATGTTTATAGGGGTGTGGCACGATCTGAAGACCCCTCAACAAAATTTCGCACAGGCTATAATTTTTTTTTTACTTTCCTCGTACAGATTATAATTACACGTCATTTAAGAAATTTCGGGACAATTGACAAAATATTACCATTTGATTCAAGTTTATAGAGTAAATCCTTTGTCATATCCTGAATGCACCGTCAACATTTTAACACTGTTATAATGTACTGTCCGATTGGACAATTTTGTATAACATTTTTAACATTTTTTCACACTACTTCGAGCGTAAAACCGCCATTCAGCAATGGATGGTAGGGTGGGCATCTCCCTATGTTAAAAAAAGTTTTTCCAATTGTAAATTTGATAGAAACGGTGCAGACGATCGATTTAAAATTTGGAGACTGCATTCAGTATATGACAAAGAATTTAATGTATAAATTTGAATCGAATGGTAACACTTTACCAATTATCGCAAAACATATTAAGGGCGGATCGGGGGGGGGGGGGTGCCTTTAGGAAAGAAAAAAATTCTGATCTTCACGATTTTTTTTTAAGGAAACATTTCTCCGTCGTCTTTGAGACCTAGGGAATGTTTTATCACTACTTTTGGCTGGACATTATATTTTTTAAATTCAATCCTTAAAAATGGCAGAATTAATTTTAAAAAACAAACGCAGACATTTCTTTCATTTTTACTTTCACGGAGAATATGAACGAATAAAAAGTGAGAAATTTTGAAAATCGATTAAATGGTATGCTTTGAAACAAATAGACAGTATTTTCCGAAAAAATGCTACATTTGGCAATAAAAGAAGAGTTAAAAAAAAATGTGAGATTATTTAACTTCATGTTTTAGACAAAAAGCTTAAAAGATCTATTCCAAATTTCATCAGAATCGGCCGATTAGGCTTCTAGCTATATGTCGTGCCAGTTTTAAAAATGCAGTTTAACGTACCTCCGCCATTTTTGAAGGTTAATAAATAAATAAAAAACCATGTAACAACCAAAAGTAGAAATAAAACATGTCTTGAGTCTTAAAAGTGGTAAATAAATATTTCCTTTCAAAGAAAAATCATGAAATTCAGCAAATTTTTTCTCGGCCTAAAGGTATCTCCCCCCTTAATAATGTAAGCACAAAACGGCGACACACTTATAAATAAATAAATAAATATATATATATATATACCCGTGTGGAAAATAGTCCGGGAATCCCGAAGAATATACAGGTCCCGTTACGGCTTCGAAGTGGAATCCCTGACAGGGATTTCCAGAATACTGCCACAAACGGTCCTAAAAAGGTACTCATTAGTTTCCATGATACAAAATAACAGGGGTACGATGGATGCACCAATGAATGCCCCGACCAGGTGCTGTCAGGGCACTGGCTAATTTTTACAATGAGTTTAATCGGGTCTTGACCAGGCAGACTAATGTGGGCCCAGTGTGGTTCAGACATAATTTCCATCATGAAATAAATTACGGTTTCATTTGGTTCACCAGTAAAAAGCCTGGTCAGATATAGTCAGGGATCATCACAAAGATCAATTAAAGTTATAATATTAATAAGCGACAAAAATTAATAGTAATTTATTAGTGTTTTATAACTGCCTCATGCAAATATCTCACTCACTTAACAATTCGCTTATCATTTTCAATGAATTTGAAAGAAAAGAAGAAAACGTTACAACTTAAAAATATATACATTTTTATTTAAGTAATCACTTATACATGAAGCAATGTCAGGGCATAAGTATTGAGTTTTCCGTTTGGTTCTAGGGACAATCGCAATGTTACCAATTTTCTCTTGATGCTGGCCAATGTGTAAACTGCATCGTTTAAAGTTTGTTCTGGGATTCTCCATGCTCCAATACTGGATGATTTACGTGGATAATTGTACATGTCAACTTTTTTTTTCGAAATTTTCC
This sequence comes from Ophion ellenae, assembly GCA_963210295.1. Taxonomy (NCBI): domain Eukaryota; kingdom Metazoa; phylum Arthropoda; class Insecta; order Hymenoptera; family Ichneumonidae; genus Ophion; species Ophion ellenae. Next base: position 10,511,651 of record OY723385.1, on the reverse strand, counting down.
CCTCGATGTAGAGAGATTCTTGGGATTCATTTTCGCCATACATTTTTTTTATCTCCATTATACAACCATCGCTCAAAAGTACAACATTGTTCGGCGCATATATTGTGATGAAAAAAGAGGAATTAAATATCATTGATTTTACAAATATTGTCCCGTCTTTGAGAGTACGGCTAATGATTTTAAATTGAATGGGGATCTCTGTTGGATTAGATGGAATGAGATTTCTTTCATGCTGTTGGCGACAATATTGCTCTAATGGATGATTGAGTGTTCTTATTGCATTTTTCATCCTCCCCAAAGATTGGTCTTAAAAAGTATTTTTAGCCATTGAAGTATTCTGAATCGTTATCTACATGATTAACATATAACGTTTTATATTGTTCACATTATCCTTAAAATGTCAGCATATTGTTTTCTATTATAAGAATGTTTGTAAACTTGCTGGCATATATATAAATAAATAAATAAATAAATATATATTTATAAATCTTCTCGGAAAATATGCATCTTCTTTATTACAGGGAAATACAGGGGAATCATAGGGATCTGACGGGGTGAACGTGGGGACTTAACAGGGCTAATTGCAGGGGTATAGTAGGGACGAAATTGGATAATTCAGGCGCAATCAGGGAATCTAGTATGGCCCCGAATAGATGTCCACTAAAGGGCCCGATTTCAAAAGCGGGACAATCCTATAAAGGTACCAGTCGGAATCCAAACCAGGCCCCGGATAAAATTGGGGACAATTAGTTGGGTCCTTTAGACATCCCGGAAAATATTTCCACACGGGTATATATATATGTCGACAAGCAGATTGTCCGTATATTTGCTCAGTTGCGTTATAGGATCGAGCTCTGTTCACACGTGTGATGAATTCGGTTCGGGGCTGTGGATTTGTGTACGAGTCCTTTGGACCATCGGGAAAGCAAGGTTTATATAGGATTGCGTTGTGGGCGATCATATTATAAGGATGACTACGACGGTTCTCGCGCGCGCGATTCTCGGCGACTAGCGGAAGGGATCGTGCAACCAGAGGGGGATTTGCCTTTCGTACCCCTTAAATCTAAATCAGCCGAGTGTGAAATGACTCCAGCCAGGGTGAAAGCAGATTCACCTTCTCATTTCTCCTCTGACACCCAGAAAACGTTTTGGGCTCGTGTTGAAGGGATGCAAAGAGTGTATACACACAACCATATACATACATTCATACATACATATATATATTTACAGGGTGTCCCAGAACGGAATGCGTTCCCTGAAATAGGGGGTTGGGGGTGAAATTCTGAGGCGATTGAAATAAGCATGTGTGGGTCTCAGATCAATCCCTGAATTATTATTCACTTTTAAAGGTGGACACACCTGATTGGCCCGCCTTTAAAAATTAATAATAATTCAGGGGTTGATCTGAGACCCGCACATGCTTATAACAATCGCCTCAGAATTTCACCCCCAACCCCCCCATTTTAGGGAACGCATTCACTTCTGGGACACCCTGTATGTGTATACACACACACACACACACGCACACACGCGCGCGCGCGTATAAACATGTTAAAAACTAAAAGAGCTTATCGGACACAGTTTTACGTCTGACGATACGTCTTTATGACTCTTGAGCGTAAATTCGTAGTTTCACGTATAATGTTCGGCCCTTTGCCAAACCGCACCATTAAACCCACCTCGTAATAATAAAAATCGAGCTGCAAGGGCCGAGCATTCCGCCGGCTCCGTGCCCTATCGTGGTGATAGCATAACTCTCGGACGATTTACCGAATCTTCTCTCGCACCGGTATCAGTGAACAATATAGAAAGAGACATTCCTCGAATTTCCACGCTCCTGTTTCTATTTCTCTTTCTCCTTTATATACACGGTCTCTTTGCATGGGGCCTAATTGGATCGCATTCACGAGATTCGCACAATGTATGAGAAAATGTCATTAATTCGTCACGCTGCATTCGGGTCCAGGGGCTTGGCAAATTGATCAACGAAGAACTTGGCCTCTTTCATTTTTTTTTCACCATCTTCCCCACTCACAAGTGGAAAAATAAATTTGGAGAGGCCGAGACCGGCCGTTGCACCCGACCTGTTTTTATTGTTGGAAAATCCGATTGACGACATTGAATTCGGTCGTGAATAAAATTTCGAGCCTTATGAATTTTTGCTGCGTGGGCAGACTAGACGAAAAGTGGACAAGAGAAAAAGGGGGAGGAAAAATTAATTGTGTTAAATATGTATATATCTATTATGTATTTATCTACTATATATTTATTATATCTTGAGTGTAATATAAATTTGGAAACCTCAGTCAAATATTGTGAACCAAAATTACGAGTATAATATAAGTTAACAATAATTAATTAAGGTTTCAAATTTTTCTTTAGGCGAGGAAAAAATTGTCTGATTTTCATGATTTTTTTTAAAGCAAAGATTTCTTCACGATTTTTTATACTTAGCGTATGTTTTATTACTACTTTTGGCAGTTACATGGTAATTAAAAAAAAAATCTTTAAAAATGACACAGGCTTTTGACCTTCATTTTTAAAACTGGCGTGACGTATCGCTAAAAAACTAATCGACCGATTCTGACGAATCTGGTAGTAATCTTTCTATCTTTATTTTTTTAAACATGACGCTAAATATTTTTAGCTTAAAAAAAAAGGTTTTTTAAATTACAATATGTAGCTACTTTTTCGAAATATTCAACGTTTTTATTTCGAAGAGTACTATTTAATCGATTTTCAATATTTCTCACTCTTTTTTGGTTCATCTTCTGTATATCAGTGTTAATGAAAGAAAAAAAAAATTGTTGGTTTTTTTCAGGTTAGTTCCGCCGACACTACGTGTCACGCCGTCTGACAAAGTCCGCCGCAACCCGTTTAGTAGACCGTACCATACCGCCGCCATTTTTAAACATTGTTAAACATTTCAAAAATACCACGTAACAGCCAGTAGTAGGGAAAAAATCAGCAAATTTTTCCTCGCCCAAGATATCTCCCTCCTTAAGGGGGGAATAGCTTGAACACCTTCGAAAAGGCGAACATTTTTTTAAATTGTAGAATGTGAGTGTTACTTTTTGAGAAAATTATAAGATAGTTTTGAAATGAAATTCAAAGTATTCCTGATGTTATAGCCTGCGAACGAGATTCGTCTATACTCGACGCCGGCATGCTCCGTAGGTATAATTTAGTGTAACGACGCTTATAAGTTACTACTCCGGTAAAGTTATTGATTTAGTCATTAAAAGTAGTTCCTGCCAACGATGCGCATTCTGGAAAAATTAACAGAACAGTAAAGAATATGGAGACTAGTCGGTAGGTCACTGAACTCATTTAATTTTCAATTATCGATAAACGTGTTTTTCTCAAAACTGCATTTTCGATGTTGGCATTGGAAATAACTAAAAAAATGGATTGATTCATTTGGAATTTTTCACACACATATATATATATATATATATATATATATATATATATATATATATATATATATATATATATATATATATGTGAAATTTTTTCAATTTATTAAAATATTAAAATAAACATTATTTCACATTTTTTATTTTTTATTGTTTTCAAAATATTTAATATTTTATTATATTATATTATTATTTAAAATTTTAAGATTTAAATATTCACACATTTAAAAGTGTGAGAAATGTCTAATAATTCAATCAATTTTTATTTAGTTATTTTCAACGTCAACATCGAAAATGCAGTTTCGAGAAAAACACGTTATTTGAATAACAATATTAATTTGTATCTGAACTGCTAGGTTAAAAAAATCATTTGGAAAAGTTTTTTTTTGCCGCATAACTCCAGAATTTTACGTTAATATCACACTATTTTTCAAATAATGCCATTTATTTAATTCTTACTTTTTTTAAAAATCTACGCGCACCGTGAAAATATTGATAGTGACAAAAACTGTCACTTTTTCGTGTCAGATCAATACAACAGAAGCTCGTTTTTCAACTCACGTCGCAGTCTACTCGGACTATAGTGTTATAACTGCGCCATGTTTAATTATTTCGTATAAGAAGTACGTTGTAATAGTTAAAAATAATAATAAGTAACACCCCTCGATTGAAAGTTGTAACACGAGGCGTTTTTTTTCTTCTACGGGCTTACACCTATAGTTGAAATTTGTTCGGACTTCGACTTTGATTTTTAACGGATTCTCAAATTATAAAATTTCGAAAATTGAGGGAGCCATGAACGTTTATAAGTAACTCTCGCGAACCGGCTAATTTTGAACGCGTTTTTCTCAAAATTACTTTTTCATAATCGGTGACCACGATATCTCAAAAATCACTGCACCCATCAACTTCAAATTTTACAAGCTTCCTTTTCATATCAAAAAGCAGTGATTGAATGAAGAAATGGTTTTTTTTTTCGATGTAGAGTTTTTTTTTATCAACGAAAATAGAGCGTTTTTTCACCGAAAACCGATACGTTTACTTTGGACTGCGGGCATTTTTTTAAAATCAATATTATATTAAATGCATCCTCCAAGCACTAAACAAATTCATATAAAAACTAAATGCATTTGTTTTTTTTTTCGTTTAAATCATTTCAGTGCAGAAGTCATCACCGCCAATGCCGTTTTTCGAACAGCGGTCTACACAAACCATTGTAACTACCATATTCATCAATATTTTTCAATGCAAAAACTATAAAAGATACTGAACAACATACGCTTCAATGTAAAAAAATGTAACCCTGTACCGTACGTCCAGGAAAAAATCACAAAGATTTCGTTTTTTCGTGAATTTTACGACTTACACGACCTATGTATGACCCGTTAAGGGGGGATTGTCTTTTTTTTCGCAAAATTTACCGCTTTTTGGGAATTTTTTTGTGAAGAAAGTATACGACGGAAAACTTGTGAAACTTGGCATATAGTTTTATTGATCTGTTTACTACATACAAAAAAATTTTTAAACAATTTCATCAAAAAATCCCCCCTTAAACGCGTTTTTCTCGAAACAGCTTTTTCACAACTGGTGTGCACGATTTCTCAAAAACTATTCAACCGATTGCCTTCAAATTTGGACAGAATGCGCAGCTGACATCCTTTTATCGTTTGATGAAGCAAAAAAGCAATACGTTTAATAGTTTTTTATTTATAACAAAAAATCGATCAATTTTTTTCGAAAAATCGATACTTCAAGTTCAAAACGTCACCAAATCGCCAATTTTTTTTCTCTTCATCGAACGATAGCTATATGTGTCTAAAGTAAAATGCTTTTTGGGTTTTTGTTGCAGGATGAACGTGAAGGCTGTAATCGTGCACACCATCAAAAAAGGACCATCGCGCGTCGAGGGGGGTGGGAGGCGGATTTTTTGATGAAATTGTTTAAAAATTTTTTTGTATGTAGTAAACAGATCAATAAAACTATATGCCAAGTTTCGCAAGTTTTCCGTTGTACACTTTCTTCACAAAAAAATTCCCAAAAAGCGGTAAATTTTGCGAAAAAAAAAGACAATCCCCCCTTAATAATGAAAAAAGACTCATTATCAACTGCCTAAAAGTATTCGTCCCTTAAGGCGGGAGCCTGAATTAGAAGGTCCAAAAAAGCGTTTTTTCGGGAATTTTTTTAGAAGAGAAAAAAAACAAGTGAGCCAAGTAAACACCGAGGGATATTTTCGTGTACATTTTAAATGTATTAAAAAAAAAGTTCTACATGAAACAATAAATGACGGCAGATTTATCTGCCTATTCCATGTGCGTCTTGTCATTGCAGTCCCCAATCGGCGGGAATGATGCAGCTCGTAATTCTTGACTGAAACAAAAAAAAAACAAAAAATTTTCAATTGTCAGGCATTTTTCTTCTGGGTGAATTAAGAAAAAGCTGAAAAAATCGTGAATTTATAACTTCTCTCAGGTTTGAAAAAAAATGTTTTTAAAAAACGTACTTTA
>OY723385.1:10473228-10500728 GCA_963210295.1 Ophion ellenae | reverse complement strand
CACTGATGAAGCTGAAATTTGCACCGACCTTCTTTTCAATATTTTAAGAGAACCTTTAAAAGGATATTGGCGACTACCAATAGTTTTCGATATATCGTATATTGAAAGTTATTTATTGTACTGCGCTTCTACTATATTAAATAAACCCAAACAAACCCATCTCACATGGCAAGTGATATGCACATACGGGCGAGCACTGTTTGCCAGGAAGCAGCGCGGCCGGAGGAGTGGGGGGTATCTATCGGATATATAGATATACTCGTATGGCGTGAAATAATAAACTTTACAATGCGATATATCGAAATCTATTGCTAGTCGTAAAAAATCCGTTCACGAATTCCGAATCAAGAATATACGGAACCAGATTATTCTCAATTACTGTGGAAACGAACCCCCTCTCTGACATAAGAGTCTCATTGAGCTAGCCACCCTCCCTCCCCCTCAGGCTAGGGGGGGCTGTAGTACCCCTCTCCCTTCCCTCCCTCGGGCAATCCCCGCGTCTGCAGAAGTACGCGTTGCGTATTGAGTTCAGTTTGGTCAAATTTTGTTGCGTTACGAATATCGAGACTATCCGAAAAGTTGAGGTAAGCGGGCTGGCGTAGCTCAGTGGTCAGGGCAGTCGACCGTCACCGAAAGGTCCCGGGTTCGAACCCTGGCCCAGAAGCGCACCGTTTTTTTTTTCTCGGATAGTTCTCGTGGAGTTTTTCGGAGGATTACGATATGGATACAAATATATTTGAGCGGAATTTGAGACATATTGTGGTGGTCGAGAGGATTCAATTAGCGCACAGCGCCGTTAATTACCGCAGAGATTCGATAAGGGACTAGCCGGAAACAACGCGAGTGGAGGAGAAAACAGGAAAACGCGAACACGAGTGCCCGCATTCCGCGAGAAAAAAATCCCCAAGCCAAGCTGACGACCTGCTGTGTACCTCCTTCTCTCTTTTTTTTCCGGTACTTCTTGATTCAGCACTCTCATGCTCTTTCTCCCTGTATATATGACGTTGAAGTTTGCATCGTTGGAATTGAACAAAAGTACTTTTTTTATTCATTCATTTCGATTAGAATCTATCATTTTTCAATGGTTAAAGTTCGGGGATGCCTTAAGACATTAGGCTACTGTGACAACCCAAAAATCGGGGTGATTTGAAAAAAAAAACAATTTTTAAGGAATAATTAAGATGATCGAAAAATCGTTTGGACATTTATTTGTATGAACATTGACAAATTTTTGCACGAAATGGCGTTGAAAAATATTAATAATTGAAGAAGCTATAAACAATTTCTCGGAGGACGTTCGAACGTGAGGGGCCCATGGTGTACTTGATTTTGGCTGCCCGGTTGATCTGAAACGAAAAAAAAAAAATAGTTTCTTCTCAAAATAGATAATATCTGCTGAGACTCGAACGCCCTTTTTTCGTTAACTTGTTTCAATTATTTAAAATTTCTGAGTTTTTTCGCTTTTTCGAGGAAAAATAACATAATTATTGTCAGTAGCTAATGAAAAAAATGGTAAGGAGAAAAACGTCGGTCAACACTAAACTACTATTACACTGAATAAGTGTACCAAATTTCACATAAAAATAGTAATAATTGAAGAAGATATGAACAATCTCCCGCAGGACGTTCGAACGTGAGGGGCCCAATAGTGTACATGATTTTGGCCACCCGGTTGATCTGAAATAGAAAAAATAACATCTTTTTCTCAAGCGTTTAGAAAATAAAAATGTTGACGCGGCTCTCGCACCGTACAAGCCATTTACGTTAATATGTTTGCCAAGCAGCGGTTGGCGTAGCGGTAAGAGCTCTCGTGGGTTCGACTGTGGAGACTTTTTTATTCTTTTTCTATCTTTTTCGCAATTTTTATAGTATTCATTTTTCAATTAAGCAAAGAGGTGAATTATCTATTGTATTTATTTATTTATACGCAAAAGGTATGTAGGACGTCCTTTTTGTAATGAGCGCATAATCGTAGAAAATTTGGATTTGCTGATTGACTTGTGGGGAGGACAAACGAATCCGCAATTATACGACGAACTCTTCCAATATGAAGAAAGATTGCCAACGTGTAGCATCGAAGTAATTCCCCCTAAATGTACTCCACTGGTGCAACCCCGCGATGTATATTTTTATCGTCAGGTTAAAAACTTTATTAAAAAAATACAAAATTGCTCTTATCTCATCGAGCAAGAAAAAGAAATAACTTCCCGAGAAGACTGCATAAAAATAAATTTGATTGTTCATCATCAATTATCCGTGCCAACATTCGGTAACATGCAACGTTACGCGTGGTTCGCTTCTAAACGTTGCGATGTGAGAGAATGCTTTATGAATGTCAATCAAGTATGTTTTTTTATGGAGACGTTGAAACAACGATGTGGTTGTAAAAATGCGGCGTTCATAACGTGTGCTAGATGCAGAAATAATTATTGTTTCGCCTGTTTCTACGATGAATATCATTTCCGCACATGTAAATCATCGAATGTCAACGAATAAAGTTTAGAATTTTTATGGACAAAGTCTTTTCGTATGCGCTTTAATTACAACCCCTTGTTGAAAAGTCCGAAATCCCAACAGTTTAACTTTTTTTTTCTTCTAAACGCTTGGCCGTCTGCAGTTCTCACTTCGGGTACTTTAATTTCTAGCCAAGCCCTGCATGTCCTATAAATTTGAGCGAAATCGGTGATAGGGCGTAGGGAATGCCCCCTTGTGAGACTTGACCGCCCGTTTGTTTGTTATCGTGTTTCAATCATGAACAACTAAAATTTTCAATTTTGTACTCAATTTTTCGAGAAAAAATTACATTATTAATTACATAGTAATAACTAATCAAATAGAATGTTAAGAAAAAAAAACGTCCCTCGAGCTTTAACTACTATCACACTGAATAATTGTACCAAATTTCAAGTCAATCCCTTCATTATTTGTCGAAAAATCGGGTACACCGTTTTGAAAAACATAAGAGAATGAGGAAAAACCGTTCCCGGGAATTCGTACCTTAAATTGGCGAAAAAAAAACGTGTACAATAGAAGAAAATGAACTTTCGTTGCATTCCAACGATGCAAACTTCAACTCCATCCGTATATATTTGAGGGGCAGACGAACAAAACCGGACTTGTCCACACTACGTCAATTTGTTTTCTTCTTCCGTGTTCTTCAAGCACACCTTTATTCGCTCCCAAAATATTTTGATTAAACCCGAGTCGAAATTTTCGAGCCGCGTTCAACCCACAAAATGAAGGCGAGCAGAAATCGGCGTGAGCGGATTATTGGGTATCTGAAGGAGGGTACAATGTTTGAAGGTACCATATGTTAGAGCCTCCGATGAACCTCCGGCATGGCAGAAAGAAGACTTTTTGACTCAAGGGAGGTCAGTGAGGCTCACAATTGAACCTACGGAACCTCAGGCCGGCCTACTTCGAGCGCTCCCGCAGAACCTACTGCCCCCCCTTTCGGCCTACTGTACACTGCTAAACAAAAAATTAATTTATATAGAATCTATTTAAATAAAATAGGTTTTTTCCTTGTCTCACAGCCTACTACGATCATATTTCTTTCAAAAATATTTATATATATTAATAAAGATGAGATTCAAATTAATCTTTATTTGCTTACAACGTACACTGTAAAGCTAAGTGTACTATATGCATAAAATATTTCATAAATCGAAAATAAAATGAACTCCTTAATTGAGAGCTTTACCACAAGGATTTTTATCGTAATTCGTCATTCCCTGGCCTTTAGACATGATTTTTTTCGAAGAAAATATTTGCCCCATATGCGACTTGAACCTAGTCCTACCTACTCATAGCTACGCTCCGCTGCCCCTATGCTACCGAGTGCTTATAACATTTTGGTCGCTGATATGGCATACGAGACCAAATGAATACCTCTAAGTATTTGTTGTATCACATAAGCTATATGAATTAGTTAATATGATTGTGATAAATATATATATATATATATATATATATATATATATATATATATATATATATATATATATATATATATATAAAATTCCTCTCTCTCCACCTTCTCTACCCCACGCCCCTTTGATATGAGTGTTGCAATGAAGATGGACCGTTACTTCAATTAAATAGAAAAATGGTTAACTCTACGAAAATTCTATTTAAGGTAAATTAAAAAAAAATAACTAGATCCATTCAGTGAACTTAACTAAATTGTTTTTTTGAACAGATGAAAATGCTGAACTGATGAAACCGAATCACAGATTTATTAGGATCAAATAAAATATGTAGTTGGACGATATTAAATAGATTGATTTTCTATAAATAAACATTTTTGAAATCAATAATTTTAATAATGGAATGCAATAGGAAAAATTTGGTTCTATGAAAAATCTAGTTAATTCAAATAAAAAAGAATCAAATAGACGCGGTTAGTTAATATCATATTTAGCGGCGTTTTGACGGGAATAAATTCGCTTTATATTGCTTTTCTGAAATATTTTTTTATAATTTTCTTTTCGACCCGGTACGCACTTTTATATGACTGATTTTCGGCTTTTTTTCGACCATCGAGAATTGGGCGCATGATTTATGAAAAAAAAGTTTGTTACGTTTATCCATGATAAACTTGAACGGGGTAGCAGGAACTCCATTTGCGTTTATTATAAAGTTTTGTACGATTTTTTTCGCAATGTTATTTCATTTTTTGCTAAAAAAGACTAATTCTAGATAATGCAATGTAACTCAAGAACTAGAGGGTTTAAGAAGAAATGTCAAGGACGAAAAACGTCGCGTAAGCTTATACTGGATAGACTGGCATTTTTAAGGATTTTCCTGTGAGATTTTTTCTCACAGGAAAACGCCCATTAATCCGATAGAATTGGAGTAAGACTGTATATATAAGCATTCTTTTATGAATTGCCTGTAAAATAATAATACATCGATATTGAGAAAATTTGATTGTTTTCGCATATTAATATTGCACTAATAATTTGATAAGGGGACGATGTATTTTTATTAATTTCGTCTTATTTTCGTCATCGAACGGGTTACCGATCAGGGCACAATGGAATGATGATGGGCGAGATATCGAATTTGGGCCGAAAGCAGGTTAGGTGGGGTCGAGGCAATAGTTTGAGATTGAAAGCAGGTTAAGGAGGCCTGTGCTCTGCCCGTTTCACTAAAACTGGGGGTCGAGAGAAGGTTTGGGAGGCCTCAAAATTTGTTTGGGTTTTTTATCTTACCTTTAGGCGAGGAAAAAATACTGATTTTAAGGGAGACTTTGTGCTTGAAATGCAGCGGGAGATGTTAGCGGCTCAACATGAGCAGCTAGAAGAAGAGGAGGCATAGAGGCATCTCTGCCTCTATGGACCAGGCATTGCCGATTAGCGGTAGTTATAAACACATTTGTGTAAACACATTACAAAACTTTAAACGCGTTTATCTCGAAAACACGTTTTTTAAAATGGCTGACATTCTCCTGACCGCTGTAATTAACATATCGACCTGAAATTTGAAGAGCATACTCAAAAAATATGTCTTCACGGAATGACGGATAGTTTTTTCGATAGATACATTTCTGCATGTATTATTTATCTTTTTATGCGAAAAAAACGCGAAAATTCGATTTTTTTTAAATTGCCGCCATTTTCCGAAATTTGTACTAAACGGAAAACCCATCCGTCATTCCATGACCAAAGGGTCACAGATTGATAATATGCTTTGAATTTGTGTTTCAGATCAACAAAGAGGGGGCAGTGATGTCAGCCGTTTACCTCCCGCAATTTGAGGACCTGTTTTCGCGGAGCTGCAACGGCCGCCATTTTGTTTTTTTTTCCAAAAAAAAATTCTTCAACGTTCTGTATATCATGAATAAAAGCAAGAAAAAACCGCACTCAAAAAGCTTTACTCGTTTCCTTTAAAAAAAAAAAAATGTAAACACCTGAAATATGACACTCCAAGGACAAAGTCTCCGTTAAAGTCAATAGCGTTTTGTTTGGACTAATAAATCCGATTATTTACACCAACAATTTTACAATTGAATCAACGAAATTTTATTGAACAACACCAATGATATTGGATCAATGATTTTTTTTTCTGTTTTCAAGTGTATATAAGGCCTTAAAAACTGCCGTTTCAAGCGAAAAAGCAGTTTCGCGGCCAAAAAAATGTTGACGTAGTATGGAAAAGCCCGGTTTTGTTCGCCTGCTCTATATCTATCCGTTCCCTATTACCGATGCAAATCGGCTTCCAACCATATATACACGCGTGTGTGTGTATGCAGGGCGTATGGAGCGCGACACGGCATTATTTTGCGAATTCGCGTTAAGGCCATCCGGACGTGTTAGTTTCGGCATACGTCCATAGCTATTCGTGACGTTATGACGAGTGCCAGGCCTGCATACAGCGCCCGGCAATGAAAAGGGGGTAGGATGGAGAATACACGCATACACACGCGCGGCTCGATAAATTGCGGTGCAGTTAAAGATCGAAAGCAAGTAAAGGCGTCAAACAGATTCCAGGAAGTCGTCATAAAATGCATATTTGTGCATTTAGATGCACAAATATACGTGTGTGTCTACACGTGTGTGTCTACACGTACGTGTCTATGTTTCGTGCTATTTTCATCTGTGTTGAATTTATTTTCGCGGTTGGTAAATAATTAAATACTTACCTCTTCCGGTTTCCAGTTGTCCGCGCAGTTGCATTTCCGGCAAGCTATGGCTGCGCGCCTACGCGGGATATGGCTTTTCCGGGGACTGGCGATTTTTCAACTTCAACGAAGCGGCCTCGCGTTTATGGAAAGAGCTGCACATCGCATCCCTACCGAGACCCGTAACAGTTTGTTCGTAAGCGCCCTGCGTGATTATTAGAACTTTGAATAAGTTCTCGCTGCTTTCCAACAGATGGCGTTACCAGAATTGCGTGCGTGTACTTTAAGATGGCAACGCATCTATAAAGAAGTGCTATAAGCAAGCTTGCAATTCGGTATAGGGGAAAGGTGTACGAGATGATCCCCCTGAGGGAGAATGCTCGTCATTTCAAACATATTCAACATAATTAAGGCCTTGGGCCACTCTAGAGGCTGAAAAATACGCTTCTTGGGGATTTTTTTTCAGAAAAACTACAAAATAAATTGAGATTACAAAAAAGGGTGTTTATCATACATATCAGTGACTGTATACTATAATTTTTTTGAAGCGAGTAATTTCAAAATGGCGGCTGTGCAGCGTTTATCTCGAAACTGCATTTTTTAAGTTGGCCGGAAACGTAACTCAGACAATTTTCAACCGATTCACTTGAAATGTTGAATATATCTTGAAAAATACATTGTCTATGGAAGTACGTAGGATTTTTTTTATATTGCATAGGTCATTTGTTATTAACAATTATCTGACGATTTTTTAGGCAAATTTTTGGAAAGTGAAAAATGTATTATATATTTAAATATATATATATATATATATATATATATATATATATATACACATATACAATGTATTTTTCAAAATATTTTCAACATTTAAAGTGAATCGGTTGAAAATTGTCTGAGTTATGTTTCCGGCCAACTTAAAAAATGTAGTTTCGAGATAAACGCTGCACAGCCGCCATTTTGAAATTAATCGCTTCAAAAAATTATTGGATACAGTCACTGTTATGCATAACAAGTACTCTTTTTTGTAATCTCGATTTATTTTGTAGTTTTTCTGAAAAAAAATCCCCAAAAAGCCTATTTTTTCGGCCTCTGGAGTGGCCTAGCCCCTTAAGATCTGAAACCATTGACTACCGGCATATTTATCTATGTTACGATTGCATATTTTGAATATTCAATTTATTAGGGTTTCAGTAGAACCATTTTCTTTTTTTTAACGCACCACACCACGGTAAAAAAATATTTGTAATTTTTTTTCTTCATTTCCTGAAAGATACATTTGTCAAGAATGCTCTCACCATTTTTTAAAAAGAAATTTGTAAAATTGGCGGAGATACAGCATTTTATGTGAAACCGTTCGAAGCGCACGACCGCGCCGAGCGGCACATGTGCGGCTTTGAACGCGTTTTTCTCGAAACTACGTTTTTAACCCGGTTGACAATATATTAAGGAAACTATTCATCCGATTTGCATGCGCCAAGTCTTAACCTGTTCGAAAATCCAGTCTCTATGGCACCACGTAGGGATTTTTTTGTAAAGGGCCCCCTTCTATTTTTTTTTATGAACGATGAAAATTTTCCATGAAAGTCGGAAATAAAATTAGCTGGTCCGACATTTTTTTTTAGATAACGAAATTCCCCTACGTGATGCTGTAAACCTATATGTCTAGTTTCCAAATACATTTTTATTTTATTTTTCAGATGAACCGTATGGCTTAATCGCTGTCAACCGCCGAGCAGCAATTTCGTCGGAGTGTCCTCTTGGAAGGGGCGTACACCGCAAAGTATACTTTAGATTCGAGTACAAAAATTTGTATGCAGTTTTCTATATGTATATATTGACTATGAGTATTAATGAAACAAATTCCATTCATCGTTTGCTTGAAAATAATTACGAAAAATACACCCTCGTAGCGCGCACGAACCGTGGTGTGGTGCCTTAAACCTTGCATAAGGATCATCTCGGACACCCCGGTACTCCAGATGATCCCTAGGACAAGATGATGATCCCCCAGATCATCTTACTCCTACTTTGGGATTTTTGTTTGCTTTGGAGAAATTAGGTAAATGTAAATAAAAATTTGCTCGAGTTTACAACACTTTTATATATATTAATCATAAGTATAAAACATAAACTGAAGTTACAAGTTAAATTACCTTTATATTATAAGTTTTCTCCAAACCAACTAGAATTAAACTGAACCAGTCTTCTACAGCCAATCTTAAATCACTTAGGTATATTAATTATTATTTGTGAGATCAATTATACATTAGTAGTGTAGTTTGAACAGAAGTAGACAATCTATTTAACACAAATATAGTAGGTACGTTATTTGTGTACACGACGATGCCTAGAGATCATCTTGTACACCTAGAAGGGAATCATCTTGCCCCAAACTCAACTTTTTCATTCATTGCTCGGTAACGTAACATATAAGTATTCCACTGTTACCACGCCAACCGAAACCCAAATTGAGCTTATCAAAAAGCCACAAACACAACAATGATTGCAACTGACAGTTTACAATAAAAGTTACCTAAGCTTAAAGACAACCTTGCCTTAGATCAACAGTTCACAATTTTATTTTTTCTTTCGCCACACCAACCCGAGTAAAAATTGCTAGTCTCCTCGGAACACTCGCAGGACCCATTTTCTTTGTAATGGACAAGCCGCCAGCCTCCGTTCAACCTACGAGACCCTATTTGTCGAGTTCACTACCACGGTGAGCCCTCCACTTGATCCAGGGCTGACAGAGGCTACTGTTAGCCCTTCCAAACCTTCTTTCGACCCCCAGTACTAATGGAACGTGCAGAACACAGGCCTCCTTAAGGAGAGATATACACCTAGATGGTGGAGGTCGAGGATTTAGAGCTACGAACATTCCGTCGATTGTAGAAGACCTACACTATGGGCCTGGTATCGATGATTCCATGTAAGTTGACAAAATTCATGATTTATTCATTCCCAAATTTTCGAACGCGTTTTTCTCAAAACTACGTTTTTCAAATCGGTCCCCAAAATTTCTTGAAAACCAATGAACCGATTGCCTTGAGGTTTTTTGTGGTTACTCTATACACCATTAGCTAGTACTTGTCAAAGGATTCATTTTTCCGTTACTGAGTTTTTGTTTTATAAGCAAAATAATAAAAAAAATTTGGCCCAAAAATCACTTTTTATGTTCAAACGTCCGCCATTTTGTCATAAATCGATATTTTCAAAATCGGCTATGACACATACTAGATTATAGTATCTAATTTAATAATCTTTTTGGTTTTTTTTTCAGATGATTTTTTAAGAAACGCCGGTGGGTACCGTATACGCAGATTTCTTTACGACGCACCCAGGATCATACAATATCCTTGTATATTTTTGATTTTTTTAAATAAAGAAAATTAAACATAGTTTTGAATATATATATACTTTTAGATAATTAAAACCCCAATCCGAAATTTCAAATAGCTTTCCTTGAAAAAATTCACAAAAATGACCTTTTTTCCGGCTCCTAGGTGTATAATCTCCCCTTAACCTGCTTTCAATCTCAAGTCTGTTGCTTCGACCCCACCTAACCTGCTTTGAGCCCAAATTCTTTATCTCCTCCATCAACACTTCATTCTGGCATGATCGGTAACCCGTTCGATGCCGAAATAACTACGATTTTGCTGATTATTGTCGAATAATGGTATAAATGAATATGCATTGTCAGTTGTTTCGCCACGTGACAGATGATGAATACATACTACATGAAAAGTAAAAATATATCACCACTTTATAAAAATTATCAGTGCAACAATAAAATGCGCAAGCAATCAATGTTTCTCTATATCGGTTTATAATCATTTTATAGGTGATTCGTGGAAAAAGGCTTGTATGTCCAGACTCACTCTAATTCGATCGAATTTATCGGCGTGCCCATAAATGAGCGATGATCAATTGACTTAAAGACACTCACGGATTCTAATGCCGCTACCCGCATAAGTGACATGTTATCCGTTCTATGGCACTTGTGCAGATAAGAGAGTTGGGTATTCCAGATGGGATTTGGGAGAATGGGTATTCCAGATCCTCGAACTTCCGAGAGAACTGAGTATCACCAAATGTAGTCAGTCAAAAGCATTATCTTACCTACATTTGTTTGGTGACACTCATGGTGTTTTTTTTTACTCTGCGCAAAGAAACGCAATTTCCTCTATTGATACTTAAGAATCAACCGAATGGCTGATAAAAGGGTCTCCCGTATTGGCTGATTATACTATCGTGATATTAAGAAAACTTTATCAGTATATAAAATACCAAAGTTAAAATAAGTAATTACGTTGATATTCACAAATGTATATCCAACATATTGCTAAAATATTTATGAAGCGTTACATTATCGACTATGATATTTATGTTACGTTCTAAAAATTTAATTTGCCTATGTCGTTCGATATGTATTGTATGGGATTGAACCCAATTCTATTTTTTTTTAATTAATATTTTGTTTATTTTTTGTTTTGTTTTTTTTTATGATAAGATCACCTTGATCTCCTTGATGGTGGATCATGGTGGATGGCAAAAAAAAAATATGATTAGTTAAGATGTTAATGTTTATTGCGTTACGCTGTGACAGTACGTTCATGTACGGCAAAAATAAACGTATAGAAATTTAAAAAATATTGCTACCTGTATATTTTGAGCACGTTTTTATTTATTCCTGCGACATGTAGCATTAATAGGCTGAATGGATGGTCTACGATACTCTTAGGGCATGGAGGTTCCGGAGGGTCTACTACGGAGGGTACAGTAGGTCGAATGGAGGGTCCGGAGGGTATTCGGAGCGCCTACAGTAAGCTCAAAGGAGGGTCCGGAGGGTATACGGCACGGATACAGTAGGTTGAATGGAAGGTCTTTGGTGCGCCTACAGTAGATCGAATGGAGGATCCAGAGGGTATTCGGAGCGCCTACAGTAGGCTCAAAGGAGGGTCCGGAGGGTATACGGCACGGATACAGTAGGTTGAATGGAGGGTCCGGAGAGTTTTCGAAGCGCCTGCAGTAGGCTCAAAGGAGGGTCCGGAGGGTATACGGCACGCCTGCAGTAGGCCGAATGGAGGGTCTATGGTGCGCCTACAGTAGGTCGAATGGAGGATCCAGAGGGTATTCGGAGCGCCTACAGTAGGCTCAAAGGAGGGTCCGGAGGGTATACGGCACAGATACAGTAGGTTGAATGGAGGGTCCGGAGGATATACGGCCCGCCTGCAGTAGGCCGAATGGAGGGTCTATGGTGCGCCTACAGTAGGCCGAATGGAGGGTCTATGGTGCGCCTACAGTAGGTCGAATGGAGGATCGGGAGGGTATTCGGAGCGCCTACAGTAGGCTTAAAGGAGCGTCCGGAGGGTATACGGCACGGATACAGCAGGTTGAATGGAGGGTATTCGGAGCACCTACAGCAGGCTGAATGGAGGGTCCGGATGGTATACGGCACGGATACAGTAGGTTGAATGGAGGGCATTCGGAGCGCATACAGTAGGCTCAAAGGAGGGTCCGGAGGGTATACGGCACGCCTGCAGTAGGTTGAATGGAGGGTCCGGAGGGTATACGGCACGCCTGCAGTAGGCCGAATGGACGGTCTATGGTGCGCCTACAGTAGGTCGAATGGAGGATCCGTAGGGTATTCGCAGCGCCTACAGTAGGCTTAAAGGAGGGTCCGGAGGGTATACGGCACGCCTGCAGTAGGTTGAATGGAGGGTCCGGAGGATATACGGCACGCCTGCAGTAAGCCGAATGGAGGGTCTATGGTGCGCCTACAGTAGGTCGAATGGAGGATCCGGAGGGTATTCGGAGCGCCTACAGTAGGCTTAAAGGAGGGTCCGGAGGGTATACGGCACGGATACAGTAGGTTGAATGGAGGGTCCGGAGGGTATTCGGCGGACCTACAGTAAGCTGAAAGGAGGGCCAGTAGGTTTTGCGAGAGCGCTCGATCAGGCCCACCCGAGGCTTCGTAAGTTCAGTTGCGTACTACACTAGCCTCCTTTAAGCCTAAATTCCAGTATATGCCATCTAGGGAGTTCAACGGAGGCTCTAACGTAATAATATTCCGTACATTGTTGTACCCTCATTTGGATGAGGGTAAAACAATGAGGGTACAACAACCGCTACCGCAGACCTCTGTTCAGAGAAGGAGGCCTTCATTCCGCGGGTTGAAAGCAGCTCGAAAACTTTGACTCGGGAAGTGCGTCGCTTACACCGCCATCATGAATTGACTAACGCGGGGGATGAGGGGGTGGGGGTGTCGGGCGCTATGTTTTACCATAGAATATGACTAGATAGCGTTTATAGTTTCATCGCTATTGACAATGATTATCTTACCTCATCGGATCAACTCGTACACATTTCCCCTATGTTATTTCGCCAAAGAAAAAACAACTTTTTTCTTCATAGTGTTAAACATGTAAAATTTCGTGCCAAAAAAGAGTATTTGCGAAGAATTTTACTGCACTACTTTATTTTTTAAAAATCTCCGGCTGCAGCAAGCCGGGTAGAGAACCCGGGGTTTCGGCCCTCGCCCTTGGAGGACTGCAACGCAAACTGCAACACCACGAACACTTTGAAAGATTGTCTTCCGAAAAAATTACATTGTAACCACAAACATGTGTAAAACATGCTGGGAAAAAATTCATTTATTCCAACAAATGTGTCACGAGAAAAAAATGCACCATTTTGACCCTTTAAATTGGGCTTCCAGAGAGGCATACCCCGTTAATACTTAAGGGGTTTTCTCACTTTGGACGTTCAAAAAAGGGTATGTTAATGATTTTTTCAAATAGGTTTATATTATAGATAATGATATAAGAGTTGTTCCACTTGATAAATACACTTTCGAAATACATTTTGGAAAAAATAATGTCTTTATGGAACCCAAACAAACTTTAAACGCGTTTTTCTCGAAACACCGTTTTTCGACGGCTTGTTGATAAAATCTTCGAAACTACTGAACCCATCCTGATGGAATTTTAACCACATATTCTTTATCGCTATAGCTATAGCGCATATCAAAGGTTTTTTATAATTTTATATTTACTTTTTTTTTTTGCAAAAACGGTGAAAAAACACGGTTTTTTTTGTTTTTTTCGAAAGAAAGTCCGCCATTTTGTTATTTTTGCGTATATCAAAAATCGTATGAATTGCGCCATTAACATACTGCGCCATTAACATACTGAATCTAAAACCGTTTGATTTTTATGTTTCGGATGATTCATCTTCGAGATTTCGTCAACAGCGCGGTCCTAAAATTTTTGCAGGACATTTTTTTAACTACCATTTTCGTCTATAAATAGTGATTCAAATAAATTTTTAAAAAATTGATGTATTTCGAAAGTGTATTTATTAAGTGTAACAACTTTTATATCAATATCTATAATATAAACCTACCAAAAAAATGCATGAAAATAGCCTTTTTGGCGTCTAAAGTGAGAAGACCCTTTAATACTTTATTTCAAGATTTTAAATATATTGATATTCAATATTTTCATTTGATATTTATTGATTTTCATTTGATATATATTGTAAGGCTCAAAGATTTATATTGAAATAATAATTATCAAGTAGTAGACTCTAAATTGCGCGTTCCGATGTATGCACTTGATCGCATTTGTGTTCCTACGACATTTTCGAACGTAATCGGGATGGGTAATGAATAAAAATCGAGACGGGTTTCGACAATTTCGTTAATTATATATCCATTTATTTCGGATAACTATACACTTCGCTAAAAGTTCTGTTCTCACAATATTTTCAATCGCACTCTTGTCTCTCACAGTTATTCGAATACTAGATCGGGCGAGTGAATTTTTCTTCGTGAATGCGCAAGGATTTTCGGGTTCCTCTCTCTGTCTCTCTCTCTCTCTCTCTCTCTCTCTCTCTCTCTCTCTCTCTCTCTCTCTCTCTCTTCCCTTTCAAATGCCCGCACATCACGCGACGAATAAAAAACTCGCGAGGCAAAATATCTCGGCGTTCCTTAATATACAAAAAAAACGTAAAGCTCCCTAATTTAAACTGACAATTAGGATATATTGCAGTGTCCCATTTTATCGTTTATAACTCTTTTCGCCTCTTTTTTCACGTTTTCTTTTTTCACTCTTATCACGGATAACGACGAGTTTTTCGCTATTTATATTTTTGTTATAACCAGCGTGTGGTACAAGAAAAATTTCCAACTCATTCACACTTTCATTTTCCCGCTCTCTCACATTCAGGCTCGCATTTCCACTTTCTCGCTGCTTCTCAATCGACGATTTATTTACAGGAATATTTACAGCGTGAATTATCACGACGACACCGTCTTTCCGAACAAATTAACCGCTAAACTATAATTACCAATAATTTATTATCATCACTTTAAACATTTTTTTCACGACCGATTATAGTCTTTTATCTTTATCTTTTGCTTTCGCGACCTATCGGTAGTTCGTGTTCGTTAATCCGGCAAATAAATACATTATAATACATGTGGCTACGAAATTACGCGACAGTTATGGTCACTTCGCCATTGTGTGTGCCATCCCCGTGGGCCTCGAGTCTGTGTTTCAAGACGAGCAATTGCGCTGTCCTCTCTCTCACTCACTCTCTCTCTCTCTCTCTCTGTGTGTGTGTGTTTGCGCGCGCGCGTGTGGGTAATATATATATATATATATATATATATATATATATATATATATATATATATATATATGTATACAGATTGGATAATCCTGCGACTGTCGATAGGTCACACCATGTCCTACTATACGCTGGAAGTTCAGTTTAGTAAATGTCCCACATTTTTCGAGATAAAATCATCTTATTTCGGTTTTTCGCATGCCACTTCTACAAATAATAACTTTTTAACCCGGTTTTTTGAAAAATACTCTTGGTTATTTGTTTTATCTGGAAGTTTTGTTTTTAACTTGAAGGGGCTACACCAGTGTGACACTTTGAAAAAATCGATTTTTTTTTGCCTTTTTCGGCAGTTTATATTTTCAAGAATATCATTATCATTTATATCATTTTTTATCAATATCATTTTATCTTGCAAAAATCTATAGTTGAATCTTTGAACGCGTTTATCTCGAAATGAGATTTTTCAAATTTGCTGACATTGTAACTCAAAGAGCAATTATCCGATTGACGTGAAGTTTGAACTGACTATTCTTGAATATATTTACTCTACAATGACGTAGGATATTTTTGATTGGATGAAAATTGACCATTTGGCATTGAAAAAAACGACTATTTTATAGGCAAGAAAACAGACTTTTTTCATAACTACTCCATTTTGTTAGATTTTGATATTTTTCGAAAATCCTACGTCATTTTACAGGAAATACCTTCCAGTTTAACGAAATTTTTTCCTGTTCCGGTTTCCGCTAGTCAATCGGCCGGAATCATGTCAGCAGTGGAGAAACTTTTTTTTTGGCGCCTCCGAAGGCAGCGCATAAGTCGCTTGGATCTCAATATTTTTGTATGAAAAAATTATGTAATATAGGTCAAATATAGCCAAATATATTCTTCATTTTCCGAAACATTTAATTGAGTACTTTGCTTCCAAAAAATTCCCGAAAATCACCCAAATTTTCAGCGTTCGGCTTTCAGCTGGTATAGCCCCTTAAATGGTACGAAAACTCTATGAAAAGATCTTTTACAGATTTTTCATACAAACCAATTCGAACATCGGACTTTGATAGCATGTGGTGTAAAAAAATGTCCTACGCATATCGTGCCAATTACTTAAAAAAGTTGCAGGATTATCCATTCATAACAGAACATTGTAAATATATATATATATATATATATATATATATATATATATATATATATATATATATATACACACACATATATATATTGGGTTAGGCTATAAGTTCGTTCGGTTTTTTAGACTGGAATAAAAGACAAAAACCGAACGAACTTATTTGTCAACCCAATACACACACACCCATATATATATATATATATATATATATATATATATATATATATATATATATATATATATATATATATATATATATATATATATATATATATATTCACTAAAATTCGTAACGGGGGAAATTATTTTAATATTTGCGTAGCTCTCACAGCAAGTCGAAGTCGTGTCGAGTTTTTAATTTCTCCTCGTGTCGATCGGGCCCAGTTGATTTTCAAAAATCGTAGTTCTCACGATTGTCACAAATGTATGTTTTGCCCAACGTCGAATCGAATCGGCTTATTTCTCCGCGAGCAAAAAATCGAACGCGATAAAATGACATTTTTCTTTTCCCTAAACGTCTAGGACTTTTCGTCTATGGAAGTGGGCAACGGCCTTTTCTTGAGAATACCAAGATCCTGAACGTTCTCGAGGAAGGTTTTGTGGTGTTGAGCGACCAGAAGGGGATTGACCGTTTGAACGTCCTTCTTGAGCTCCTCCATGTCCCGCTTGAGTTTCGCTCGTCGATTTTGGAACCACGTTATGACTTGAGCATTGCTAAGACCCAATTGCGCCGCTATCTCGTCGCGATCAGCCGGACTAAGATATTTCTGATAGAGAAAACGCTTCTCGAGCTCGAATATCTGCTGATTCGTAAAGGCCGTTCGACTCTTGCGCTTCTTCTTCGGTTGTTGCCGATTGTTGAAGAGATTCAGATGATTGGCTTGTTCTGTAACGAGAAAAAAAACGGAAAATCACATTAGTAAAGTAATTTCAATATTCACACGGTTTTTAGTAACGTGTTATCAAAGTTCATGATTGATCCACGTACATTGCACATTTGCGCTTTGTACACAACTATATGCCTCCCTACCCCCTCCCAACCCCCGCCAATTCGATTTATTCTTTTTTATCTGATTCTATTGACTCTAAAAGACACCCTGATTTTTTTTTACATATTTCGAAACAACCCTTAGTCAAAAAAAAATTCTCCGAAAGAAGCGCCTTACTTCGGGCGGATACTTCAATATTTCGATACCCACGATGAATTTTTTTGACCATTTTTTAATAACCAAATCACAATCATGGACCTTGAGCAGTTAGCAGTCAATTTTTCGGATTTTTTCAAACCTTAATCGCTCAGAAAGCACAGAAAAAATCATACTTCCACTGCGGATGACAGCTTGAAATTTTTTACTTATAATCACGCATTTTTGGGATTTATGATGATTTTTAAATCGGGGCGTTTTTTCGGAGGAAAACATTTTTTTACCAAGGGTTGTTTCGAAAAATGTAAAAAAAAATCAGGGTGCCTTAGAGTCAATGGAATCAGATTAAAAAAAATAAATCGAAATAAGTACACTTAGTAACAAAACGTTTTTTTTACTAAGGGTTGTTTCGAAAAATGTAAAAAAAAATCAGGTTGTCTTTTAGAGTCAATGGAATCAGATTTTTAAAAAATCGAATCAGGGAAAACGTCCGCCGGATTCACGTGGAATACCTCATATACATGTTAGGAAGGTCGATGCAAAGCCTTAAGGGGGTGATAGGTCACCTCGTTAGGAACATATCTAACCTAGGTTAGCTTAGTCCAAAGTCGAAGGATTTCGAGTTACCATGGTAAGTATAATTTTGGGAAATGTTCTCAAAATTAGGTACTAAGTCGTTCATGATGGTCAAACAGACAATAATTGGCAACTAAAAACTTATTTGGGTCTTAGCTTAATGTGTATCCAATCGACAAACACCAATACAACCATCTGTATCCACACAACGAACTGAATGGGACATGTTGAATTATTTAAAACTTGTCAAAAAATAAAAATACCACTTATGTTAATGCTATTTTTTTAAAACAGCATTGTCGGTCGCACGTTGAAAATAGAAAAATGAAATTTACTCCTCTCTTGAAATTCGACCACAAATCCCTTAGTTCTCGCGTTGCGGTAATTAAATCATGTAATTTTTTACCGAAAATAGGTGAAAAAAAAAATTCGAAAAAAAAATCCGAAAAAATTCTCCCTAACTCACCGAAAACCGATTCAACTTTTTACTGTCTTGAGGTTTTCCTTGAATCCTTGTCGTTATCGCGTTACACGTTAATTTTCAAATAGTCGCTTTTTTTCAAAAAAATAAAAATATCTTGAGAAAAAAAAATCGTACGAAGCTTTAAAAAGAAAGAACATTGAAGCCTGAACTTCCACCTCTATGATTCCAGTCAAAGAAGTGCATACAAAAAATTGTCTGCAACCGGGGTCCACCAGAAGAAGAACAAAAATGCTAAAAATGGTAGTTTGCGAAAAAGGGTACGGGTCGTAAAAAAAATGGTAAAAAAATTGAAAAAAAAAACGGAATGAAGGTGAATTCGTCCCCTTCAAAATGCCGTTTATTAAATTCATTTATGTCAACTATCGGCGAAATGGCATAAACAATGGGTCCGGAACTTTTTTGAATTTTTGTCCGGAAACTTTTTGCCGGTAGTATATATATATATATATATATATATATATATATATATATTCGTCTTTTGTTTGTATCCACTATATCATACTAATAATTTTTTCTCTCCCACATCTCTTTCACGATCATTCTCCATCCTTTTCTTTTTCAGGAGGAACCGTAATCTTCATTCAGACAAATGCTCGGAATGACTCATAAAAATCAAAATACGTACAAATTTCAGCAAATCAATTTCTTCTATTCATACCTAAGATTGATAAAATTTCTTCACGAGTCTGCGACTTGTGACGCAAAAAAAAAATTAGCCGTTTGGAAACCTAACAAAAAAAATTATAACCGCGTTACGGTCGAGGATATAAAACAAGTACTACCTATAAGCGTGAGGGCAAATGTGAAATCTGCGCGGGCTGTCGAGCATTCGGATATATCGACAGCAATGAAAAGGAAATATAAACGTATAATAAAATATTTTCAAACAAAAAACGGGAAAATATAGCTATTCTACAGTTTTTTTTTTCTCAAAAGATCATAAACTTTTGAATGCCACACATGATTTTCCACAGACGGTAGTGTGGACTATATATAAATATACGTATATGTGCGGGTGTGTGTGTGTGTGTGTAGATCTCGTGGATTCCTGGCGGGAGCAACAAATCATATGCATCTCTCTCTTTTTGGCTCCATTGGAATACAACCGCGAGTTATACCAAAGGGGAAGAGATAGGGAGGGCAAGAGAGAGAGAGAGAGAGAGAGAGAGATAAAGGGAGAGCAAGAGATGGTAGGAATTTCTCCATAAAAGTCGTATTACGCGTTCGTTCCGGACCCATCACGAAATTCCATGCTGCAGAAGCTCCGCGGGCTTATACATATATATAAATGTATAGCCTTGTATGTGCACATGCAGGAGCCTTGCAGGGCTCGTGCATACAACTTTAACGCATATATGTGTGTGTGTGTGTGTATATATATATATATATATATATATATATATATATATATATATATATATGCGTGTGCGTGTGTTTGTGTGTTGGTTATATAGCCCATATACATAGGTATAAATTCATATGTATATACCCGATAGGGCTAGTAGCGCGAGGGACGCTTATATAATATCTCACGCTCCTTACATCCGACCCCCTCGTCACGAGATATGTTCGATCCGGCTTTTGCGAAACTGCTCTTCCGAGCCTTGATTCTCGCGCGTATCTCGCAAAACTTTAAGGTCTCGATGTTGGGCAGGCTGAAGAGGATCACGCGAAAAAGTTTCGCAAACAATCGTTCCAATGTCGGTTCAATAATCGATGTCTGGTACCCATAGAAATGATATTTTGAGCCTTGTTCTTGTGGCGGGATATACATTTAGACAGGAAAATAATAAACAATATTGAGGGATTTTTTAAGTTGAGAAATAATTATTCTACAATTATCAAACTTTAGGTATACGTCAATAGTATATTTAAGTATACAAAACAATTTTTTAAAATTAATTCATCATCAAAATGACGGAGCTGTGGCAGAGTGTTACCGCAAGGACTTTGATTTGCAAAAAAATTCGAACATTTTTTCAGTTAGAATATAGTTTCTATGTGACGGTAATTAGAAAAAAAGAAAATGCAAGTTTAAGAAAATGGCATGCATTTGCAAAAGAAAATCAACATTGCATGCAACATTTCTGTAAAATGTGGATTAATTAGTGTTTTTTTCCAATTTTTCAAAAACAATTCTTGTCAAGTCGAAGGTACCGATATTATCAATATTTCTACCAAGATTCAATTCAATTGGCTTAATGGTTTTGGAGTAATCATGCACGCTAATTTCGATAAGGCAGTTTTGAGAAAAACGCGTTTGAATTTCACGCTCGCTCCGAATGCGAGCGGTGAGGCGCAGCGTTGACGGGCTGTAACGTTTGAAGTTTTTCGAATTTTGCTTTGAAATTTGAGGAAAATATTCTTTATCTATAGTTCTATCGTTTGAAGAAAAAAAAATCGATTTTTTTATCGTTGTAAATGTATATGCCGCCTTAAGAACGTTCTTGAGAACATTATGACAATTTCGTCATCAGTGTCATAATGTACTGAGTGATTTGACAGTTTTTTCATAACACTTTTTTCATGCTGTATCGTGCGTAATACTGCCTTTCAACGATGAATGGAGGCATCTGAACCTAACCCTACGATAAAAAGTGTTTTTTTTTTCAAATTGTCAATTTTGTAAAAACGGTGTAGGCGATTGATTTCAAATTTCGAGGGTGCATCGTCAGTATGAGACAAAGAATTTACTGTATAAATTGGAATAAACTGGTAACATTTCGTCAATAGACCCGAAACACTTTAAGAAAAAAACTTGAATTTTTTATAACTCCTTCAATTATATTAATGTTTTGATATAAAATTTGTCATACAGATTTGTTAATGTACATGCAAATATTGTAAATGCAGGCATCTCTCTATGTTAAACAGTGTATTTTTTTTTCAAATTGTAAATTTTTTAAAAACGTTGTCGACGATTGATTAAAAATTTGGAGGATGCGTTCAGTACATGTATATGATAAAGAATTTACTGTAAAAAGTATGATCAAATGATAACATTTCGTCAATAGTCCCGAAACACCTTGAGAAAAAAGTCGCTTCCATTTGTCTCAGGTCGACCGGGTGGCCAAAATCAAGTCCACCGTTGAGCACCTCATGTTCAAAGGTCCTTCGCAATTTTTTTTTATAACTTCTTTAAACATATTAATATTTTTGTATAATATTTGTCAAACAACTCAGTAATGTACATACAAATATTGTAAATGTTCGAGCGATTTTTTAATCATCTTACTTATTTCACCAAATTTTGTTTGAACAACCATGACGTTCGGGTCATTACAGTACATTATAGTATTGTATTAATGTAATGATCCGGATTCCTCGAAAAACTATATTTATCATAAGTGTGCCAACATTTAGCTGATTGTGATTGTGAAGACATTGGGTCTTAGGTAAAAATCGGCATGGAAGAATCCCTCAAAGTCAAATGTCTATAAAACCAGCCTTTCGCATATATACAGAGTGTCCTGTTATGAATCCTTCAACTATCGATAGGTCAGATCATATCCTACTAAATGTTCGAATTTTAGTTTAGTAAAAGTTCCACGGTTTTGCCATTTCTACAAGGGATAACTTTTTGGACCCGGTTTTAAAAAAATACTCTACGTTATTTGTTTTATCTAGAAAAGTCTCCTTTTCAACCTTAAATGTGAAGGAAACTTTAAGAAAAAAAAATCTGATTCAAAATTTCATACAAACCAATCCGAACACCTGACTTTGATAGCCTGCGGTGTTAAAAAAATGTACCATGCATATCGTGCCAATTACTTAAAAAAGTTGCTTACTTATTATCCATTCGTATCATTTGTAGAAATGCCGCGCGAAAAACCAAAATTAGATAGTTTTTTCAAAAAATAACATAAAATCTCGAAAACCGTGGGATTTTTACCAAACTGAAATTTCAGTATATGGTAGGACATGATCTGACCTATCGACAGTTGCAGGATTGTCCATTCATGACAGGACACCCTGTATATATATATTGCGTTGAGTTAAATGGTAAAAAGAAGTGGGTGAGAATGAAGAATCTTAACAGAAACTATAGCACATATATCTATACGCGGTCATGTATATACACGTGTCTATCGGAGTAGAGGTCCCATGGACAAAGTAGCGGAGTCGTTGGTGGATCAAAGGCAGCCGCCATCGGTCACACCTGCGCAACCTGCGTACAATCCGAACCAAAAATTCAACCTGTTCCGCCCGTCGCGGGCGAGACGAGGAAAAAGTCACTGGAGGGACGGAGAAAGGGATATGTATACGGCGGTCAGAGAGAGCAAGCACGTGTTAAACGTGCCCCCTACTGGGGTATGTGTGTGTACGTGTGTCGTCGTTCACAAACAACCGGATCGTCGAACAGTCATCAGCGGCTCAAAGAGGCTTGTTTGCGTCAAGTGTATTAACCTTTTGTACTGAATACATTTGCTTTTTATGCCCTCTTCTTTCTCGGCGGAGGGCAGGTTTTGCCCCATCCACCCCCACCCCCGATATGAAAATTTCGAAAATTACGAGGTCCAAGAACAAGTGTGATGGGAAAGTGAGGACAAAAGTGAAAAGTTTCAAAAGTGAACCGACAACAATGAATTCCAATCGGAATAGTGAATGGAAATGATTCCTGAATGAGGTGGATCCGAAAGATGATTCACGATTCCAGCATAGTTGATATCTCAAATTTGTGTTGCCGACATATACAAGTTCGTGGGAAAGTTTTTGTCGGGTCGATCTATTTGAAACGAGAGAAAGAGATACTCCCCACCGTTCGATATATACATTTGTATATATACAGGGTGTCCCACAACCGAATGAGTTACCTGGAATGGGGGATTGGGGTCGAAATTCTAAGTCGATTGATATAAGCATGTGTGGGTCTCAGATCAACCTCCGAATTATTATTAATTTTTCAAGGCGGGCCAATCGCGTACGTCAGTGAGCGATACGCGCGTGCAGTGGTGCTCCCGCCGGGCGCACCTGATTGGCCCACCTTTAAAAATTAATAACAATTCAGGGGTTGGTCTGAGACCCACACATGCTTATATCAATCAACTCAGAATTTCACCCCCAACCTCCCATTTCAGGAAACGCATTCAGTTTTTGGACACCCTATATATATATGTATATGTACATATATAGGTCCGTGGTCTCGTAATAAGGATAACGATTCGGGACGAAAAGTCGTATTATGTGCGCGCGCGTTTGTGTACATACATACGTATATGTAAGACGACCCGACTGTATCGGATGATTAAGGAGACGGCGTATCGGATTTTGATGTTCCCCTTTCCTTTATTCTTTTCGTTTTTTTTGCTCCCTCGCTCTCTCGTTCGTGTCTTTTTATTTTCATTACTTCTCCGTTCTTTCTTGTGTTGGTATACAATGGCGCATAATCGAAGACGCTTATTGCCGCGAGCTCGTATGTATACGGGACGGATTGTGATCCTTTCTTTCGTTCTTTCTTATCCCTCGTTATCTGTCCGGATATGGGTCAGGGAAAAAATGAATGGACGAAAAACGAAGAGACGACTCGAAGGAGTGAGTAAACAAATTAATTGATTAGTGGGGACAATTTTTGTATACGCGTGCACACTTGTAGGCCGTCTCAGCAGCTTGTGGGCGTACGATCGAATTGACCGGGTATGCGCTTCACCTTTGAGAGGTAGGGGAGAAGCACCTAAGATCGTTGCTTAATATCGGATAGTGGACTTAATCGAGTTTTCCTGTAGTGGCATCTGTTTTTGATTTTATACTTTTGGTTGCCTGACAACAAAAATGGCACGACAGTGAACTGAAGTTACTTTTCGCCGGCGTTAACAAATATTTCAGCATGAATTAATAGCATTTATTTGACTTAATAAATATATAATGTTCGCAAAAATAGCAAAATGTACAAAAGTATTACCGTTCATATTCGGCCATCTCAAATCTTAATATTGGATATTCAACTGAGCCTAATATTGGATATCCGTTTGTGCGAAAATGTTCCTAGCTACCCAACCATTAACTCATGAAGACTGATTGATAACAATTACAAAGCTAAACCAATAAGCGTTTTGTTTTATTTTACATAAAATAGTCCCCTAATATCACAGGTAAAGAATAATGGACTTTGGGCCCTTATATCAGATATCCAATTAATCTTTTTTTAAACCATGATTTGTGTCAACTTTTGTAAAAAAAAAACTCAGTCTTTAAATGCAATGTGAAAAATAATGGGCCACATCTTGTTGTATACGACATGTGGATCATATAAATCTAAAATTTGAAGGTCATAGAAATTCTTTTTTTTTCTTCTATTTCAATCAAAAGTATCCGATATATGGTGCTGAGAGCGAAGAGAGAGACAGAGAGAAAGAGAGAGGAGAGGAGACAAGAGGAGTCGAGAGGTGACGAGAGGAGACGAGAGGAGACGAGAGGTGACGAGACGAGACCAGAGGTGACGAGACGAGACGAGAGGTGACGAGACGAGACGAGACGAGACGAGAGGTGACGAGACGAGACGAGAGGTGACGAGACGAGACGAGAGGTGACGAGACGAGACGAGAGGTGACGAGACGAGACGAGAGGTGACGAGACGAGACGATAGGTGACGAGAGGAAACAAGAGGAAACGAGAGGTTACGAGAGGAGACGAGAGGTGACGAGAGGAGACGAGAGGTGATGAGAGGAGACGAGAGGTGACGAGAGGATACGAGAGGTGACGAGACGAGACGAGAGGTGACGAGACGAGACGAGAGGTGACGCGACGAGACGAGAGGTGACGAGAGGTGACGAGAAGAGACGAGTGGTGACGAGAGGAGACGAGAGGAGATGAGAGGTGATGAGAGGAGACGAGAGGTGACGAGAGGATACGAGAGGAGACGAGAGGAAACGAGAGGAGACGAGAGAGAGAGGGAGAGGGAGAGAGTGAGAGAAAGAGAGTATATCGTTGCCCTTTTTGCCGGAGGCGCGAAAGCTGAACTCGCATTGTAGGCGTCATCCTCGTCGACGATCAACGAGTAAAAGAAAAAAGAGCAGTGAGAGAGAGGAAGAAAGAGAGCAAGAAACATCGCTCGCCGAAGTTGCAGACGCGAGTTTGCGCTATCCGAGCTCTACACAGCATCCCCCGCGAGCCATGGCAAAACGAGCCAGAGATCATTGGCAACATCGGCAGACAGGCGGAGAGATAAAGGGTGAGAGGGAGGTTGAGAGAGAGAGAAAGAGAGAAAGAGAGAGAGAGAGAGAGAGAGAGAGAGAGAGAGAGAAAGGCCGGTAAAAGCCAGCAGCCAAGCGCAAAAGAGACAGAGAGGCGCTGAGATATTAGTTTCTGCGGTCGACTCTCCGCGGAGATTTAATTCGTTTGATGTTCACGAATTCGCCGCTTCTTCTTCTCCTACTTCTTCATCTTCGTTTTCTTCGGCTTCTCTTCCTCACTATTTTACTTCATCTGTTCCGGGCCCATCACCTCAGCATTTCTTATCCACAACAAACGTGATCTCTCTCTCTATCTCTCTCTCTCTCTCTCTCTCTCTCTCTCTCTCGCTCTCTCTCTCGCTCACTCCCTCGCTTCCACTATTGCCAAAATTAATTTATTTTCTTGCGCATATACGTGCGTGTCAAAGAATCGCGCGGATGTCCCCTGGAGATTTAATTTCCAGATACGAGATAAATGGCCGTCACGAAAAATTTGATCACATTAAACGCGAAGTAATCGCCTCGCCGTTCGAAATTTTCAACGGATTGTCGTGTGTGATACGGGTGACAGTTCGCATTTAATTATAATTATTATAATACTCGATATATATAATGATCATTGTTGTGCGAAATGATCGAAGCGAGTTCGCGTGCTCTCAGCCATTTCCGTTCCGTTCGAACGGATCGGTCCGCCGCGGCCTATCTATTGCCCGCACGGACGAATGAAATTGGCGCCAATATGGACCACGCTTTTGGTGTCGGTGTACTTTCGCGTGTCGACGAATTCACTCCGAAATAAAAGTCCTCGCGTCAAACGAGATGGGGAATTTGAGTAAGCCACGAAAAAAAAATCTCGAACGAACATTTTTTCGTTCAGGCTGAAATTTTTTCAGGACCTGAGATGAAATTTGCAACGCACGTAAGGCGCGTTTTCCAGAAGGGATGGAGAATTCTCCAGGGCTGGAATGCTTTGTTTTTCCTAAGACTCTACCGTTTATGAGGAAAATTGGGTTGGGACATTTGTGAGGTTATGTTGATCTTGTACATGCGATAAAGGGTTATGCTTAGTTGTAAAAGTCGAAAAATCACTTATTTCAAAACCAATATATTTCGACGGTATATCGTCTTATATACGTTGCCTGAAAATTTCAAGGTGATCGGATCAAACGTTTTCAAGGTCGGTGAGCAAAATACGTTTGAAACTACTAGCAACCCATCTTTCTAAAAATTCTAGGGAATTTTCCAAGTGAAAAAGTATAGTATTAGATCGAAGGATTTTCATTTCCGATTTATACTTTCGATTTAATGAACGAAACGTGCCCATATTTTTCGGCAAAAATCAAGACTCACTTTGAGCACGGCGCCATTTTGTTTTAATTTTATATTTCGGAAATTTCTTGAATTAATCATAGGATAAACTCATATTCTCATGAAATTAGTTTGATTTTTTATATTAGATAACCTGGTTAGGAAGGGTTCCAATTTGTAGGTTGTTCCATATTGTAAGCAAACCCAAACAAAAAAAAATCGAAGTATCGGCGCCCGCACGCAAATTTCTATTCAGCACAGGGTACGCCGCACCCTTGAATATACGATAAAAATATACGACCGGTCCATATTACCCCACGGGTCCATATTTGCATGCACCACTCTGTACGGGGGGTTTGGGGAATAGTGCCTAATTGAACATGCTAAAGAAATCTTTTCGGACTGCTCCGTTAGCAGCTGTATTTTT
>OY723385.1:10468785-10473028 GCA_963210295.1 Ophion ellenae | reverse complement strand
ATACAGATATATGACGGGTTCAAAATATCCTTTCCGCACTTGTGTGTGTATATTCTTATATGTGTTATGCTGTGTATGTTGAATATGTGTAGATTCAAATGCATGTGTATGCATGTATGTGCAACGTTCGTACGTGCACGACGAAAGGGTATAGCCGCAGATCGATACCCCTGCAATGTCGTATAATGTTTGATCCACCTTAGTAACTACGTGCTAACGTATGCAAACAACCTCTCGTCAAAATGACCCCCCGGCGAGTTCTCTGGGTACGGTTACAGACCAACTTGCGTGCATCACATACCTAAATTTCTATGTACACATGTATATGCATTTGTGGCAGCGTATCATCCGACATTTAGTTGTTGCAGTGAACCAAGGAAGTACGTAGTCCCGCTATTAGTGGAAACGGAGGTATATAAGCCTGAAATTTTAATGAGAGACGATTAAAATACGTTGTACGACAATTTCGCGTTCTCTCGTACAAATGAAACTTATTTGTTATCGCGCTGCGATAAGTGGCGATTTTTTTTCAACCTGGCCTCCTCAGAGAGATTCGTACGGGTGACACTTTGCAGAATTTACGAACGAAAGTTCGTAATAACGTGAACAGAAAGGGGGAGAAAAAATCATGCTTTTGTCTCTTCAAGTTGCTTAGGGCATGGAGCGAATCGTGCACAGTCCGGGTGGAGGAGGAGACGGAACGAGCAAGTGGAGTGCACATTTGTATACTTTTGCGATGGGTCTGGTGTTGATTTTTTAAATTGTTGGATGTGCAATTTGAAGTGATTTCGAATGACGAATAGCGAAGTGCCTTAGGCCATTCTAGAGGGCGAAAAAATAGGCTTTTTGGGGATTTTTTTTCAGAAAAACTACAAAATAAATCGATGTTACAAAAAAGGGTGTTTATCATACATATCAATAACGGCATACAATCATTTTTTTTAAGCGATTAATTTCAAAATAGCAATTATGTAGCGTTTATCTCAAAACTTCATTTTTTAAGTTGGCGAGAAAAAACACTCAGACAATTTTCAACCGATTCACTTGAAATGTTGAATATATCTTGAAAAATAAATTGTCTATGGAAGTACGTA
This sequence comes from Ophion ellenae, assembly GCA_963210295.1. Classification (NCBI taxonomy): domain Eukaryota; kingdom Metazoa; phylum Arthropoda; class Insecta; order Hymenoptera; family Ichneumonidae; genus Ophion; species Ophion ellenae. The sequence continues at coordinate 10,471,934 of OY723385.1, read as the reverse complement.
GGATTTTTTTTATATTGCATAGTTCATTTGTTATTCACAATTATGTGACGAATTTTTAGGCAAATTTTTCACTTTCTGAAAATTGGGGTCAGATAATTGTGAAATTAATTTTGAAATTCAACGCTTCCAAAAAATTATTCTACAGTGACTAATATGTATGATAAACACCCTTTTTGTAGTCTCAATTTATTTTGTAGTTTTTCTGAAAAAAATCCCCCAGAAGCCTATTTTTTGGGCCTCTAGAGTGGCCTAACCCCTCAATCGGGAGGCAAGAAAGGGCGCTATTGAGCGGTCACCCATCCGAGTATTGGCCCAAGCCAATGCTGCTTAAGGCCGGAGCCTGAATTAGAAGGTTCGAAAAATGGTTTTTTTCGTCAAAAATATTAAAAAATTATTTTCAAAGTTGAAGAGGCCAATTGTAAATATCTTGGAAGATACAAGGCCAAAAGCAGAGATTCCTCCTGTTGACCAGAGCTGATATTGAAAACTTTGAAGTGCGTTTTCTCCAGTTTTCATTTTCACGACTTTTCCAAACTGGCGGGCGTGATAGCAAAAAATTCAAACGACCTATTGAATCAACCCACAGTTTAATTTCTTCAGTATGAAAATCTCTTCAAAGTGAACTAAAAAAGTCATTGAAAAAGTCTTTTTAAATCATTTTTATAGCAGTTAAAGTGTTTTTTACCACATTTTTATTTCATACCTGAGTGAAGTTATAATTCACGATTTTCTCAGCTTTTCCTTAGTTCACCCAGAAGAAAAATATATGCCAATTGAAAATTCTATTGGTTTTTTTCTTTCAATCGAGAATGACGAGTTGCATCATTCCCGCCGATTGGGGACTGCAGTGGCAAGACGCACATGGAATAGGCTGATAAATCTGCAGTCATTTATTATTACATGTTGAATTTTTTTTATACATTTCAAATATACATGAAAAGATACCTCAATATTTACTGGGCTCACTTTTTTTCCCTTCTAAAAAAATTCCCGAAAAAAACGTTTTTTTTACCTTCTAATTCAGGCCCCTCGCCACGGGAGATCGTCACCTGTGTGGCCATTATTTTCGGTGCTTCTACTCTTAAGTTTATCCACAATTGCCAAGTCCACTCTCTCCCACGAGAAAGCCAAAATTTAGAAAGTGCCCCGAGAGAGACAATCATCATGAGAAAACAATGCGAGAGTATATTTTGATCCGTGCCTCCGTTGTGTTTTACCCTGTACAAAACTTCCGATTTCACTCAATCTTACTTTTCCTTTTTTTTTGTATCTGATCGTGAATTGTGTAACTCATTTTGAAGCGCGCTAATGCGCTGCGGAGCGCGATTCGGGCTTCCCACAAGGCCTATTAAGGAACGCGCGTGCGCCCGCGAGTGAGGGCCAAAAATTTGGATGACGTTGACGAATCGCGAAACGAGATAATTAACGAGCACCGGGTGATAATAAAATTGGACATGCGCTCTCACTTTTAACGTGAGTAGAATACGCGACGTAATACTCACGGCAAATTCGTGAGAGAATTATATATATATACATATATATATGCGTATGTGTGTGTAGAAAGACTAGAAACGGACTGATTTTTAAGGAGAAATGAACGAAAAAAAGCGAACAAAGACTCAAATTTGCAGATAAACGATCTTCAGCAATTTTTCGCTCTTTTGCGTTTATTCATGCCTATGTAAAGAGAGAGAATGGAAGAGGGTGAGGGAAGTACAAGATCGCTAATGCGTGTTTTGTACCATACACTGTGTATATACGTGGGTGCGAAAATAAATTGTGGAACTCGTAATAAAATGACCAGGGAGCGTTCGTATATTACGCGATAAGCCATCAAACGAGAGTACCTTGAATCCTCGACGATATTTTTCCCTCTAAAACAGGAAACGGAGAATATCCGTGTACGGCTTTTTTTTGCTCCGAGATCTAGGGTTTTTATTTTCTCGAGACTGGGAATTTCAATAACCTGGACACCTGGAGAAATGGGGCATCGCCGATGGTCGCCATTGCCTGCTATCTTCAAGCAGTTGTTTCGTCAAGCGAACTTGAATGATATTGAATGTCCAGCAAACTCTTTGCTTTCTCATAAAAAAGGACTACTCAATGTCCCAAGAACCATCTCACGAAAAAGGAAAGTGTGGGGTAGTTCTTCGTCCCTGCCGTACGTGGAAGCCAAGAAGATTACCTGTTTGGGTTTGTCGTTGTACGACTTGGAGGATCTTCATAAAATTGAATGCCTAGGGACTCCTCAATCCCCGCAGGAATGATCTCACCAACAAGGAAAATGTAGCGTAGTTCTTCATCCCTGCCGTACGCTGAAAGGACGAAGATTGCTTGTCTGGGTTTGTCGTTGTACGACTTTGAGGATCTCTATGATATTGAATGTCCAGCAAACTCTTTGCTTTCTCATAAAAATGGACTCCTCAATCCCCGAGGAACGATCTCACGAATAAGGGAAATGTAGGGTAGTTCTTCAACCCTGCCACACGCTGGAAGCCATGAAGATTACGTGTTTGGGTTTGTCGTGGTACGACTTGGAGGATCTCTATGGAATTGGATGTCCAGCAAACTCTTTGCTTCCTCATAAAAGAGACTCCTTCATCCCCGCAGGAATGATCTCACCAACAAGGAAAATGTAGGGTAGTTCTTCATCCCTGCCGTACGCTTAAAGGACGAAGATTGCTTGTCTGGGTTTGTCGTTGTACGACTTTGAGGATCTCCATGATATTGAATGTCCAGCAAACTCTTTGCTTTCTCATAAAAATGGACTCCTCAATCCCCGCAGGAACGATCTCACGAACAAGAAAAATGTAGGGTAGTTCTTCATCCCTGCCGTACGCAGAAAGGAAGAAGATTCCTTGTTTGGGTATGTCGTTTTACGACTTGAAGGATCTTCTTAAAATTGAATATGCCGCAAACTCTTTGCTTCCTCATAAAAAAGACTCCTTCATCTTCGCAGCAATGATCTCACGAATAAGGAAAGTGTGGGGTAGTTCTTGATCCCTGCCGTACGCTGAAAGGAAGAAGATTGCTTGTTTGCGTTTGTCGTACGACTTGGAGGATCATCATGAAATTGAATGTGCAGCAAACTGTTTGCTTCCTCATAAAAAAAGGACTACTCAATGTCCGAGGAACGATCTCACGAATAA
>OY723385.1:10383785-10463785 GCA_963210295.1 Ophion ellenae | reverse complement strand
GTATGTTTTTTTTTTAATTTCAATATAAGGTACAAACATGGAGGTTATGTGGGGAATACAATTGCCGATAAATGGTCGTCTCGCCACTGTTTGCAAACGTTCACGCTTTTGACAAAATTTTCAATATCATTATGGCATAATTGAGGAGTTTATCGAATTTGACCATTTATCGAGTTTATCGAATTTAACAATTTTTTTCGTACGAAAAAGTGATTCACTCGTAAAATTAATTACACATCTTTTTAGTATGAAAATGAAGCTGTGAGGATTTTTTTTCGATGTACAAAATGGCCGACTGCTCGAAACTTCTCGAAACAGCTTTTTTCCAATTGGCGTGACAAATAACTTCAACAATTTTCACTCGATTTACTTCAAATTTGAAAGTTATGTTCCTAATGCATTTCGCAGAGAAGTACGTACGGAATTTCTGATTAATCGAAAAGTTTTCATCTTATGAGCAGTTTTAAGGAAAATTTTCACTGAAAATTCATTTCTTAAGGCGAGAAATCCCTTAAGAATTTTCGAAAAATCGATTTTTTTATATATTTCGCAAGTATGATGCCCAAAGAATAAACTGACCAAAGGAAAACTCGGAATATTGAATATTTGCGGAGTTATCGCATATAGTCTACAGGGCGGGGACAGCATGCGGTCAGTTAGCGAGTAAACTTTAAACGCGATTATCTCGAAACTACTTTTTCAAAAACTGCTCGTGTTGTAGCGCAAAAAGTTATCGACCGATTTGGATGATATTTTGGGAAGTTACTCTCAGTAATATTATCGGAAGGATATACCTAACGTTTGAAAGGTAGCGTGTAAATAAATAATTTTTTTCGGGTCAAATATGTCGAAAAAATGGTCGAAAATTCGAACTTTGGAGTAAAAAGGCTCCCAAACTTTCAATTTTGCACTTTTTCATCATTTTGTAGGTATATCCTTCGCCTTAATATGTCAGTAAACGAATGACACTTATTAAATCTTTTTCAGATCAACAGGAAAAGAGTGACGACTGCAGCACTTTTCGATGTCGCGGAAAACGCGTCCGAAGTCCCTTAATAACACTGCCATTTTGTTGGTCATCCCAAAAAAATAAAAAATTCTTTAAACTCGACAGTAATAATAAACTCATTTCCAAATTTGAAAATGATCAGATTATTTTATCCCCTCTAAAAAAAATTCTCGAAAAATACTTATTTTTCACGCTCCTAAAGGGATTTCTCGCCCTAATTTCAAATACCTACGACTTTTGAATAAAACAATATTTTTTTAATTCCGTACGTACTTCTCTAGGCATTCTAATGTAGATTGACGAGAATTTTTGTTTTTTGTTCTAGGTAAAAAATTGTGGATGCCAAATGTCACGCCGCGGAGCGCCTAAAAAAAGATAACAAAAGAAAATATTACGCCATTTTGTACACCGAGAAAAATATATTTTTTTTTTTCTACCAGCTTAATATTCATACTAAGTAGATGTGTAATTAATAGTATGAGTGAATCACTTTTTCACACGAAAAAAAATTGTTAAATTCACACATGATTTTCTACCCGTTACTGTGGCCTAAGCCCTTAAGGGGTTACCCCCACTTGCCATTTTGAAAAAATCGATTTTTTTTCAACGGCCATTTGCCACTAAACAATGTAATATTTTTCAATAAAAAAATTACTGAAAGTTCTTCAAGATGTGTTCTTTAAGATGGTATATTGATGGATTAAAAAAGTTCTGTAGTTTCCTTTAAAAAAATTCATGAAAAAGGACTTTTTTTGCGCTACAAGTGGGGGTAACGCCTTAAAATAAAAATATTCGTACTTTTCAAAACAATAATACGTTTTATTAATTTAAAAAAATGTCAGGTCATTTTAAAACACCCTTTATATCTGTATCTCTCTGTTACTCCATCCCACTCTCTCTGGTGCCCTTTGCTGGTAATGTGGGAGCATATCGTCGCATCGTCACGGCAGAACGTCTATTTCCGGCCTTTACTTTCTTCGTTCATCAGTTGCGTCTCTCTCTCTCTCTCTCTCTCTCTCTCTCTCTCTCTCTCTCTCTCTCTCTCTCTCTCTCTCTCTCTCTCTCTCTCTCTCTTTCTCTCCCCCCCCCCCTTCTCGCAGCTCTTTTGAGACATTAGGTACATCTTACTCCCTCCGCCGGCTTCTGTCCTTGGTGCTGGTTGCTTTGAAATCGTGTGCATGTCGAGCGGGTTGTAGATACGCTCCACGCCGGTCCACGTGCCGCTGATTAGTGTAATTAGCCAGGATGAAAGAACTCGCGGATAGACGAAGAAAAAATGCACGAGAGTCACACAGACACGCGCGCACGTATGTTCACGTGTCTGTATGGGTGCGATAAACTTTGTTTCATTTCACGAAATCCCTTGCCCAATTAAATCCTGTCCGAGCCAGTAAAGATTCGTGAATTATTAGGGAATCCCATTCGGTTGTATGCGGACCGGGCTAACATCCGTTTCGGCTTGGCCCAAATAAAACCCAAATACAAGTACGAAATTAAATATCGAATTATCCCTGCTCGATAATAATGTGACGTATAATGTTACAATGTTTGCTCGGGGAAACGAGGAAATTGATAATTGGTCCACGGATATTGCTCGCGTTATTATTATTATTTATTATATTTTCATATGCAGAAAGCTTGAAGTACGAGGTAGCAGGGATTAAGAGATCCATTTGTGATAAATTTGCGGATAAATAAGAATGGATATTTTCAAAATTATTTAAATGACACTTTGACAATTATCAGCGCACGTTTTTTTACGCGGTAGCCATATATAAATTTTTATATTTATATAAATACAAGTGATTATAGGTATGGTGTACGACAATAAAATATAAACAAATATTCATTCTCACCGAATTTAAATCTTCTACTTTTCAGTATCAATAAATACATTTAGGGGAAAATAATCAAGTTGAAAAAATGAGTATACAAAAAAAAACGATCAGAAAGATACAATGGAAAGAGAGAGGCTTTATTTCTCTCTACACGACTACCATGAACATTTTTTTTTGCGAAAGGGAAGAAGAGGAGGTGAGAATTATTCTTCTATATACGGGGATGATGGGAAGAGAGCGAAGGAGAAATCCGGCGGTATGTCGACTAATAGGTTTCTCGTCATTTCCGACGTTATCTATCGCTTCATTATAAGACACGTAACCTCCCGTTGTCTGTGTCTGACTCGCCGGGCTCACATTACACGATATAGTTACATCTATACTTAACACATACACACACGCATCCACACATCTGTATATATATATATATATATATATATATATATATATATATATATATATATATATACACACACACACACATATATACATATGCATAGCTGCATTTTGCTCGTTTTAACAGTGAGACAGTTTATTATGCGAAGAATGTCGACACCAATTTATTATCATGCACATACACATGCACCGTACACTCATGCGCGAGCATACTGGTGGTGCTAGCGCCGCCACATCCACCTTCGGAATATTTAAATACCGGAATTGCCGGTCTGTCAATTATTTTATCATTCCATGCTATGTATGAGAGTTCGATATAGACGAATGATGAATATCGCGAGGCGCGTATTTTCACCCTCTATTCCACATCTCTTCTCGACCGCGTGTAAAAATGCATACGCTATTTGTTTAATGAATTGTAATAAATGCTATCGAGTATATGATTCAATATAAAATATCGGTAATTACTCTTTAATTATGAGTGTATAATAATGTTTATAATTGCAATTATTACTAAATATTATCACACTGTTGCATTATTTAATTACAATCGTACGTTCATGATATAATCGCAGTTTTATTTGCTCCAATCATATAATAAGGTCCAGTAATAAGGTGTTTAATTTACAATTTTGTTTTGTTTTGTTTTTTTTTTCATACGCGAAATGCAATCCGTGTCGTCGTACTTCACACCACATTTTTGTTTTCACGTCATTCGTACTTTTTATCGACGACAAAACACATGGCACGTGACTGTCGTCCATGAGGCCCAAGGAGGGTTCGTTTACAAATGCTTTCGGTGAAACCAAGCTCCCCGTGGTGAACGGCTAGTTCCAAGTTCTTGAGGGAGAAAACGTGACGAAAATTTTCGTAAGGAAAGACGTCCCAAGCCCTTTCCTGTTATGACCCTTGAGGCCTCCTGCGTGTAGTATTTAATTTTTAAGGCTCAGGAAGGAAATATTTGCGTCTTGTGGTGGGGAAAAAAAGGAAAACAAATTTTTGAGGCTCGAGAGCAACGGTATGGATTCTTGGAGACGTGTCGTCGACTGACAGGACATCATCTGTTAGAGTCATTAGTCACCATGTCATCACTGTTGGAATTGAAATCCACCAAAACATGCTCTTCCCTCTCTCTCTCTCTCTCTCTCTCTCTCTCTCTCCCTCTCTCTCTTCTAAAGTATCTTACATTTACTATGACCAGTGCATGGTCGCCATTGTAACAGTCTGTTAATTTTCATTAATTTTAATGTCTATCACAATTTTATTATATGGGGGTTGGGCTGTATTTAAATGCCATTTTTATGTTAATTCTTTATGTTTTTATTTTTTTTAATTTTACTTCCTTGCGTATGATTTATGTGCTCTATCTAATTCCTGGTTATTTTATTTATACACGGTGTTCGGCGCATGGGCCAACACATTTTTTTAGAGATTAAGGGCTCATTTGCTATTTTTTTCACCCTTAGACCCTATCCTAAGTGTCACGGTAATTGAGATATGATTTTTGTTCGTTTTTTTTAATAATCCATGTCTTTAAATCGTCATAACTTTTTTTATTCATGGTTGAAATAGCATGAAATGAGTTTTGTTGTATTCTGGAATGTATGTTTATTATATATTAGTCATTATTTAATACAGTTGGTTTCAAGAAAATTACTCTTGAACTTCCAGTCTTAAAAAAGTGCAAATGCATGAAAAATGTCAACATCTATATTCATTATAAAAAAAAATATTCTCTTCATTTTTACCACATAATGGATGATTTCTATGACATGGAGCATATCGTTAGAAAGGGTATTAATTAGAGAACTTTTTAAAACGAAACTAAGATAAAAATAGCGTTTAGTTTTTTTATAATGAATTTAGAAGTAGACATTTTTCGAACATTTACATATTTTTAAGGCGTTACCCCCACTTGTAGCGCAAAAAAGGCCTTCTTCATGATTTTTTTTAAAGAAAACTACAAAACTTTTTTAATCGATCAATATACCATCTTAAAAAACACATCTTGAAGAACTCTCAGTAGTTTTTTTATTGAAAAATATTACATTGTTTAGTGGCAAATGGCCGTCAATGAAATAATGTTTTTATATACACGGTTTGTGGTGACCAACATTGCGGCGAAGTGGATCATCTGAAAAAAAAATGCGGATGGATTTAGTCAAAAATGAGTATAAACTAGTCTTTAATCGAAGGATTTTAAAAAATATTCATTTTTCACAAAATGGCGGACAGTCAAAGTTAATGGTTCGATTTTAACGAAAAAAACGGCCGTTTTTTGGCTATAAAACGGCCATTTTTTTCGAAAAAAAAAATCTAAAGATTAAAGACTACATTTTTATGTATTAAATAAGCCTGTAAAATTTCAAGAAGATCGGTTCATTACTGTTCGAGTAATCTTGGTCACCGACTTCAGAAATGCCATTTTGAGAAAAACGCGTTTAAAGTTTCTCTTTCAACGCTCTTTCAACGCGGATTCTTCTCTTTCAACGCTCATATCTCAGTCAATTTTGTTCGGATCGACTTGAAATTTTCAGGACATATTCTCAGATACTTATACTTCAAAAAAATGCAATAAAAAAATCGATTTTTTCAAAATTGCAAGTGGGGGTAACCCCTTAAGACTTTGGAAGTGCATGAGCCATTTTCTTGAAACCAATTGTATCGAATAATGACTAATTTATAATAAACATACATTTCAGAATACAACAAAAGTTATTTCGTGCTATCACAACCACAGACAAAAAAGTGATGACGATTTAAACGTGAAATTTTGGGTAATTAAAAAAAATCTTATCTTAATTACCGTGACACTTAGGACATAGGATCTAAGGGTGAAAAAAGTAGCAAAGCCCCCCCCCCCCCCCTCCAATACCCCAAAAAATTGCGTCGGTCCATGTGCCAAACACCCTGTATAATTTTCCGATGTTATTTCATATATGTTGTTTATTATTTTTGTATTTTAGTCATCTCATATATCTTATACACGTTATTTTGGTTAATTTCGTGATTAGTTCACCTTATTTGTACTTCTCTTGCCTAAAGGTTTCAACAAGGCATGAAATGAATCATCATTCAATCAATCAATCTTGCTCTTTCTCCGATTTCATCCTCCCCATCCTCATCCGCATTTCTCCTCGCACTGGTTCGAATCTCAGTGACATTAGTGACACATCAACATACCATATAGGACGAAGGACTCCTTCCGCAATATCATGTTCCACTCATAGTTCACATTCGTGACTTTTTCTCCGTTCACGTTTCGTCTCATTTTTTCCTTCTTCTTCTTCGAACATTGATCCCGAGAGAATATTCCTCTCGATGAAACGAATTTTTCCGTCCCTCGAGTATATAAATCCGTTGACACTTTCGAACGGTACAACGGGAGAGACTCGTGAAAACGACGCGTTTATAGGACATTAAGATGTGGTTCCTTTTTCCATATTTTCCTCTTCATCCTCTTCCTCCGCGCCACGGGGTTGCTGCACCTTTAGGGCCAAGAACCCTAATTTCTCAAAAGCCACGAAAACGTGACCAAAAATGCTTCATCGATCCTTCCGGATATGTGAGAAGTTCCATGGAAGAAACACTTGATAAATGTATACATAAAAAAGAAGATGCCCTGACTGATTCATCGACACTGAGCCAAAACCTCTGAAGCTTATTATTTTTTTCGAAATAGATTTTTCGAAATTCAACCCTTAAGGGTGGAGCCTAAATTGAAAGGTTCGAAAAATCTTTTTTTTGCTGCTTAAATCGATATAAAAACTATCCAAGAATATATCTACAAAGTTACAGAGGCCAATTGTAAATATTTTCGAAGATACAAGGCGAAAAGCAGAGAAGCGATTGATATTTCATATTGATATTTCCTCCCATTGAAAACTTTGAAGCGCCGTTTTCTTCAGTTTTCATTTTCACGATTTTTCCAAATTGGCGGGCGTGATAGCAAAACAACTAAACGACCTATTGAATCGAACCAAAGTTTATTTTCTTCAGTATGAAAATATCTTCTGAGTGAATTAAAAAAGTCGTTGAAAAAGTATTTTTAAATAATTTTTATAGCACGTTAAAGTGATTTTTTTAACACATTATTTTTAACCTGAGAAAAGTTATAATTTCACGATTTTTTATCAACTTTTTCTTAATTCACCCAGAAGAAAAATACATGACAATTGAACATTTTATTGTTTTTTTTTTGTTTTTGGAAAAAACGGTTTCTTTTGACCTTCCAATTCACGCTCCCGCCTTAAGGGAAGAAAACGGGTGGCAACGTTTGTATGGAAATAAAAAAAAACTCGGGTCGGATTTACTTGAAATTTGAATGTGGGAAAATGAAAGAAAATATGAATAAAGTAGTGGTAGATGGATGGAGAAGTGGCGAAGAGGCTACAAGAGGGAAGCAATAAAAGGAAAAATTAACTTAAAAAATGAAAGGGAACCCGATCAAAGAATTGTGCGAGTATATGAGAGCCTTTGAATGCATGGGAAGAAAGGAAGCATAAAGGAGAAAAAGGATGAAAGATAAATGTTAACAAAAAAAAACAATGGTAAAGGCTATCAACGTACAGAGGGGGAAACTGTATAAAACCCTGCAAGGGTATACTTAGAGATAAAGAACCACACTATAAATACTTTCTCACAACCTTGTCGAAAATGAAAATTAGCTTGTAAAGATGTTTGGGTTTACACAGAATACTCTATCTAGTGCATATCCTTAGTCTTGCAGACCTCCCTTTTTTGTTCATTTCCTATGGATTTCCATTAACAAAGATTATTCCAATCAACATTAACAGAAGCCATTTATATTTATTAGCTATCGAGTAAAATAATCTGCTACACTGAAAAAAAAAATTCGTTCATCCAACCAAAATTCACTTTGTTTAACAAAATGTATCTTTAAATACGTTCAACTTGATTTTTGATTAGCATAACAAAAGTTTTGTTAATCTAACTGACAGTTTTAGTGGTATGAACTGTAGCTTATTTAGCATGTCTGAGCAACTGTTGAAACAACAAAATTTCGAGACAACAAAATGCATTTTGCACATTCAACGATTTCTTTTTCTCAGTGTAAATATCTTGCAAAAAGTGGTTACAGAAAAGTGAGCAGCACAAATACTTTTTTTCACTACAATTTTTTTCCTACATCAGTGTGCCATCGAGTTTCCGAGTGCGAGAAATAAAACAGTGGAATGAAGCGATGGGGCAGAAGAAATAGACAGGAAAATTAAAAAGAAAACGACTTTACACAAGGGTGCGAACTCACTGCGAAAAAGAGAGACATCGAAGGGACCTTTCGTTCACATTCGCTGTGAGACTATACCTCGGCCCTACAGCACACACACACATACACACACATACACATGTATATATATATATATATGCATATATATTTGTGTGTGTGTGTGCGAAATGTGCAACCCCTAAGGTCTAGACAAATGACAGAGTGCGTATAAGCCGAACGGAGCTCCTGGGTGGTACCCGTCCAGACGAGTAGTCTGCGTCCCTATTCGTAGAGGGGATGGTCCGTCTATACGTTGTGCCGTAACAGCATAGCTTAATATACGAAAAATATATCTATATTATGACGGTTCTGGGCCGACCAACGTTACGTATTAATTACACGAAACAGCCTGGAAAATTGATGCTCTGCAAAGCATCAATCGATGATCCCTCTTGGCTGTAGCAAACACGGTGAAATATATATATATATATATATATATATATATATATATATATATATATATATATATATATATATATATATATATATACACAAATATATATTTATACAAGCCCCACCTGCGGTTCGCTTCAACACGAAGGAAAATTAAGATGCTTTTTTGTTTTTCACGGTTTCGCCATGTGGTGGTAGCACACGCAGGCGACGTAATTTTTCCGATTTCATGGATCTGAAGGACTTTCCGGACAATTGACGAAATATTACCATTTCATTTGAATTTATGTCGTAATTTTTTTGTCATATATCGAATGCACTCTAAGTCTAAAGTCTAAGTCTAGCACTAAACTCTTCCAAACTTTAAATCGATCATCGGCACTGTTTCTATAAAATGTATAATTGAAAACAAAACACTTTTCAACAGAGGGAGACTCCTATGCTCATCGGTGAATGGCAGATTTACGCACGAAATAGTGTGAAGAAATGTTTAATGGGTACATCCATCTACCTAGGAGGGTCAAAAATAGCATTTTCCAATAAAAAAAATTTAGTCGATAGTATCACCTTTTAGCTATATTCCCTGAACATTTCATTCACATATTCATTAAATTGAATAAGCTACAGGATCTCACTTTTTCCAAATCCATCTTCTTTTTTTAATGGTCAAGTAAAAATGACGACTTTTTTTTGTAGATTTTGTATGCTCGAGTTTAAATTCGTCGCCACGTTGGTGGAAAAAATTATTTTGAAAATCAACGATCGTCAATGACTCGTATTTATTGTTGACTTGATTAACCCGTTTGGTTTTTAGATTTCGGATGGACAGTTTAAGCTGAGGAGTGTCCACCGGCAATTGCCGCGAAAAATATGTCATCATCTGCCAGCGGCCATGTTTTTGTTGTTTTTCTGTATTTTTTGGTGACTTTTTTTTAAAGGCTCATAATATATCAGCCTTTTGATGTGAAACTGCCATTCAGCGATGAGCGTAGACAATTTCCTATGTTAAGTAGCGTAATGGCAGTTTCACGCATGAAATAGTATGAAATAGTATGAAATCGTATGAAATGGTATGAAATAGTATGAAATGGTATGAAATAGTATGAAATAGTATGCAATAGTATGAAAAATGATTTAAATGTTTTGAAAAACTATCAAATCCCTCAGTACACTATGAAAATTTCGTCATCAGTGTCACAATTAGACAATGTTTTTTTTTCAAATGTAAGTTTGATAAAAAAAGGTGTAGACGATCGATTTAACATTTAGAGTGTGCATTAACTATATGACAAAGACTGTACTGTATAAATTTGAATCAAATGGTAACATATCGTCAATTGCCTCGGAACTCCTTAAATCCTCCAAACTCATAATAACGGCATGTATATAGGTGTGGGCTAGAGGGGGAAGGGGGCATCCTAAATTTTCTCTCATTTTAATTAATTTTAATGGAGCGCCGCTCTCTTTAGTTCTCACTCGAAACGGGCTCCCGAAGCCCGTACTATCGTTCGCTGTATTATTACGTCACCATTCCGAGAGGGTCACAAAAACTACACACGAGGGCCATTCTCGTCCTAATGACGCTAACGATCCTCGATGCTTCTCCTCATTAATCGTCGACCCTGCCCATTGCGTACACTCTGCATTATATTATTTTCTTCGTTTATGTTTTTTTTCTTTTTTTCAATTAAAAATTACTTATCGTGTGAAACAGCCATCGGGATAAAAAATGTTGTTACGAAAAACTGTATTTTCCTCCATTATTTCGAAAATCATCGAAAGAACAATCGAACGAGCATTTTCACGCGATAATCGAATACGTCCGCACGTCCGGCAACAGCTCTCAACGAGCGTAACAAAAAAAAACCTTTTTTTCTCAAATCAACCGAACTATTCTTCCGTCAATACGTTGCTTTTTTCGTTCAAACCTTCTTATTTTCCATATTTCGTTTTATTCTATGATTTTTCTTTTTGTCGGTTCGTGCGCGCGTACAAAGAACCACACGATGACGAATTGATTGAAATTCTTCATCGCGTTGTGAACGTAACGATCGCACCTCGTCAATGACCAAAAACGAGCGAGAGCGAGACAGAGAGGGTGAGAGAGGCAAAGAAATGTGTCAGAGTGGCTCGTTGGGGAAAAAGAGCGTAGGACGATGGCTAAGTCGCGGTCTTCACTTCTCTCTGGCAAGACGAGAGAAACTAAGCACAGCGAGAGAAGCAAGGAAAGAAAAAAAAGAAGACACTGGTGGCGGAATGGGAAAGGGGGGGAGGAAATACGAATAGCGTGAAAAAGAGTGTCCATCGAGAATCGATTGTTCGGGCGAGACGAGACGATTTTTAATTTCCTGTTTGATGGTCATGGGACTAGTCCTCAAGATTCTCTTTGAAGTATTCCGATCTGTAGTAAACATTCATGTATATGTATTTACATACATGTATATATATATATATATATATATATATATATATATATATATATATATATATATATATATATATATATATATATATATATATATATTATGTACAGGGTGTCCCAGGACTGGATGCGTTCCCTGAAATGGGGGGTTGAGGGTGAAATTCTGAGTTGATTGATATAAGCATGTGTGGGTCTCAGATCAACCCCTGAATTATTATTAATTTTTAAAGACGGGCCAATCAGGTGCGCCCGATAAGCCGGCGTATGGCGGTGAGCGATACGCGGGTGCCTGTGGTGCGGTGCTCCCGCCAGGCGCGCCTGATTGGCCGGGCTTTAAAAATTAATAATAATTCAGGGGTTGATCTAAGGCCCACACATGCTTATATCAATCGACTCAGAATTTCACCCCCAACCCCCCTATTTCAGGGAACGTATTCAGTTCTGGGACACCCTGTAAATATATATATATATATATTTATATACACGCATGCATACATACACACCCACGCGTGTAAGTGTATTTGTTTGTGTGTGTGTGTGTGTGTGTATGTGTGTGTGTGGATACATACAAATATAATCGTCTCCCTCGTTCACCCTGTCATCACCTCATCATTCACTTTTATTTCGAATTCATAAATAATATAGTCGAATAGAGCGCCGTGTAGGGTTAAAAAAAATCCGCGTACACAGCGGTAAATTACAGTTGCGGGTGAAAGTCACTTTATTCATAGTATATTTGTAAAGCAGAAAGGCGAACATCGCCTATATCCGCAATTTGCACTTCAACGAGTCGATCTTTAAATACAAAGCGAGTATATATACAATTGTCGAAAGATGCAACGTTATAAGTAGTGTGTGGGTATGTGTTTTCTAGATCTGTATTTTCTGTTTGGCTTTGATGTAGACGTCCGGTTGGCGTATTAGTATACAGCGGGTAGGGAATTAATAGGCCGAGAACGATGTTTCACTTTTTCAGCGCACTTAATAAATGGAGTTGGCTCAATATTTTGTTACCGGCGTTTTCAGATCCGCTAATAACCGCTATTTCTTTTTTTGTGTGTTTCACTTTTTCTTTGTGCCGTTTTTGCCTCGGCACTTGGTTCATCAGAAAATTGGATTTCTTTTTTTTACGTTTATCATTCTGTAATGAGAGTTTTAAGCACGAAATAGCGTGAAACCATGTTTATAGTTTTATCAACAACTGTCAAATCACTCAGTACATTATGACAATGATGCCAAAATTGTTTATTCGATTGTAAATTTGGAGTATGACTGACTGTTAGTCAGACTGCTAAAATTGAAGTATAGCTGACACGGTACTTCAAACTTTAAACGCGTTTTCTTCGAACCACTGTTTTCAAAGTCGGTGGACATGAAATTCCAAAAACCACTGGATGGATTGTTTCTAAATTTGCAGGAGATACGATGAAAAACATTTAAAGGTCGCTGACGATCTCACTTTTTAAAAGACGATTTTCATTTTTTAATAGTTCCGTAAAAATCACGACTTTTTTCGTAGATTTCGTACGCTCGAGTGTCAATTCGTCGCCGCGTTGTTTAAAAAAATCATTAAAAAAATAGACGATCGTCAACGACTCGTATTTATTGTTAACTTGAATAACCCATTTGGTTTTTGAACTTCGGACGGACCATTTAAGCTGGAGAGTGTCCACCGCCAAACGTAAAAAAATGTCATCACCTGCCGGCATGTTTTCGTTGTTTTTGTATAAAGGCTCTCATTATATGCACCTTTGTGTTTAAAAAATGGGTTTCTTTTTCACGAACCGTTTCTCAGAGGATAAGTCGGAATTTGGCCATTTTTTCAGGCCTCTGGGTAGACGGGGCTAAATCGTCATTTTACTAACGGCATATCGTGTGATTTAACGAGAGCAAACGGCAGCGCGAAAGGACGGGCGACATGACGGAGATGATGATACAGAGAAGGAGGTAAACGGACGCATCGACGGAAAGAGACGTCGCGGCAGTTCATGTTGCAAAGCGAGCTATATACGCACGTTAAACGATGCAAAACACGTAACGCAAGTGTCGCGTGTGCGTACACGCGGCACGCGGCCTAATTAGCGGAAGAGCGGACGCGATCGTTACTTATTTTCGTCCAATTCACGGCGAGAGCCTAATCACCCGCGGCAATTCATTATACCCGTCTTCGTTTAGCGAAATGCTGCGCCAACGAGAGCGAACAAGAGCTCGTCGAGTCTTCAAGAGGGAGAATTCAATGATGTAGGTACGATGTATAGAGTGTAGTTTGCTACAGTTTTAATACGCATGCATAATCACCACCGACCACCCCCATTAGTCGGTGGACAAGTATCGGCTATACTAGACGTATATTGACGACGCTGTCTACCACCCGAATATTAAGGGGTTACCCCCACTTGCGATTTTGGAAAAATCGATTTTTTTATTGCATTTTTTTCAAGTATAAGTATCTGAGTATATGTCCTGAAAATTTCAAGTCGATCCGAACAAAATTGACTGAGATATGAGCGTTGAAAGAGAAGAATCCGCGTTGAAAGAGCGTTGGAAGAAAAACTTTAAACGCGTTTTTCTCAAAATGCCATTTCTGAATTCGGTGACCAAGATTACTCGAACACTAATGCACCGATCTTCTTGAAATTTTGCAGGCTTATTTAATACATAAAAATGTAGTCTTTAATCGTCCGATTTTTTTTTTCGAAAAAAAATGGCCGTTTTATAGCCAAAAAACGGCCGTTTGTTTTCGTTAAAATCGAACCATTAACTTTGACTGTCCGCCATTTTGTGAAAAATGTATATTTTTTAAAATCCTTCGATTAAAGACTAGTGTATACTTCTATTTGACTAAATCCATCCGCATTTTTTTTTTCAGATGATCCACTTCGCCGCAATGTTGGTCACCGCAAACCGTGTATATAAAAACATTATTTCATTGACGGCCATTTGCCACTAAACAATGTAATATATTTCAATAAAAAAATTACTGAAAGTTCTTCAAGATGTGTTCTTTAAGATGGTATATTGATCGATTGAAAAAGTTTTGTAGTTTACTTTAAAAAAATTCATGAAAACGGCCTTTTTTGCGCTACAAGTGGGGGTAACGCCTTAAGGCCTTAGGCCACTCCAGAGGCCGAAAAAAAGGCTTTTTGGGGATTTTTTTCCTCAGAAAAACTACAAAATAAATCGAGATTATAAAAAAGGGTGTTTATCATACATATCAGTGACTGTATACAATAATTTTTTTAAGCAATTAATTTGGAAATGCCGACTGTGCAGCGTTTATCTCAAAACTCCATTTTTTAAGTTGGCCGGAAATATAACTCAGACAATTTTCAACCGATTCACTTGAAATGTTGTATATATCTTGAAAAATACATTGTCTATGGAAGTACGTGCGATTTTTTTTTATATTTCATAGTTCATTTGTTATTAACAATTATCTGACGATTTTTTTGGAAAGTGAAAAATTTGCCTGAAAGATCGTCAGGTAATTGTTAATAACAAATGAAGTATGCAATATAAAAAGAAAATCCTACGTACTTCCATTGACAATGTATTTTTCAAGATATATTCAACATTTCAAGTGAATCGGTTGAAAATTATCTGACAAGGAACACAACTTTGGTGTCCGTCGATTTTGTTGAAACTTTTTTATGTGGAAGAGTATCAAAAACTAAGAGACGCGTATTTTTTTTATCGGCGGAAAAACGGTTTTAAGGCGTGAAATGCACCCTCAAAAATGGGGATGTTTTTCGTTTTTCGTCGATAACGTTGTAACGGTACGAGATATAAAAAAATTTCAAATTGTAACAATGTTTGTTTTTTTTGTGTACTATACATTGGAGATGAGAACGATAACGTTGTCGACGAAAAACGAAAAACACCTCTATTTTCGAGGGTGCGTTTCACCCCTTAAAACCGTTTTTCCGCCGATAAAAAAATACGTGTCTCTTGGTTTTTGAAACTCTTCCACATACAAAAATTCCAACAAAATCGGAGGAGGACACCAAAGTGATGTTCCTTGTGAGTTATGTTTCCGGCCAACTTAAAAAATGCAGTTTTCAGCTAAACGCTGCACAGCCACCATTTTGAAATTAATTGCTTCAAAAAAATTATTTTATACAGTCACTAATATGTACGATAAACACCCTTTTTTGTAATCTCGATTTATTTTGTAGTTTTTCTCGAAAAAAAATCTCCAAAAAGCCTATTTTGTCGGCCTCTAGAGTGGCCTAACCCCTTAATTCGGCTTGTGGAGTGTTGCCTGTATATATATATATATACACACATATATTAGGGTAATGTAAAAAAAATCGATCTTTTTTTTTCTCCAAATTCAGTATTCAGTAGTTGCAGAAGGGTGAATTATGAGAACGCCTGAAATATGAGCTCTCAATATTAATATCTAGAGGTTACATATTGCCATTATCTATTTCTCATGCTAATAATGTGGACAAAAATTTGCTTGCTAATTTTGAATTTTATAACTCGCCAACGGGTTGACGTACAATGATGCTCAAATCATATTTCCGTAGGGAATTGAACGCTCTACAAAAAAAGTATCTTGTTGTTTTATGATAAATCTACTCTTTCAAAAGTTATTAAAGGTCAAAGTCTAACCAAAGCAAAATCTAACCAACCGCAAATCAGATGGGTACCGGCTACCGAATCAATTTCATCGCTCGATTCGATGAAATTTCGTATCTTCGACCGTTCTGCTATTCTATGAAGTGCGTGAAATCCAATGTTTATTCAACTCTTCGAAGTGAGAATTCGACACCCTGATATGATAAAGAGAACGAGACGAAGGGATTCCATGAATTGGCACCAATGTTGAATATATTTGTAAGTCCACATTACATGTGCATATTATAGATAACTCTAAAGGTGATTTTGAAGACATCGGGGTTTACGTAACGTGTATAAGGATAATTGGCTACTATGAGGACGGACCTCGAAATCGAATGCTCTTAAATCCCTTTTCGTCATATGTGTGTATATATAAATATATATATATATATATATATATATATATATATATATATATATACACTATATGCTAGAATTTCAGTCGATACGTCAGATCATGTCCTACTATATGCTAGAATTTCAGTTCAGTAAAAGTCTCACGGTTTTCGAGATAAAAACAAAACCAGATGATTTTTTTTTTTTTTTTTTTTTTCAAAAAATTACGTAGAGCCCAAAATCTCGAAAATCGTGGTACGTTTACTAAACTGAAATCCACCACATAGTAGGACATGATCTGACCTATTGACAGTTGCAGGATTGTCGATTTTTAACAGGACACCCTGTATATATATATATATATATATATATATATATATATATATATATATATATATATATATATATATATATATATATATATATATATATATATATATATATATATATATATATGCTTCTACAGAGAATTGGCCTCCTCATGCTACCCATTTATACCTACGTATGGTATAAACGAGAACGAAAGTACGTCAGACAGCTGTATTAACAGGGCATCACTCAAATTCGATGTTACGCATGATTCGTTGCTTTCACAACTCTGAAAAAAAGTTGCGACACTAAAGCCACGAGTCTATCGCGAGTAGCGAAGCACGTAGGATCAAAGCCACGTTAATTCGGCTAATGCCAGATGAATAAAAAAAAACACGGAGTGAAAATAAATTGGCATAAAGCAGAAACTACCAGTAGTATTTTCAACTCGATTCTGGTTTTTGTCAAACCCCGTGTTTCGGCTATGAAATCAATGCATATAATAAAACTGTAAGCTTTGCGTGTTTATACATCGAACATACTTGTAAAAAAAAATATTTGGTGGATGGAGGATAAGTGAGAGAATGTAGTGAGATCACTTTTGCCTGTTTGTTTTTGCACGCATCACGTAAAAGCTACTGACCCAATATGGACATAGTTTTGAGAAAAATATAGGGCTCAACTTGAAGTAACATTTAGTTTTTACTTCATCGCTAGGGGCGCACTCATTCGAAAGATATGGGCATTTAAAGTTTTTAAAAGTTCGTTAAAAAAGTGGCATCGGTAGGTATTTCAGTGGTCTGCGCGTACGAAGCCGCGAGCATAATGAGTTAATAAGAGTCTATTGTACGAGGAGCGGGTCTGGATGCGTCTAGTCGCAATGTCCAGTTGCGACAAGGAACTGGTCTTCCTTGCCTGACAAGGAACACCACTTACGGCGATTCGGGCCAATTGACGAAATGTTGCCATTTTATTGAAATTTATACAGTAAATTATTTGTCATATTCTGAATGCTCACTCCAAATGTTGAATCGATCGTCCACACCGTTTCTATAAAATTTACAATTAAGACACCTTCTAACATAGGGAGATGCCTACGATGAGATACCATAGGGAGTACATTATGGCACTGATGACGAAATTGTGATAATGTACTGAACGATTTGAGAGTTTTTTATAACATTTAAATCATTTCTCACGCTATTTCATACTATTTCATAATAGTTCATACTATTTCATAAAAATTCATACTATTTCATAATAGTTCATACCATTTCGTAAAATTTCATAACATTTCATATTTCATAAAATTTCATAGCATTTCATATTTCATAAAATTTCATAACATTTCATATTTCATAAAATTTCATAACATTTCATATTTCATTAAAATTTCATAACATTTCATATTTCATAAAATTTCATAACATTTCATATTTCATAAAATTTCATAAGATTTCATATTTCATAAAATTTCATACTATTCCATGCGTAAAACTGCTATTTAGCGATGAGCGTAGGCATACCTTGTCTTAAAAAATGTATTTTCAATTGTAAATTGTATAGAAACAGTGTAGAAGGTCGATTAAAAAATGTGGAGAGTGTATTTAGTATATGACAAAGAATTTACTGTATAAATCTGAATCGAATGGTAACATTTCGTCAACTATCAAAAATCAAAATCCACTACATAAGTGATGAAAAAATTCATTCAAGGGGTGACACGTCTTTCTTTGAGAGGTGATTTCCTCCCTTCAAAACCGTTTTTCCGCCGATAGAAAATTACGTGTCTCATAGTTTTCAATCCTTCATCACGTATATGAGTTTCAACATAATCGAAGACGGACACTCAAGTGATGTTCCTTCTGAGAACTAAAAAAAAATCAGATTCAATGTCGTCGGTAAGTCTCACGTGTAGAATTTCATCGAGAATCTATCCCTCTATCTTTCTCTTTGTGTGTTATACATTTGCAAAATAGATTCGACCGCGATAGAGTAATTCCCATCTGCATTCATATATATGCGGGGTCGGTGTGATGCGACGATATATAGAGCCTCGATTAATAATGGAGCGGTACTCGATGTGAATTGATCGTTAGAACTCTCGATGAACCCTACATGGGCTCGGCCTGTACCTTCTTCGTCCGTATGATCCGCATACAAAACACGTACATGCCTCTCGCGTATAGATACGTCACTTATCGCAAACCGATACATACATAGGCCCCGTGTACACTGATGTGTCTTTGCCGTGTGTGACAGTAGAGCACACTTGTTTGTTACGAGAAAAAGGAGCGAAAAGAAGCAGGGGGGAATGAATCGTGCAATATACACGTCCCCGCGAGGCTACCTCGTCCCAACGCAACGACGATTATTATTTGCCAATGGCGTCGCAGACGTACCAAAGTTCCTGAGACACATAGATAGCGAAAAACCAGGCCGAGTTAGGGGCTTTGAAATTATTAAACGTTCCCTATTCGCTCCCATCACCTTGCCAACTGACATCCATGTACATGCACACTCGTCCGGTTGAATTCATGTATACGTAAGTTTAACAACCCGGTATAGCTACGCACCGTTGGCTATTAGCACATCTGGCCATTTTGAGGACAGTCCAATATTCATTTAAATGGATTGGCGACTTTGGGGACCGGAGAGTCCCCGAAATAACCTTTGTACAAACATGGTGACGTTCATTTAAACATTTAAACGTGATTTTGAAGACGTATATATGCACACACATGTTTGTATACGTGAATTTATGTATATATGTATATGTGTATGCGTTTGTATGCACACGTGTAAGCCCCTATGCATATTACAGGGGTTGTAACTCCTAACTTGTCGCTCCATCGTCAACCTACGATGTAATTACCTAATTATGAAATATATGTGTCTCACCCTGCGATCCTTCAATTTTATACACTCCGAACTTTCATAACTCGAATAATAATAACGGCAGCCCGTCTTCGTACACGGCCCGATTTCAGTTTATAGAACAGGCTACGGTGAATAATTCACGAAGTGAAATAGCCCCGATGTAGAAAAGAAGAAGAGAGAAAAAAAAACAATCGAAACGAAAATACGTCCTCCCTGCGCGATCGCGAGCGCGACGTCACATTATACTCGCCAACTTTGCCAATTGTACACTATATATATATATATATATATATATATATATATATATATATATATATATATATATATATATATATATATATATATATATATATATATATATGTGTGAGTGTCAGACGGCCAAACGAATTGTATTTTCTTTTCTTATTCTTCTTCCTCGCCGACCAAAAGTGCAAACGTCATAAGGACGCGTGCAGTCATTCTCGCGTTTCCCGATAATTCATTTTTTGCCAAAAATTCCCAATCGAACGATCATAACGAACTCGGAGGACGCGTTTTTTAAAGGGGGAGATACTTTTAGGCGACGAAAAAATTTGCTGATTTTCATGATTTTTTTTTAAAGGGAAGATTTCTTCGCCGTTTTTGCGACTTAGGGTTACATGGTATTTTTAAAAATGTACTCTTCAAAAATGGCGGAGGTATGGCCCGTTCTTCTGAACTTCATTTTGAAAACTGGCGTGACGGATAGCTGAAAAACCAATCGACCGATTTTGATGAAATATGGCATGAATCTTTCCATGCTTATTATCTGAGACATGACCGTAAACATTAGTGAAAAAAATAGTCTTTTTTCATTGCAAAATGGAGCCATGCATTCGGAAAATTCAATCTTTCTATTTCGAAGCGTACCATTTCATCGATTTTCAACATTTCTCACTTTTTCTTGGTTCATATTCTCCGCATGAGTCTTAATGACAGAAAAATCGTCGTAGGTTTTTCTTCAAATTAATCGCGCCGACGCTACGTATCACACCGTCTGGCAACATCCGCCGCAATCCGTTTAGAAGGCGGTGCCATATCTCCGCGATTTTTTAAGATTAAAAAAATGCCATTTAACAGCCAAAAGTAGTAATGAAACGTACCCTAAGTCTAAAAAATGGAGAAGAAATCTTTTCTTTAAAAAAAAATCATGAAAAATATCAATTTTTTCCTTACCCAAAGGTATCTCTCCTCTTGATTTCCTCCTCAACGACAGCCGCGGGAACGAGGAGCGTTTTCGTGGCATAGAAGGAGCTTGAATTATTTGGGATTCGGCGATTGAGCTTATGATCGTTGAATCTTGCAAATGCTTGTTCAAGTGTGGACGATTGGTACATCGTTCAGCGACTTTCGAATTTAGGATCTACTGGCAATGGGGACTTTATGTTAATTGATTTGTTGAACGAAACATTTTTTCCTATGATATAAAGAATTTTTTTCTCGCAGTGGATATCTTTTTCCTCTTTTTCATTCCCTCTCTCTCTCTCTCTCTTTCTTTTTGTCTCTCCCTCTTTTTATGTACATCGTACAACTTTTGCAAATTACTTGTGGATCCCGAATGCGTTTGCTAGGTGTCCTTCCTTTGTAAATATATAGGTGTATGAGTGTGCTTATATATGTACACACATGTATATAAATATGTGACAACAGCACAGCCGGAACCATTTCAACTAACATTCCTCGCGAGCCCGATGGAATTAAGCCGTTTACCACATTCCCCCTGAACCGACGAGAGATTTGTGCATGCGCGAATTCGCAATGTGAAACGCGGGATTTTCACCTCACTCACTCATATTCTCTCTCTCTCTCTCTCTCTCTCTCTCTCTCTCTCTTTTGCCATTTTGTTTTGTTTGAAAAAAAAACATGTAACACTTAAAAGTTGTAATAATGTTATTGCAACTTTTGTAATGTAATGTAGTGTCCATAATTGACATTACATTATGTAATGTCAAAATTGTAAAATGATGTGATTATTTTATCACAATTAGAAAAATTCATTAAAAATACTAATTTCCGGGGATCTAAAGGCATTTTCCCCCTTAAGGCGAGAAATCCATTAACGATTTTCAAAAAATCGATTTATTTGCATATTTCGAAAGTATGATACCCAAAGAATATACTGATCAAAGAAAAACTCGAAATATTGAATATTTCGAGTTTTACAATGACAATTACGAAAAACATTACAATTAATAGTTTTCACATATTGAAACTTTAAACGCGATTATCTCGAAACTACTTTTTCAAAAACTGCTCGTGTTGTAGCTCAAAAAGTTATCGACTTATGAAATTTTGGGAGGTTACTCTCAATAATATTATCGGAAGGATATACCCAAAGTTTGAAAGGTAGCGTGTAAATAAATAATTTTTTTGGGGTCAAATATGTCGAATGGTCGAAAATTCGAACTTTGGAGTAAAAAGGCGCCCAAATTTTCAATTTTGGACTTTATCATAAGTGTTTAGGTATATCCCTTAAATATGTCAGTAAACGAATGACACTTATTAAATCTTTTTCAGATCAACAGAAAAAGAGTGACAACCACGGCACTTTTCGATGTCGCGGAAAACAGGCGTCCGAAGACCCTTAATAACGCCGCCATTTTGTTGGTCATCCCAAATTTTTTTTTTCAACTTAACAGTTATAATAAACTCATGTCCAAATTTGAAAATGATCAGATTATTTTATCCCTTTTAAAAAAATTCCCGAAAAATATCTACTTTTCACGCTCCTAAAGGGATTTCTCGCCTTACATTTTCCAATAAAACTAGATTGTATGAAAATAAGTATATCTCCCATTTTTTTTTACATAGAATATCAATATCAAATGTTAAAATCGGATAAGTTTGGAGATAAGATTTTTTTTAATGTACAGCTTTACGGTATGAAATCGGCTGTTGAGCTGTGTAATTGTTCCTGTCATTGCGGGCGGCCACGAGGATTCGACCCTGTTTTTTTTTCGCTCAGAACACGTTGCATTACAAATTTAATTCGTGTGTAGAAAGAATCGCGGAACTTTCATTGTACGCGCAGTTTATCACAACGTCAAATCGCATATATATATATATATATATATATATATATATATATATATATATATATATATATATATATATATATATACCCATGCATACATACATAGGTTTGAATAGTTACTCGTGCATTTGCATGTCTGATTATCGTGGTGAATAAATGATAATATTGGTAACGAAACTAGGGGCAAAGTTTACTCACACACGAGCAAGCCTAACTTGGATTAAGTTTCACGAATATCGCACACACGTGTTCATCGTAATGTCTGCAATAATTTCGCTATCGAAAAAACGCTCGTGCCTTCTATTTTCTTTTGGTACATTAAGCTCGAAGGTGGAGAACGTAGGTTGGCGGGGAGGGGGGGGGGGGGGGATAGAAAATGTGCCTGAAAGTTATTTCCAGGGGATGCTTTAGTCTCGCTTTCCGCGTCACCTGCGACGACGAAAAATTCATCAAAATTCCAAGCGATCGCTAAGCACTCCCCTAATCTCGATTATTTCTTGTCTGGGGTGATGCGGAGGCGCCGTAGCAGCGGCAGCAGGTCGTGCGATGAGGAACGATCGCGCAGAAAAACGATCGGACACGCGTTAACGCGCGTTATCCTGCACGCCCGGGTTGGCGCGTCGTCGTCGTCGGCGTCGTTGTTGGGGCGAGATTTCTGCCTAGTCTGCCGGAAATTGGAGGCACCTGCCCGTTATTTATATATATATATATATATATATATATATATATATATATATATATATACATTTCTACCCCGCGCGCACCGTAAACCAGTATATAACACTCCGTTGAGAGTTACGTAAATTTAATCGGGCGTGGATGAGTCGTCCGGATAGGCTTGAAATTAAAATCGTCACGCTCGGAAATCGTTATTGTCTATTCATCCTCCCGTCGCTTGCGTATCGTGTACGTGTGCTGTTTGTCAGTAGCACACACTTTATCGGCCTCGCACTGACTTGAAATTCCATGCAGGAATGGTGGGGGTTGAGGGAGAAATCGGTCGTGTACGAAAGAATCGGAAGATTTATATGCACTCACGTTGCTTTTTTCATGATTGAAACTGTTGAAATAAAACTGCAGCATAATTTGACGCACTGAAAAAAAAATTCGCCATCCATCCAAAGTTCAGTTGGTTTAACAAAATTGTATCTTTAAAATACGTTCAAAAATACGTGAAAAAATATATATACACATACATACATACAATACGGACAGTCTCGATAAACTATTGAGTGCACAAAACTACGAATGTGCAGCTTAGGTTCGATCCAATAAATCTTTGAAAATGCTAGCATCTTTGATTTGCGTTAATATTGCCCGGGTTCTTATGGACCGCTGAGCTTCATCGGTAGATATGATGAGGAAAGGTATAACGAAAGAAGTGGAAGCTTGCACATTGATTTCTTATTAATTTCTTTCGCTACCAAAGCTGATCGTATGGGGAAGTTTTTTTTACACAGGGATGCCCTTATGAGTAGGCCTGGATTTTAATCGTCGATACGTATGTCTTTCAATTTTGCATACCTCGTAGTCAAAGTGTCACGTAAAAAAAAACAAACTTTTTCTTATCGTCGACTTTGGGGGAAAAATTGCTCCACGGTTTTTGAGACTAGGGTATGTTTTATTGCTACTTTTGGCTGTTACATGGTATTTTTTAAATTAATCTTTACGAATAGCGGAGGTGTCGCGATTTTCTAAACTGCATTTTCAAAACTAGCGTGACGTATAGGTAAAAAACTAATCAGACGATTCTAATGAAATTTGGTCTAAATTGTTCTTACCTTATTGTCTAAAACATGACGCTAAACGTTTTCGAAAATTGCCAAAAAAATACTTTTATTGCAAAATGTAGCCATTTTTTTTCGGAAAATTCAATCTTTTTGTTTCAAAGCGTACCATTTCATCGATTTACAACATTTCTCCCTTTATCTTGGTTCATATGTTGCGTATGAGTGTTATTGAAAGAAAAATCTTCGTTGGTTGTTTTTCGGATCAATCCCGCCGACGCTACGTGTCACGCCGTCTGACAACATCCGCCGCGAGTTCAGAATACCGTGCCATACCTCCATCATTTTTTGAAGATCAATAAAAAATGCCGCGTCACAGCCAAAAATAATAATGAAACATAGCATAAGTCTAAAAAGTGGCAAAAAAATAATTGCTTAAAAAAATCGGTTATTTTGGCAATCGTTGAGATGATAATAATAAAACATTTATACCGCCATGTCTACGAATAGCCAAATATGACGATAATCGTGCCACGTTTTTCGTCCGCGTGAGAAAAAAAATACAAGCTCGCGAGAGTAATTGTTCATGGATATTACCTCTTTGCCATGTCGTTCATTTGCTTTTATTTTTTTTTGGCGTACATTTTTTTTCGACGAAAGACCGCGAGACGAGAGCCAGACAAATGAGCCGATAAAGGAGAACTGAAAAGTGGCTCGAGCACACGTACGATTGTCGTTTATATGCACAATACCTATTCCACAGTACCATTCACGTGGTATTTATCGTCGAGTTTCTGCGGAGAGCAACGGGCGCTCGCTGATGAAAATCTTTTTCAAAAAACCCGCTCGCCTCGCTCGTTAGGTTATTTATTTTATTACTCACGAGTCGTGTGCTCGCACGATGGTGCGTGAGACGAATAATGTGTATACTTTTTCAAAAATTTTTTGAATATTTATGAAATTTTGCGATTTATTCCGGACATGCAAACGAGCAAGGTCGAAATAAGAATATCGCCATACCATGCCTGAGATAGTACTGCAACGAAATCGTTTGTAGTGATACTCTCTCGCGATGAAAAAAACGTCCTGTTATATGTCTTCTTTTTTTATGCACAATTCTACGTTGATTTGACCCGCGCAATTTGAGGATTTTTTTTTCAATGAACCCAGAAAAATGTATACGAGATTTAGATTTATTCCGTAGATTCTAATTTTTCACAAAATATATAATTGAAGGGCAAATCTATGCTTTTTATATTTTTATTACGTGAATTACTAATTTTATTACGTATTTATTACTAAATTATTATTTTTAAATTTTTTTATTACGTGATTATTATGAAAAAAAATACAGCTCAGAATGAAATTTTGAGTAATTTATAATTACGCCTCTTTATATTTATGTCACGAGATTATTTATTATTACCGTTAATGAGTATTAAGTGTGGCCGAAATACGGCAAAACTTCGCGCACATTGAGGTGAGCGTAATGCTCTTCATTCGCCAGCCAAGCTTCGTCATCTTTCATCAAACCTTAGTGGTTCAATATTGAATATATATGGTTTACGATGGGCAAGATGGGTTTTTTCCTCTAAATGTTTACACGGGTTTAGTTTGCGTTGATCCGTTAGGAATGGTTTATCTTGGCGCTGAATAGTCAAAAAAAATATATCACACGTAGCGTGAACGTCTTGCCCATATAACTGCACGTAAAACTGCATACATTGAACTATTTTATATCTCTCGTGTTTTGTGACGGAAAGAAATTCTAAAAAATCCCAAAGACTCAGAATAGTCTAGACAATAACATATACAGGGTGTTAGGAAGGTCGTTACAAATCCTTAAGGGGGTGATAAGTCACTTCGTTAGGAACATATTCAACCCAGGTTACCTTAGTCCAAAGTCTAAGGATTTCAAGTTATCATGGTAAGTGTGATTTTTGGAAAATTTCCCAAAATTAGGTACTAACTCGTTCATAATGTTCAAACCGACAATAATTGGTAACTAAAAACTTATTTGCGTTTTAGCTTAATGCGTATTCAGTCGAAAAACACCAATACAATCATCTGTATTCACACAATTAACTAAATGCGACGTGTTGAATAATTAAGAACTAGTCAAAAAATAAAAGTGCCTCTTATGTTAATGCTATTTAAAAAAAATAGCATTAACATAAGTTAATTAACATAAGTTGATAACATACCTTAAGGCTTAACATAAGTTAATTAACATAAGTTAATTAACATAAGTTGATTAACTTATGTCAATTAACATAAGTTAATTATCTTATGTTAATTAGCATGAGTTAATTAACTTATGTTAATTGACATGAGTTAATTAACATAAGTTAATACTATTTTTTCAAAATAGCATTTACAGAAGAGGTAAACGAGTTGGTACCTAATTTTGGGAATTTTTCCAAAAATCATACTTACGATGATAACTCGAAATACTTAGACTTTGGACTAAGGTAACCAAGGTTAGATATGTTCCCAACGAGGTGATCTATCACCCCCTTAAGGCTTTGCATCTTTCTAACACCCTGTATATATTTATTTTTCTTGATCTTGGATTTTGGCTGACGCTCCAACCGCCTTGAATGTGTAATACTCGTTATTCGTTCTCGTGTAAAATAAGTTTCAATGTATTTTCAATATGCTTGGAGATAAAATGTCGCATGTTTTGTTTCGAAATGAGAAATAAAATGTTACTCATACGCTATAAATGAATCATCAAATAATGATCACTAAAGTGAAATAATAATAATACATGATTGAAGAGTATCAAGTAATGAGAGAAAAATGTAATTAAATAAGAAATTGAATGTCGGTTAAATTGTCTTGCGATAAGGAAGAAAACGTTATCACTAAACAATTGATAGTTCATAAGTTACATAAGTGATAATAAATAGTTGAGGTTGAATAAATAATAAAAACGTAAATTTTATTAAATAGTAGGCAAAATATTGTTCACCTTGACTTATGATGAGAAACTTATGATGAGAAACGTCAAGGAATGTTCACGACGAGTTCGAGCTTGACGATTGAACCGATCGTTCGGAAAGAGCAACGACTAAAAAAAGAACGCGCATACGGACGTGCCCTTTTTGAAGTATCTTTCGGCAAGAAAGGGCGCACGGGCGATCAGGATCGAAGCTGCTCTCGAGGATACAAGTGAGGGAACACAAAGTACAACTGGCTGTTATATGTATACGTATACAGGAGCAGACTGTCGAAGATAAGTAGCTCAAAAGGCACCGCCCGCTTGGCTATCTTTTCCTTGATTCGAAGCAGAAGCCCCTTCCTCGCATCTTAT
This sequence comes from Ophion ellenae, assembly GCA_963210295.1. Lineage (NCBI taxonomy): Eukaryota > Metazoa > Arthropoda > Insecta > Hymenoptera > Ichneumonidae > Ophion > Ophion ellenae. Next base: position 10,436,194 of record OY723385.1, on the reverse strand, counting down.
TTGAAGCCTCCACGAGTGAAATAAGGCACACGGAAAACTCCCCGGGATGCCATATTTCTCCTTTTCTCTCTCCCACTCACTTTTTTCGTTATCGACAGAAAATAAAATGGTCGATAATCGCCCTTAAGAGGACGGCGAATGGCAGACATCCATTTTTTTTTTCGTTTCAAATTTCGGCTACTTGAACAATCTCTTTTGAGGAGTTTCAGGACAATTGATGAAATGTTACCATTTGATTCGAATTTATACAGCAAATTCTTTGTCGTATACTGAATGCAATCTTTACATATTAAATCGATCGTCTACACCGTTTTTTTTATTTACAATTTGAAAAAAACAAGCTTCAAATCAGGGAGATTCAAATGCATCGCTGACTGGCCGTTTTACGCACGAAATAGTATGAATTTTTTTATTTTTATTTTATGAACAACTGTCAAATCACTCAGAACATTATGACACTGGTGTTCCCGGGAAGAAAAAACAATCACCGCGTATGGTATTCGAATGTTCGCGCGTGCGGAAGGCACGCGCGAACTGGCGCCACTGTCCGTGCGCCTGGCGCCACTGTTGCAGTCTACCTAACCTCCTTTTTTCATGTATACATTTTTCGCACTCTTCCCGCTCTTACAAGACTGCAAGTTGTGTTGAATAAAAATAATTTCAGATAAAAAGTGTCTCAAAATGATTTGACATTTTTATTTATCAATAAAACGTATTATGTATTAGAAAAGTACGAATATTTTAATTTTAATATTGGATTTCTTTCTTTCGGGCTCTCTAAAAGAAAAAGTGCATGCCAATGGTCCAAAGACCGTTCCGGAGCTCAAGGAAGCAATTGGATGCACCATTAATGAAATTAGTCCGCAATTATGACAAATAAATGAGTATAAAAAGACGATTTGTAGAATCGTAATTTTTCGTTATAAATTCGGTAACTTGGCTTAAAATTTTACCAGTATACTGGAATGTATTAGAACTTAATTATGGACGAAAATATGTTGATTGTTAAATATTCGGGTTCGTGAAAGGACTGCCTTAAGGGGGGAAATCCCTTTAGACCCCCGAAAATGAGTCATAATTCATGAATTTGTTTAAAGGTGATAAAATAATCGCATCATTTAAGAATATTGACACTATCTTGTTACAACTTTCGCATGTTCAAAAATGATTTTTTCCTTTTTAAACGAAACAACCTGATGGCGTTATAGGGCATTCCTTTAGGTGTTTTTTGAAAAACTGCTCATGTTGTAGCTCGAAAAGTTATTGATCGATCTGGTTGAAATTTCGGGAAGTTTCTCACTATAACATTATTGGAAGAATATGCCTATAAAAATACAAAATAGTATAAAATTGAAAATTAAGTAGGCTTTGGTGTCAAATTTTCATATTTTTGACCATTTTCTCGACAATTTTGATCCCAAAAAAGTAATTTATTTACGCGAGAACACTAAAACTTAAGGTATATCCTTCCAATAATGTTATAGTGAGAAAGCTCCAAAAGTGTCGGCCAGATCGATCAATAACTTTTTGAGCCATAACATGAGCAGTTTTTCAAAAGACGCCTAAAGGAATATCTTATTAGGTCGCCATTTTGTTTTGCCTAAAAAATAATTTATTTTTAACACTTGAAAGGTGTAATGAGATAATGTAAAAAATTTAAAACGATGCAATTATTTCATCACCTTATAAACAATTCATGAAAAAGACTCATTTTGAGGCGTTTAAGGTGTCGTCTCACTTTAGACGCTAAAAAAGGCTATTTTCATACATTTTTCCATAGGTTTTATATTATATATATTGATATAAAAGTTGTTACAATTAATAAATACACTTTCGAAATACATTTAAAAACAATTTAATTAATCAAGTCGTTTATGGACGAAAATGGTAGTTCAAAAAATTGTAGGTTTGCGCTGTTGATGAAATTTCGGAGACGAATCATCCGAAGCAAAAAATCGAACGGTTTTAGATTCAGTATGTTAATGGCTATAGCGCATATCATACGATTTTTTATATATGCAAAAATAACAAAATGGCGGACATTTTTCGCAAAATAAAAACAAAACGTTTTTTTCACCGTTTGGGGCGACAAAAAAATAGTAAATAGCAAAATTTAAAAAATCCTTGATATGCGCTATAGCGATAATTGTAAAGATTATGTGGTTAAAATTTCATAAGGATCGGTTCAGTAGTTTCGAAGATTTCATTAACAAGCCGTTGAAAACTTTGTTTCGAGGAAAATGCGTTTAAAGTTTGTTTGGGTTACATATATACATAAAAAAATTCTAATGTATTTCGGACGTGTATTTATTAAGTGTAACAACTTTTATATCAATATCTATAATATAAATCTATCAAAATAATGAATGAAAATTCATTTTTCAGGATTTCCCCCCTTAAGAGCTAAAAAGTGTTATTTCGATTGTAAATTTTACAAAAACGGTGTAGACGATCGACTCAAAATTTGGAGGGTGCTTTCAGTATGTGACAAAAAATGTGCTGTTTAAATTTGAATCACATGGTAAAATTTCGTTAATTGTTCTGAAACTCCTTAAGGGAGACTTTGTCCTTGAAATTCAGCGGGAGATGTTAGCGGCTCAACATGAGCAGCTAGAAGAAGAGGAGGGATGCCTCTATGGACCAGGCATTGCCGATTAGCGGTAATTATAAACACATTTGTGTAAACACATTACAAAACTTTAAACGCGTTTTTCTCGGAAACACGTTTTTAAAAATGGCTGACATTCTCCTGACCGCTGTAATCAACATATCGACCTGAAATTTGGAGAGCATACTCAGAAAATATGTCTTCACGGAATGACGGATCGTTTTTCCGATAGATACATTTTTGCATTTATTATTTATCTTTTTATGCGAAAAAAAACGCGAAAATTCGATTTTTTTTTAAATTGCCGCCATTTTCCGAAATTTGTACTAAACGAAAAACCCATCCGTCATTCCATGACCAAAGGGTTACAGATTGATAATATGCTTTGAATTTGTGTTTCAGATAAACAAAGAGGGGGCCAGTGATGTCAGCCGTTTACCTCCCGCGATTTGAGGACCTGTTTTCGCGGACCTGAAACGGCCGCCATTTTGTTTTTTTTCAGAATTTTTTTTTTAACGTTCTGTATATCATGAATAAAAGCAAGAAAAAAACCGCACTCAAAAAGCTTTACTCGTTTCCTTTAAAAAAAATAAAATGTAAACACCTGAATTATGGCACTCCAAGGACAAAGTCTCCCTTGATCAAAGCAGCCTTGCGCGATATATATATTTTTTTTCGTAAATAGTTCGCAACACATTCGATCGTTTCTCGCCCGTGCAAAGGAGCTTTCGCCCGGGTGCTCCGCGGGCTCGAATAGAAAGTCTCAAACGGGCGAGCAATAATAATGGATACCAAAGTCGCTGGGTCAACAGATTGCGGGCTTAATCGGCCGTGAAGAGAGCAAACCGTTTTGTGTGTGCGATTATCCAAGCTTATTGTCTCTGCCGGGATAAAGGGAGGGAGGGTGATGATCGGTCGTGTCGGGCTGGTGAATGAGCAAAACGCTCCCGCACCCTCGACTGCTCTCCGTCGTTCGCACCCCCTCGCAAAGCGGGTAGTAAGAAAACAAAATGTTTCGAAAGCCCCGAGGCACTGGGTTACTTTGACATCACCAGGCCCCCCGGAATTTTCTCGCTTCACTTCGCGGCGATTCTCGCACTTTGCACGTGGTAAAAAAATGAAAATAAAATATAAAAAAACATTTGGACGCGTGTAAAAAACGTCATTTTCGAAATTTCACTCACGTCAAAATTGCTCGGAGGAATTAATATTCTTTCGTTGTTTTCCGCAGCGTAAAATGCGAGTCGTGAAGATCGAAGTATTTGCGATGCCTTTGGGGAAAATGCATTTTTTCTTTCACATGGGTACATTTCTTTCGATATTAATCTTTCATATCGTCCGAGGTTTCAAATGTAGGTTCAAAGCAGTATTGCTGTCTAAACATTTGAACGAACCGTTTTTTGATTTAATTCAATTATTCTAACGACGTTTCTGAACAGGCATGTGGAAACCGGTTGAGGGGTCCTCTCACTTTAGATGCTAAAAAAGGCTATTTTCATGAATTTTTTCGGTAGCTTTATATTGTAGATATTGATATAAAAGTCGTTACACTTAATAAATCCACTTTGGAAATAGATTTAAAAAAAAAAAATATTTATTTATGTAACCCAAACAAACTTTAAACACGTTTTCCTCGAAACAATTATTTTCGACGGCTTGTTGATAAAATATTCGAAACTACTGAGCCGATTCTTATGAAATTTTAACCACATATTCTTGACAATTTTTTTAAATTTCGATATTTACTATTTTTTTTGCCAAAAACGGTGAAAAAATACGTTTTTTTTTTTCAAAAATGTTCACCATTTTGTTATTTTTGCATATATAAAAAATCGTATGATATGCGCTAGTCATTAACATACTGAATCTAAAACCGTTTGATTTTTTTGTTTCGGATGATCCATCTCCGAGATTTCATCAACAGCGCAGACCTAGAAATTTTCAGGACATTTTTTCAACTACCATTTTTGTCTACAACAAGTGAGTTAAGTAAATTAATTTTTTTAAGGGGTTACCCCCACTTGCGATTTTGAACAAATCGATTTTTTTTATTGCATTTTTTTGAAGTATAAGTATCTGAGAATATGTCCTGAAAATTTCAAGTCGATCCGAACAAAATTGACTGAGATATGAGCGTTGAAAGAGAAGAATCCGCGTTGAAAGAGCGTTGAAGGAGAAACTTTAAACGCGTTTTTTTCAGAATGGCATTTCTGAAGTCGGTGACCAAGATTACTCGAACACTAAGGAACCGATCTTCTTGAAATTTTGCAGGCTTATTTAATACATAAAAATGTAGTCTTTAATCGTTCGATTTTTTTTTCGAAAAAAAAATGACCGTTTTATAGCCAAAAAACGGCCGTTTTTTTTTCGTTAAAATCGAACCATTAACTTTGACTGTCCGCCATTTTGTGAAAAATGAATATTTTTTAAAATCCTTCAATTAAAGACTAGTTTATACTTATATTTGACTAAATCCATCCGCATTTTTTTTTCAGATGATCCACTTCGCCGCAATGTTGGTCACCGCAAACCGTGTATATAAAAACATTATTTCATTGACGGCTATTTGCCACTAAACAATGTAATATTTTTCAATAAAAAAATTACTGAAAGTACTTCAAGATGTGTTCTTTAAGATGGTATATTGATCGATTAAAAAAGTTTTGTAGTTTTCTTTTAAAAAAATCATGAAAAAGGCCCTTTTTTGTGCTACAAGTGGGGGTAACGCCTTAAATGCATTTCGAAAGTGTATTTATTAAGTGTAACAACTTTTATATCAATTTCTATAATATAAACCTATTTTTAAAAAGCATGAAAATAGCCTTTTTTAGCGTCTGAAGTGAGAATACCCCTTAAGTTTGTGCGTTCGATAGTTTATCCTAAATAAACATGGTGTCCGTTTTCAAAAATCTTGGTAAAGCACGAACAAACAAATAAAGCAAAATTGACAACAATTTCGTTGTGAGATGTACAAATACTTTTTTTACCCACTGAATACAGATTCGGAATATGTTTGGTTTTTTTTGTAAACAAATTTTGTAAATGTACCCGTTTGTGTAATTTTAAAAATGTACACGTGCACGATAATAATTTGCAAATAATAATATGCAAAAGTGCACGATAATAATTTTTTTATGTCATTTGTACATACTCTTGAAGCATCGATAAACATTTGTATGCATTTTTTCAGTCATTCCATTTTGAAAATCACCTTCAAAACATCCCCAGCCAAGCCTCCACCTGAAAAATCATATTCAACAATTTCTCCTCATCTTCTTTCATCTTCGATGAAACGTGTCATTCTTGAGAACGCGCCGGCGTTCCGTAATTTGTTCACGCTCGCGAGCGAGGCTTTGGCAGCCGAGAGGTGTGATATAGCGAGTTATCGAAGTGACTCGAGAGAAATCAACGGAGTTTGACAATGCGAAAACCATGCGGTCACCGCGATATAGTGTGCCACGTAAGTATTCGAGTTTCGTATAAGCATCGACGCTAAATTCACGGTGATAAAAGCAGACGAAAAGAAGATGGTGAAAAGAGAAACAGATAAGAGGGTGCAAATACTTTGATTCTCGGCACAATGGAGGTTCCCTGCAAAATAAATGACCCGATTTATGGTGCCAGGACATTCGCCTTCTCGTGGCATCAACCTTTCGCAGCGAACGCCGGAAGGGAGAGCGCGGAAAGCCCTTTGCGATAAAGATTTGCGGTAAATAAAATTTCAGCTATGCCGATACATTCTCCCGAGTCTTCTCGATCACGACTCTGACAAACGGAGGGATGAAAAAATGGGACCACATCAGCGTGATAGCTGAACCGAATTTTCTTCTAGTGCTTGCGTTCGTGCGAGTCTTTCAATTTTCGTTGCTGAGAAACGTCAGCATTGTTCCGTAGAGATTTGTATGCGAGGAAATCGTATTCAAAAACGGTTTTAAGGGGAGGTACCACCCGAGCTGTCTACCGATCTGAATGAAACGGAACCCAAAATTCCTTTAATGTAAAACGATGAAGGATCCACTGTAGAAGTATCGAAAATAAACTAAATGCAAAGGAGACACGCCATTTTTTAGGGGTGGTTTTCCCCTAGCAAGCCCGTTTTTCCGCCGATAAAAACAATACGTGTGTAATAATTCTCAATGCTTTATCACATGTATGAGTTACAATAAAATCGACGATGGACACGTGAGTGATGTTCCTTGTCAGTCATAGTTAATTGAATGAAAGGGTAAATCGTAAAAGGCCGAAAGAGCGTATGAAGGAACATCGAGAATATTTTTAAACGCCAATGTCTGTTGAGGAGTTTCGGAATAATTAACGAAATTTTACCATTTGATTCAAATTTAAACGGTGCATTCTTGGTCATATACTAAATGCATCCTACAAAGTTGAAATCGATGGTCTGCACCGTTTCTAAAAAAAATTGCAATTTGAAAAAACACTTTTTAACATAGGGAGGTGCCTGCGCTCATCGCTGAGTGGCAGTTTTACGCATGCAATAGTATGAAATAGTATGAAACAATATGAAATTGTATGAAATAATATGAAATGATATGAAATAATATGAAATACTATGAAATAATATGAAATAATATGAAATAATATGAAATAGTATGAAATAGTGTGAAATAGTATGAAATAGTATGAAAAATGATTTAAATGTTATGAAAAACTGTAAAATCCCTCAGTACATTTTGACAATTTCGTCATCGGTGTCATAACGTACTTCCTATGGTATCTCATCATAGGCATCTCCTTATGTTAGAAAGTGTTTTTTCATTTGTAAATTTTATAGAAAGGGTGTAGACGATCGATTTGAAATTTGGAGTGTGCATTCAGTATCTGACAATGAATTTACTGTATAATTTTGAATCAAATGGCAACGTCTCATTAAATGGATTCAAAGTGATACAGACTCGTTGTCAGTTGCTGAATGCACCCTCCAAAGTTCAGATCGACCCTCTACACCATTTCTATAAAAATTACGCTTTAAAAATACTTTTCAGCATAGAGATATACCTATGATGAGGTAATATTATGACACTGATGACGAAATTGACATAATGTACTGATTGTGAGTGAATTGACAGTTTTTCATAACATTTAAAACGTTTTTCCACACTATTTCGTGCGTACAACTGCCATTCAGCGATGATGACAGGTATCTCCCATGTTAAAAAGTGTTTTTTTTTTCAATTGTACGTTCCATGGGACAAATAATTTACTGTGTAAATTTTAATCAAATGGAAAATTTTCATGAATATTCGCGAAACTCCACAAATCACAATATGAAATTTCGTTTAAAAAATCCACATTAGAGCGTCACCAAATCTCGCCTAGCTTCAATTTTGAGTTTTCGAAAACATTCACGCCTGTGTATATCATCTCTAGCATATGAAAAGGATTCAGCAGCAATCTAATAATCCAGTAGACGCTCGTACTGACTGAAAAAATATTTCACATCAAATGCACGATCCATACAAAAACAATTTTTTTTTCTCGAGTCCCCCTCTGAACAAAGAACTCTCGTGCCTTTTTTAATCCTCTGTAGATTAATCTTTAAAAAAAACCTTTGGCACGAGACCGACTGACAAGCTGCCGCGACGGACGACGAGTCACACACTATCATGTCTTCCTCGTTTTTTCAGCTAACTTCTCGAGGTCCACTCTTGTGAACACATGGACTGGCACAAGCGCGAGTAGACAGCAATTTTCATTTCTTCGTGCTTTCTGGTGCTGTTTCGTTTCTTTTTTTCGTTAATTTTCTCACGAGCTCCCAAGCGTACGATCGATATTGCACGAGACTGATTCTTTCGCGTGCAATCGTCATCCCGAACATCCCGCGCTGAGCTTCGCGATGTTTGAATTTTTTGTCGACACTTGCGTTTCGAATGTGCAAACTCTGCAACGAGCTTCCCGATCTGCATCAACTTGCTCGGAACTATCACAATACGAAACGACATGTAAATAATTAAATATAGGCGAACAGCTGTCGTGTTAGTTACTATAAAGATTGTCCAACAAATAGAAGAAACGTGATCCCTTTATTCGTTAAATTTATTGCATAGGGAAAAAAACATTCCAACATACAGAAAAATCGATCGAATTTATACCCAAGATTTCAAGTTTTGATTAAATTGTATCCAAGTTCAGCTTCAATTTTACCCAAATTCTGCCTCAATTTCACCGAAATTCTACCCACTTTATTCTTCAATTTTACTCAAATTGGGCTTCAATTTACCCAAATAGTGCTTCAATTGATCCAAATTATGGTTTCATTTACCGAAATAGGGCTTCAATTTACCCAAATTGTGCTTCAATTTTATCCAAATCCGATCCTAATTGTGCTTCAATGTTATCCACATTCTACCAAAAGTGTGCTTCAATTCTCCCAAATGGTGCTTTAATTAACCCAAATTGTGCTTCAATTTACTCAAAGTGTGCTTCAATTTACCCAACTTGAGCTTTAATTTACCCACAATGGGCTCCAATTTGACCAAATTGAGCTCGAATTTGACCAAATTGAGCTCCAATTTAACCAAAGTGAGCTCCAATTTAACCAAATTGTGCTTCAATTTTATCCAAATTCTACACAAATTGTGCTTCAATTGTATCCAAATGCTACCCAAATTCGGCTTCAATTTTATCCACATTCTGCCCAAATTATACTCAAATTATGCTTCAATTCTCCCAAATTGTGCTTCAATTTTATCCAAATTTGATCCAAATTGTGCTTCAATTTTACCGATAATCTACCCAAATTGTGTTTCAATTTTATCTAAATTCTAGTCAAATTGCGCTGCAATTTTACCTAAATTCTACCGAAATGTTGCTTCAATTTTACCCAAATTGTGCTTTAATTTTGCCCAAATTCTACCCAAATTGTGTTTTATTGTAACTCAAAAATGTGCTTCAATTTTACCGAAATTCTACCTAAATCGTGCTTCAATTTTTACCAAATTCTACGCAAATTCTAATAAAAAGGATCTTGATAATTGTTGTTCAAAAACCAGCATCACCATATACCTAATGAAAGAGAAAAAAAACTACGCCCGTCCGCTTGCCAATTCCTCTTTATTTGCATTTTCAATAGGACTATCCAACACATCACTATAGAAGCGAGAAACGTCGTTTATTAAGGGGTTAGGCCACTCTAGTGGCCGAAAAAATGGGCTTTTGGGGGACTTTTTTCTCAGAAAACCTACAAAATGAGATAATAAAAAAGGGTGTTTATCATACATATCCGTGACTGTATACAATAACTTTTTTGAAGCGATTAATTTCAAAATGGCGGCTGTGCAGCGTTTATCTCAAAACTGCATTTTTTAAGTTGGCCGGAAACATAACTCAGCCAATTTTCAACCAATTCATTTGAAATGTTGAATATATCTTGAAAAATACATTGTCTATGGAAGTACGTATGATTGTTTTTCTATATTGCATAGTTAATTTGTTATTAACAATTATCTGCGATTTTTTAGGCAATTTTTTCACTTTCCAATAATTTGCCTAAGAAATCGTCAGATAATTGTGAATAACAGGGAGGCCTTAATCGACATCGATTTCCAGAAACAACACGATCTTGCGCTCTAGCTGCAACAAAAAATGATCGACGAAAAAGGTCGTCTTTTTTTTGTAGATCAACCACTTGCCGGGTGAGTTTCCTGGCGAATGGGAGTTTGGGGAGCGAATCTCGTAAAAGATGTGACAAAAACGGAGGGTTGGAACCTGCGCGTGCAAAGTTGACCAATAACAGAGCAGAGAGAGGGGGAGGAGAGAGAGAGAGAGAGAGAGAGAGAGAGAGGGGGGGGGGGGAGGGAGGGAGGGAGAGAGGGAGAGAGGGAGAGAGGGAGAGAGAGAGGGAGAGAGAGAGAGAGAGAGAGAGAGAGAGGGAGAGAGGGAGAGAGAGAGAGAGAGGGAGAGGCAAAAGTGATTTCACGAGGGGATATCCTCGAAAAGTCAGACGCGTGAGGGGTCCTTCGAGGATCCACCACCATTTGTCACCAGTTCGCTGGCTTTCCCATTTTCCGTCCGATTTGCCGCGAGCACGGCGTTAAAGCATCGTTCGCGTTCCCACCGCCCCTCGTCGCTTTTCCACTTCATCCTTGCTTTCAAACTGCTTGACAGTCCACTAACGCTTGGAGAATACTCCGGCTTTGCCTCGAACCTCAACGCGAACAAAATGTACTATAGTTTGTCTCGGTTACACTTTTTCTCTATTTCCCTCGCAACCCGTTCTCCACTTCATCGCCTCCCTTTGACTTTGCTCGTTGGTCAATTTGTCTTATATACCTACTGAAAACTTCATTTTCTGCCTTCAGCCTTGCATGAGCGTGTTCAGTGTATAACATTGAATTTGATCGTGTGTGTGTGTACACAGAGAAAGAAAATCACTAGGATCAATAAAATTGTTCATTCGCAGGTCGCCAATGTAATGTTAAGCTAGCCTTAATACTATATCGGCGACCTTTTTTGAGGGGGTAAAAATTGAGGGGTAAAAAATCATTTTTTTGCATTTTCTCAACGTATATATCTTTGAGAATATGTGAAAAAAGTTTTCAATTAATACATTGAAAATTGACCAAGTTGCCAAATTAATATATTGAACCAAGTTGCCAAATTAATATATTGAAAATTGACCAAGATTTAGTGAGAGCAGGTAGCACATCGATTTACGTATATACTAAAACTTTTAATCGCTTTTTTCTCGAAATTACTTTTCTTGACCTGGCCGGAATAATAACTCTAGCCAAAATTGTCCGATTTTCAACTTTGAAAAATCAAAATTTCCGTAATTGCAGTAGCCATCGTTGTATGTGCCGTTTTTTTTTATCTTGAGCTTCCGAACGTTTTGGAGGCTCATAATTAATTTCACCAAAATTACAATTCTTTTAACACCCGCTATTTTTTTGTCGACATTTGTTTTTCTTCGAAAAACCACTACCGATTTTTTTGTCGAAAAACGACTATGGACAGGGAATATTTACGGTGAACATTTATATAGATAATAAAAGTTTATTATTTTTAATTTTTCAGACCAACCATGGTCAAGCTACCGTTCCGGCCGTTGGATCAGATTTTTTATAAGAGGCTCTATTATACCTCGATAACGTTAATTTGGTATTTCTTTTTTCATAAAAAATTTTATGCAATAAATCCAATCCGTGCTTAAGCTGTTTTTTTTTGTACCCAGCCTTTTTGAGAATGCCATCTCTACTCTTAATAATATTTCTTACGCGTAGGCTATATAACTGAAGCACAGGCCACTCATTTTCGTGGATTATTTTCCCTCGTCGAATTTTCTTCATGTACCTACATGTATAAAGTCGATTAGGAATGTGTATATATAATTTCAATATATCTTCTCGCCTCTTCTCTCCGCAATATCGACACTTTTCCTACTCTGCCGGAAATATGCGAATATATATAAACGGATATGCTCGCGCGTCTGCGCGAACATATATGTGACGTTATAACGATCATCGACTCTTGATACACCGGGACAGGAAAAAAAGACGAGAAGTATATGCGAGCAACCCTCCAGTACTGTCGTAAATGGGGAAATAAACGTACTTGTGTAATATATATATATATATATATATATATATATATATATATATATATATATATATATATATATATATATATATATATATATATATATATATCACAAAGTGTGCAACATGCTCTCGTAATGAGGATCGTGTGTGCATGTATATATATATATTCTCCTCCAGTTATTTTCTTCCCCGTTCAAGTTCACTATTCCGAAAATTTCACCGAGTTTCAGTAAAGCAAGATAGAGGTCCAAGTATCGAATAAATCCGGCACGTTGCGCTTCGTGTTCTAGAAAACTATGGGGACAACGCGGTATTTGTAATCTACGTAATCCTTAAGGCAATATTGTTGCCTAGAAATTCAAAAAGTCGTTTGTTTTAATTTTCAAATTTACTGCTTCTTTTTTGGGCAAAAAATCGATCTATTTCTTTCAAAGTCCGCCATTTTTTCAAAATTTGATTTAGAAAAATCCCTACGAGGTCCCATAGCTAATAATTGTAGATTATAGTTTTTTTTTGGTTTTTGTTCCAGGTCTTATACTTTACGAGAAAACCGTCATCCCGTGAAGCTATTTGTAAAAAACACGTTTTTCAAGATGGGCTCTGTCGCCGCCCTTTTGTATGAAAATTATAATAATTTTTTTTTATTCTTTAATATGTGTTACGTGAACCCTCTTAAAAGAAATTCCATTCCTTTTTTATATGTCCAAAATAAATTGTCAAAGTTAGGCCATATTTTCTGCCGCTAGAGTGGTGTTATCCCTTAATGGCACTTATAAAATTAGCTGAGTTATGGAAATGAGGAGGAGTACGCTCGAGGAGCACGGTCGAGAAGCAGTAATTTAAGACGCGTTTTTGTCGAAACTATGCTTCTCAAATCGGCAACCAGGATATGTCGATAACCAATTGTCCGAATGAGCTCAGATTTAGGATGCACCCTCGGTAAACTGTTTTTCAATGTAGGTAGCAGTATTAAGTGGAAATCATTTTTTTTAAATAATTCTATATAACTATTAATTGTTTAAGTAGATTCATAATTTTTTGGCTGTGATATTAGTTAGTGGTTTGAGCAGATTAATCTTTTTTGGGGCTGTGATATTAGTTGTTTAAGGGGATCAATTATTTTTTAGGTTGTGATATTAGTTGTTCAAGTGAATTTATTATTTTTTAGGTTGTGATATTAATTGTTCAAGCAGATCAATTTTTTGTTTGCATTTTTTTGGGATTGTTTAAGCAGATTTTCATTTTTGGGTTGTGATATCAATTGTTTGGGCGGATTAATCATGTTTTGATAGAATGGTCAGAAAATTAAGGAAAAAAATGATGATCAAAGTTTAGCATGACGCCATTGCGTGAATTTTTTTTGCTAAATCTGGTATGAAACATCACAACACTCATTCGGATTAAGAAGTTTCGTGGCAATTAACGAAATGTTACTATTTGATTCAAATTCGTACAGTAAATTCTTTGTCATATACTGAATGTACCCTCCAAATTTCAAATCGATTTCATAGAAACACCGATTCTATGAAATTTACAATGAAAATTTTCATAATATACTGAGTGATTTGACAGTTTTTCATAACATTTTAAACATTTTATCACACTATTTCATGCTATTTCATACTATTTCATACCATTTCATACCATTTCATGCCATTTCATACTATTTCATACTATTTCATACCATTTCATGATATTTCATACTATTTCATACGATTTCATGCCATTTCATATGATTTCATACTATTTCATGCATAAAACTGCCATTCAGCGATGAGCGTAGGCACTTCTCTATGTTAAAAAGCATTTTCGCAATTGTACATTTTATAGAAACGGTACAATTTATTTTGTTTTTAAATTTTGTTTTTTCAACGATTGTTTTTAAATTCAGAGGGTGCACTCAGTATATAACAAAGAATTTACTGTATAACTTTGAATCCAATAGTAGCATTCCACCAATTGTCCCCAAACTCTCTAAGAATATGTTTTTTTTTCAGATTCACACAACGTCCACTATACTGGTCACTAATTGGGCGTGTATTCCGCGCATCGTTGTAAACCCACCTAGGTACAAAATAACATCAAATAATTGATTTTCTTTAAATTTATGCATATTCTTGAAGGACCAATAAACATGTTAATTTTTTTTTAATTATTCCATCCTACAAATTACACCCAAAACAGCGCTCTAGACAACAATACTGCCTTGTCCATTCAGCTGTAATAAAAGCTGCCAAAAAGACTTCTAAAAATAATAAAGGAGAACAATTATCAATATTTCGAAAATTCATATATCAATTCGATAAACCCAATTTACAAGTATTATTTCTTGTCCCAATACATTTATACTTCAATATTTGGACAGTAGAAAATGGTAGGTTGAAAAATATTTTGCGGACAGTTCCGCGTTTCTATTTGGGTGTTGTTGGGTATTCTGTTATCGCTGATACATCGTTAAATGATTTTTCATTCGTCGGCGCTCGCGGATAACGGGTTCTGCCAATAATCGCGTTATTCGATCCCCCGCGTTTCGTCTCCACCGCGCCTCCCTCGCGACTCCCAATCGTCTAGGGTGTAATCCGATGCAGCTCGCTGCCCTCCCTCGTGCATGTTCGATATCTCTCGTTACCGTATTTATAATGTGCACGGCTCACCGTATAGCGTTATATCCTCAGGCCTCGTTAACCTCGCGCGCTAAACTTTCTCATCAGGAGAATCCTCGGCTGCGTGCTTTGCGGGTCCATTTTTCCCTGTATTATTTTTATCATGCATACGTCGTATAGGTATATGCATGTGCGATTCATCGGCATGCATATTTCGCGTGTTATTCCTATGCATGTATGTGCTCGATCGAAAAAATCAGAACATATTCAAACTCTCGGCCTCATATTACATTCGGTATTCATTATGGGTGCTTTTATACGGGAATTCTTAACTGACTGGTTATCAAATTTTTGCCGAAAACATACGCTTCAAATAAATTTTTAGGCGCGTTCATTTTTCGGCAGCGTTCTATTCCTTTTTTTCATTTGTCATTTCTCATGAAACGATATCAAATGATGTTCCTCGAATAAATGTTTATTATAGTTTATATTTGAATCTATAATGTTTCTACTCAATATTTACCTCAATAAGCCTACTTTGATAAGAATATAAAATAACAGTAATTACTACGTAAAAATGATCAATAAATTCTAAATTACCTAAACATCGAAAATCGTCCAAAATTAAGGGAGACTTTGTCCTTGAAATCGGCGGGAGATGTTAGCGGCTCAACATGAGCAGCTGGAAGAAGAGGAGGGATGCCTCTATGGACCAGGCATTGCCGATTAGCGGTAATTATAAACACATTTGTGTAAACACATTACAAAACTTTAAACGCGTTTTTTCTCGAAAACACGTTTTTAAAAATGGCTGACATTCTCCTGACCGCTGTAATTAACATATCGACCTGAAATTTGGAGAGCATACTCAGAAAATATGTCTTCACGGAATGACGGATCGTTTTTTCGATAGATACATTTTTGCATTTATTATTTATCTTTTTATGCGAAAAAAAACGCGAAAGTTCGATTTTTTTTTAATTGCCGCCATTTTCCGAAATTTGTACTAAACGAAAAACCCATCCGTCATTCCATGACCAAAGGGTCACAGATTGATAATATGCTTTGAATTTGTGTTTCAGATCAACAAAGAGGGGGCAGTGATGTCAGCCGTTTACCTCCCGCGATTTGAGGACCTGTTTTCGCGGAGCTGCAACGGCCGCCATTTTGGGTTTTTTTTTTCAAATTTTTTTTTTAACGTTCTGTATATCTTGAATGAAAGCAAGAAAAAAACCGCACTCAAAAAGCTTTACTAGTTTCCTTAAAAAAAAAAATGTAAACACCTGAAATATGGCACTCCAAGGACAAAGTCTCCGTTAATTTCGGTAATTCTTCAGATAAGTGACTTTTCCGAAAAATTGTTGTTTCCAAACAAACCCAATATAGGCGTCGAAATGTTCAAAAATGACCTATATTATCACGTGTTTCCGCGAACTTCAAAACCCCGTAACTTCTTATGGGGAGGTGCATTTCAGCTTCCCCCGACTGAATACCATCATTTATAACCCAATAAATGAGAAAATAGCAAAAAAATGCTATGCTCATTTTTCGGAAAAGTCACTTATCTAAAGAATTACCTTAATTCCACTAGTGTATATGACCGCGTGCAGTTTTTTATATTCATAAACACATATACACACTATCGCATCAATTAGCCCCCGAAAAATTAAAAACATCGGATCACGGGATATAAAATTCGCCGGATTTCAGAATTGGTTTTTTTTCTTCAAATAATGCAATTGGCATATAGAATCGTTATAAACGTCTTGTTTTTTTGGCTCGCTCTATCTCTTCCTCCCAATTTCGCTCTCTCAAACTCAGCTCCTGCGAGATGTCTTCTCCGCCGCGGTCTTAGCGCGAATTGGCTCATCGCGTCGAGGGCTAATTGGACAATTATACACATACGAATCATGCCCGACGATTATGTGGCTGTTCACTCTCGTATAGCACTTCGAACGACCAGATATTCCTCGAAGCCAGGTAAAAGAGATACAAGCAGAAGAGAGACGCAGAGAGATCGAGAGACTCGAGTTGCCGCGTTGTAAATGCCGCGTCCCCGCATAATTTTCTAGGCCATCCGAATTCGTGGGACCACGGATAGACACACACCCGACACTATATCGACACACACAAACATGCAGCCGCGCGCGTAAACGCGAAAAAAAAATCCATTGCTTACAATTGACACGCCGGTGATGTCAAAATATGAAATTACTGCAGGCTTGCAGAATTTCTCGGATAATTTGAATGTGGTTTTTTCGCAATTTTTTAGGCACTGCGTTGATGCTCGAATTTTGTCATCTTTCTATTCATTTATCGAAAATAATTTCGTTTCCATCGAGTCGTTTTTCCTCCCAAAGTGCATATTCGCATTCACCCCCATTTCGTACAATGCACACGCCGGTGATGTTAACATATGAAATATATGAACAGGCTTGCGAAATTTCACACGCCGGTGATGTCAACACATGAAACATATGAACACGCTTGCGAAATTTCACACGCCGGTGATGTCAACACATGAAACATATGAACACGCTTGCGAAATTTCACACGCCGGGTGATGTCAACATATGAAATCGACAAGCGGGTGATGTCAACACATGAAATTCCTGCGAGCTTACAGAACTTTTCAGGCAATTCGAATGTGGTTTTTTTGCAATTTTTTTCAGGCATAACGTTTATGCTGGAATTTTAGCATCTTCCTATTTAATTATCGAAAATAATATAATTTCGATTGGGGCATTTTTGCGCCCAAATTGCATATCCGCATTCACCCACATTTCGTACAATTGACATGCCGGTGATGTCAACATATGAAACATATGAACAGGCTTGGGAAATTTCACGCGCCGGTGATGTCTACATATGAAACATATGAACTGGCTTACGACACACGTCGGTGATGTCAGCATATGAAACATATGAAGAGGCTTGCAAAATTTCTCAGGCAATTCGGATGTAGGTGTTTTCGAATTTTGTCAGCTATTCAGCCACTGCATTGATACTTGAATTTTTAAATATTTCTATTAATTTATCGACAATAATTTCGTTTCGATCGCGTCATTTTTCCGCCCACATTGGAAATCCGCATCGACCAGCGGTGCATCGACACGCCGATGATGTCAACATATGAAATTCCGGCGGGCTTACGAAATTTCTCAGGCAATTTGAATGTGGCTTTTTCGCAATTTTTTAAGGCACTGCGGTGATACTCTAATTTTATCATCTTTCTATTTATTTATCGAAAATAATTTGGTTTCCATTGTGTCGTTTTCCAACCCAAATCGCAAATCCGCATGGACACGCCGGTGATGTCAACATATGAAATTCCGGTGGACTTACGAAATCTCTCAGGCAATATGAATGTGGTTTTTTGGCAATTTTTTAAGGTACTCCGTTAATGATCAAATTTTATCATCGTTCTATTAAGGGGTTACCCCCACTGGCGATTTTGAAAAAATCGATTTCTTTTTATTGCATTTTTTTGAAGTATAAGTATCTGAGAATATGTCCTGAAAATGTCAAGTCGATCCGAACAAAATTGACTGAGATATGAGCGTTGAAAGAGAAGAATCCGCGTTGAAAGAGCGTTGAAAGAGAAACTTTAAACGCGTTTTTCTCAAAATGGCATTTCTGAAGTCGGTGACCAAGATTACTCGAACACTAATGAACCGATCTTCTTGAAATTTTGCAGGCTTATTTAATACATAAAAATGTAGTCTTCAATCAATCGATTTTTTTTTCGAAAAAAATGGCCGTTTTATAGCCAAAAAACGGCCGTTTTTTTCGTTAAAATCGAACCATTAACTTTGACTGTTCGCCATTTTGTGAAAAATGAATATTTTTTAAAATCCTTCGATTAAAGACTAGTTTATACTTATATTTGACTAAATCCATCCGCATTTTTTTCTTCGGATGATCCACTTCGCCGCAATGTTGGTCACCGCAAACCGTGTATATAAAAACGTTATTCCATTGACGGCCATTTGCCACTAAACAATGTAATATTTTTCAATAAAAAAATTACTGAAAGTTCTTCAAGATGTGTTCTTTAAGATGGTATATTGATCGATTAAAAAAGTTTTGTAGCTTTCTTTAAAAAAATTCATGAAAATGGCCTTTTTTGCGCTACAAGTGGGGGTAACGCCTTAACTTATCAAAAATAATTTCGTTTCGATCGAGTCGTTTTTCCGCCCGAATTGCATATTGGCAATTCCAACCCATCATACTTTCTTCATAATAATTGACGCAATTGAAGGTTCGATATCCACACGTATGTAGAGCATGTTCTTGCGTGACAATATCGAAATACGAGTATGATGATGTCATTCTCTAGGGAATTATTTCCGCGGCACCAAAAACGATGATATTGCAGGACGTAAAGTTGAACTTCTGCCTATGCTATATATGTGTATAGGCAGAAAACTGATGTTTCATCGGTTACATAGCTTTGTCGAGAGTGCACGAACGGACTCCGCGAGTACATGAGGCTCGTGTATACAGTACCTGGACATTAGATACGCAACCTATTGTTCTATATCCAAGGCTGTCGGTGCGAGGTCAGAGATTCGTTAGTTCTCCGGTATGAGAGACAGAGATATAGGGACTTGGTGGCCTGTCGGTCAACTCTTTCGACTCCCTCGGAGTACTTTTACGGGGAGAGAGAAGGAGCGAGAGACCGCGGTAGAGAGTGAGAGACGAAGGTCTATAACTAGAGAATTACCAACGAGTCCATACTACGAGGCTTTACACAGGAATAATGCACAGCTGGATGTAATATGCGTTAATACAAGTGGAACTGACAGATTGGAATAAGGTATGGAGATCGTAAGTATCACGGAGAATACATTTCTCACGCATATGATAATTTCATATAAATTACAACCGCGATTTCACGAATGTCAAATTCATCTGATAAGCTCGTTGATTAATGGGCTTGATTACGAACTTTGGTTAATTTCATTGGACATTGAACGACAAATTCTCTCAACAGCTCATTGAGAGCAGATGCTAATTTCAGTTTCCGAAAAAATATCACCACTATTTGCATGACTATTGACGTTTTTTTTTACGTTCCTTAGTATTCACTCGCGGACATTTGCGATGCCATCCCTTTTTTTTCACCCCAAACCTGTCCATTTACTATTGATAATTCACCAGAGGCCACCAGGGAGTGTTGCCTACAACGACGATAGTTCCACTGAACATTTAGTTGCGTCCACCATCGGAAAATCGGTACAAACGCGTAACGGTAGTCGGCGTGTCTGTACGTGGTTGTGCGATCACCCATCCAAGTATTGGCACAAGCCAATGCTCTCCACTACTGTCACTCATTATTCCTGTAACTAAATTTCTTTGATATCTCTACGTCTGTGACTGCCTCCACTGCCATTACGCGTTCAATTAATCCGAGTCAATACGATTATCGAATTTCCTGGAAAAATATTTAAGTGGTCGTCGAATTGAGGCCTAAGGCCACAGTAACGGGTAACAATTTTTTTTCGTGTAAAAAAGTGATTCACTCATAAAATTAATTACACATCTATCCAGTATGAATATAATATATGAGTATGATAAGTATGTATGTATAAGTATAATGAGTATGAGTATGAGTATAATAAGCTGTTAGAAAATATATATATTTTTTTTCGATGTACAAAATGGCCGACTACTCGAAACTTCTCGAAACAGCTTTTTTCCAATTGGCGTGACAAATAACGTCAACAATTTTCACTCGATTTACTTCAAATTTAAAAGTTATGTTCCTAATTGCATTTCGCAGAGAGGTACGTATGGAATTCCTGATTAATCGAAAACTTTTAATTTTATGAGCAGTATATGAGCAGTTATAACGAAACTTTTCACTGAAAATTCATTTCTTAAGTTCAAATACCTACAAATTTTGAATAAAACAATATTTTTTAAATTCCTTACGTACTTCTCTAGGTATTCTAATGTAGATTGACGAGAATTTTTGTTTTTTGTTCTAGGTAAAAAATTGGAGATGCTAAATGTCACGCCGCGGAGCGCCTAAAAAAAAATAACAAAAGAAAATATTAGTAGTCGGTCATTTTGTGCATCGGAAAAAAAATTTATATTTTCTAACAGCTTGATATTCATACTAAATAGATGTGTAATTAATTTGATGAGTGAGTCACTTTTATATACGAAAAAAAATGTTAAATTCGCACATGATTTTATACCCGTTACTGTGGCCTAAGGCCTTAAGGAGTTTCGGGACAATTGATGAAATGTCCATTTGATTCAAATTTATACAATCAATTCTTTGTTATATATTGAATGCACCCTCCAAATTTTTAACAGCTAGGGGCTCTTATTAAACCTGCCTAATTAGGGAATGGGCGAGAGGTTTCACACATACATGTGTGTGCGTGTGTGTGTGTGTGTGTGTGTGTGTGTGTGTGTGTGTGTGTGTGTGTGTGTGTGTGTGTGTGTGTGTGTGTGTGTGTGTGTGTGTGTGTGTGTGTGTGTGTGTGTGTGTGTGTGTGTGTGTGTGTGTGTGTGTGTGTGTGTGTGTGTGTGTGTGTGTGTGTGTGTGTGTGTGTGTGTGTGTGTGTGTGTGTGTGTGTGTGTGTGTGTGTGTGTGTGTGTGTGTGTGTGTGTGTGTGTGTGTGTGTGTGTGTGTGTGTGTGTGTGTGTGTGTGTGTGTGTGTGTGTGTGTGTGTGTGTGTGTGTGTGTGTGTGTGTGTGTGTGTGTGTGTGTGTGTGTGTGTGTGTGTGTGTGTGTGTGTGTGTGTGTGTGTGTGTGTGTGTGTGTGTGTGTGTGTGTGTGTGTGTGTGTGTGTGTGTGTGTGTGTGTGTGTGTGTGTGTGTGTGTGTGTGTGTGTGTGTGTGTGTGTGTGTGTGTGTGTGTGTGTGTGTGTGTGTGTGTGTGTGTGTGTGTGTGTGTGTGTGTGTGTGTGTGTGTGTGTGTGTGTGTGTGTGTGTGTGTGTGTGTGTGACTTCACGTGACATCGATCTAAAGCAAACATGGCGCACATGTGTATACAATACACACATACATATAGCCCCAAGTATAAATCCGCGTTTGCGCGAGTTTTCGTGAGGTCCCTCGCACGCAAGACGGTGTCTCGTAGTCCCGCTCGCTAATTGCCCAAGAATCGATTAACCGTGATCCCCCTTTCTCTCTTTCGCCTTCCCTCTTTTCCTCTTTTTCTTCCGCTATCCTTTTCTTCTTTTTTCTCCTCGGACCACCCACTCCGTGCCACTGAGCTTCGACCTCGTCGGGGTTGAAACTACCCTCCATGTACTATGTACATATCGGTCGACTATACTGTAAGGAATACTAGTCTTCTATTGGTTCATTGGACCAATTGCACAGAAATTTTATTTCTGTAATACCGTTGCAAATAATTTCTGTACCACTGTGCGCACTTTTACAATAAGTTGTGAATTATCGAATGTTGTCCAATACCCAAGTACATTCAGACGTCCCACTTTTGGGTTCATGGATTTTTTTTCCCTCGACTGAAAATATCGAACTCGATTGAACAGTGAATAAAAAGTTTTCTCTTTATTGACTTTATCGAGAAGTGTGAAACAGTCCAAGGAAGAGCGGCAGTTTGGCCAAAGTAAATTAGTATACCTGCGTTAGAAGCTCGCAAAAGGAGTAATTTTCGCGAATTTTTTTCTGGAAAAACGCGTTTTCAAACAGATTTTCAAAGCTTTTTTTTACATTAAAGAGTATGGTTTTAAGTATCTTTTACCATTTTTGTATCAAAAAATATTTAGGAATGTGCTCACTGCTGCTAGGAAACAAAACATCCAAAATTAAAAAAATAAAACGCATTTAGTTCTTGTATGAAATTATCTAGGTTTTCGACGAATATAATAAAATATTGATTTGTGAAAAAATGGCCGCAGTCCAAATCGAAAGTATCGATTTTCGGTGAATAAAGCGCTCTATTTTCGTTGGAAAAAAAACGATGCATCGAAAAAACAATTCCTTCGTTCGAGCACTGCTTTTGGATATGTAAAAGAAGCTTGTGAAATTTGGAGTTAAGTTCCGCAATTTTTATCGAAGAGACTTGAAATTGTCTGAGAATATTTTTGAAATGTTATATTTTCCAAATCCGTCGAACACCAAAAAATCGATATTCAAAAATTTTTCAACTATATATAAGCCCTTAATCCCTTAAGGAAACAATTTCAGAGCGATCAATAATTTGTCGAGGCGTCACACAATTCTGAATGATTTTTTCAACCCTGCAAGCGTAGAAGAAACTACTATATATATATATATATATATATATATATATATATATATATATGAGGTATCCTTCCTTTTCAACCCTTCTTTTGCTTCATGGACTTCAAAACATCCTGCCACTCCATAATTCGTATTGTAGGCAAGTAGCAAAGTCCACGCCTTCCTAAATTCCCCTTAAGCCCTTTTTCGGAAAGCTAATCGTATTTGAATTATCACGAAGAATACAAATGTCATTTTTTAGCCCCCGCTATTAGTTGAAGAATTGAATCAAGGGCGCAAAGAAAAATTGATCTAAAACGTATGCTTGGATTGCCGAGGATTCGGGCTGGTCATTTCGGCTCAACGGAGCGCTGCTCGTTAATTATAGAACGAGATGACAAAATAATAAAAAAAGACCCTTGACTCAAATTAAGTTGACTTCACACGAATAACCTCGAGGTTTGGATTATAGACGTGGATATATCTGCGTGTATTCGTATGACACGTGGATACGAATTTGTACGAGTGTACGTAACGGGAGTGCGTGCTGAGCTTGCTTTATGTTTATTGCACGCACTTTTTCTACCTGATAAGCCTGCTCCTGTTTGTTATATTTCTCGTGACCACGTCGGGTTTTACCCTCGTTTTTGTGCTCCCCGACCTGATGTCCGTCAACAGTTATATATTCGTGGTTCACGAATTAGCCAAACGAGGAAATATATTTAATTCGGCTTATTCCGTATTGGATGTAGGTATATGTGTATGGATGGCGAAATACGATTGAAACAAAAAAGTACTTGTATATGTATATATGGAAAATTCCACGCCATTTCACCTAGCCCGTGACCCCGACCATTTTTGATTTCCTGATTTTTTTTGTAAAATTCTACCCCACCAAAGCAATATCCACACTCATTTGTAAATTTTTATGTCTTCTCTTTTAGGAGTTTTAATTTTCCAAAACATGTCGATCTCGGAAGTTTTGGGAACGTTTAAACGCTGATAACTCCCCAACTAATTGAGATATCGACAAATGTCACTATATCATTTTTTACATTTTGAAGCATACTTTCGTTAAAAAATATGAAAAAATGATCAATTATCAATTTCAACGTTTTTTTTTTGCGTCTAAAGTGAAAACTATTTTTTTAAAGATGATTACCATTTTTTAATTTTTTTTCAAAAATTCTCTAAAATAGCGTGACCCATTCTATGATTTTTAAGACGAGTCCCATCGTGGGCCCATTTTTCCTTCTATTTTTTTTTCAAATTAGTCATCATTTTCTTAGAAGATTTTTCTCATTTTAATATCCAATAATGCTATTAATGATTTTGTGATTTCCAATTCGGCTTCGACAGGCCTGAAACGGTTTATTGTTAATTTGTGCTGAATTTAACGAATTTTTTTTTGTATTCGAAATAATTTTTTCTCCTAAAGGAGAAGAGATAAAAATCTAAAAATTAGTGTGGGAATTCCTTTCATGGGGTACAATTTTAGAAAAAAAAAACAATCAGGAAAACCAAAAATGGTCGGGAACACGGGCTAGGTGAAATGGCGTGAAATTTCCCATATATATATATATATATATATATATATACATGACTGTACAAAGGGAAACATCGATAACCCGACGATCTACGCACGAT
Organism: Ophion ellenae; assembly: GCA_963210295.1. NCBI lineage: Eukaryota > Metazoa > Arthropoda > Insecta > Hymenoptera > Ichneumonidae > Ophion > Ophion ellenae. The sequence continues at coordinate 10,411,567 of OY723385.1, read as the reverse complement.
AGCTGTGACTTTGACACGGTTCGATTTTTCTTCCATTACTATAGAGGTAGCTTTTTGCTTCGTCGAACTTATGGAATCATCGATGCTTTTATGATACTGCTATACAAAATTCTCCAACGAAGTTCAACTGATTATAGCCTGCATTGCAACAAATGAATTACCACTTCCGTGTCTTTTTTTTTCAACGTCGCACAATTGACACGAATTGTCGTCGTGAGTGAAGGATTTTATCGTAGGACACACAAAAAAGCAGCATCATTGAGGCAAATAATTCTTCAAGCCTGAGAAATCAATCGGACATCTACGTGACCTAAGTTCACATTCCCAATAACGTGGTTTCGGATTTTTAGTTCAATATTTTTTGAACATACCACTTCCAATGTTCTTTCGTATATCACGTTACCCTCTGATAATTTTTTTTTTAATTCTCGAAATGGCAGCGATTGAAAAAGAGTACTCGGATTTTTATAATCAAATTTTCACCTCTCGTGGCCCGGAAAAAGTCCTCATTCGCGCGATAACACTAAAACTTTACGCAAAGCCTTCCAATAATGTTATAGTGAGAAACCTCCTAAAATTCTCCTCCCTTATAACGCCGCCATTTTGTTTTGGTGAAAAAAGAAAAAAAACATTTTTCACACTTGATATTTGTAATAAGATAATGTCAACATTTTTAAATGATGCGATTATTTTATCACCTTGAAAAAATTCATGAAAAATGTCTCATGTTCGGACGTCTAGAGATTTTCTCCCTTAAGGCCTTAGGCCACTCTAGAGGCCGAAAAAATAGGCTTTTTGGGGATTTTTTTTAGGAAAACTACACAATAAATCGAGATTACAAAAAGGGTGTTTATGATGCATATCAGTGACTGCATACAATCATTTTCTTTAAGCAATTAATTTCAAAATAGCGGCTCTGCAGTGTGTATCTCAAAACTGCATTTTTTTAAATGTTCGAATTTCGAAAAATACATTGTCTGTGCAAGCACATAGGATTTTTTTGGAAAGTAAAAAATTTGCCTAAAAAATCGTCAGATAATTGTTAATAAAAAATTAACTATGCAATATAAAAAAAAATCCTACGTACTTCCATGGACAATGTATTTTTCGAGATATATTCAACATTTCAAGTGAATCGTTTCCGGCCAACTTAAAAAATGCAATTTTGAGATAAACGCTGCACAGCCGGCATTTTGGAATTAATCGCTTCGAAAAAATTATTGTATACAGTCACTGATATGTACGATAAACACCCCTTTTTTGTAATCTCGATTTATTTTGTAGTTTTTCTGCAGAAAAAAAATCCCCACAAAGCCTATTTTTTGGCCCTCATTATTAAGGGCCTAACCCCTTAATAATGAGCCCAACGATGAAAGCAGCATGCTACGTTAAAAACGATCGGTTTCTCGTCGTTGCTTAGTCGTTGAAGGACTCGCTTCGATACGCACCTATGATGTATCCCCGAAATAAATGGCCTTTTAAGGTGGATACGCCTGTGTGGTCCGCCTTAATGGCAGAAAACAGCCGTATACCCTCTGTACGGCTCAGTTTCGCCATTGTTCCGTTAGCATTTTTTTTCGAAGCTTCCGTTCGCGGCATCTCGCAATAAAGAACGAATGCCCATGAAGAACACACATGCCTGTACGCATGCCTACATGAACACGTATATATACGCGATCACGATACAAGGAGGAGGCCCAAGAGTTGCGGTCTCCCGCTTATAGGAGAACCGGAAATCCAATGGCCGAGTTCGATGTGCCACGCACAATAATGTGGAAGATAAAGAATAAAGGGCTGCGGCAAATTCAGGGGGGGGGGGGGTAACAGGGGCTGAAGCCCTGAAGCCTCCCCAAGGGAGGGCTCTCCCCGGTTCAAATTTTCAGGTAAAATTTGTTGGCGAATGGTATCCAGCACTTATAATGAAAAATAAACTCCAAAGACCTGACTAAGAAAAGAAAAATGTCACACGTTGATGAAGCACTCAAAAAAAAATAATTCGAAGCGTATTTCCGCAAAAAAATCAAAAATACCAGAATAAATTCTCTATAAAAGAATGTATCCCGTAGATTATAATATAAAAAAATGTCACGTGAATTAAGCCAACCATTAATTTCTTAAAATTTGGCATTAGTGAAAGTTTACACGGATGACTTTGAATCCAGTTTTTTAAAATAAGTCGGTTGATTTTTTATTTATACAGAGAGAACTGTCAAAAAGACCAATTCAAAGAACTGTTCCATTATCAATACTTGAAAATTACAATCTCAGGGCTACATATCCTAAAATTGAAATTACATTGAGAATGTACTTGATGTTGATGGTGTCGAACTGCACTGGGGAGCACTCATTTTCAAAAAAGGAGATTTAAAAAAATAGACTATGAACAACGAGTCGACAAAAATGCCTGTCACATTTATCACTGCTCAGCATACTCAATGTGACTTACTCCGGGAGCTGGACGTCAACGAAAACATTAACGATTTATCGTTTAAAAAAGCTCGCACAGTTCCATTCGCCTAATGATAGAATTTTAGTTTTTTAATTTCTTGACTTCTACGAAATCTACGCATGCTGTTTGAAAGGATCTTATTTTTTTCCCAATTATTTGAACACTATAAAAAAATGATAATCGAAGAAATTCCCAAAATATTAAATTAAAAAATATGGCACCCGTTAAAAGTGAGTCTGGATTTTTGCGAAAAAATGGGCATTTTTCGTTCATCAAATCGAAAGTATACGTCGGAAAAAAAGCCGGCAGATTCCGTTCATAAAGATGGTAATAAAGTTTCATTTCTTCGTTTTTCCTTACACGTTTTTCGCGCTTATACGTTATTAATTTTATTCTCCAGCGTCGGTTTCGAGGTTCGTTTTTTCTCAGTTATACGTTAATCACACGTGATAGTCTCTCGCCGGAGAAAATTTCATGTTACTGCGTTTTGATGTTTTGCTCGACGTTTTGATGTTTTAATGTTTTGATGTTTCTGACCTCGACTATGTATGGAAGTCCTGTGATTACATATCTCTTGTCAATACGAACCTGTCTGTTATTGACTAATCTAAAATGCCAAAGCTCACAAGGAACATCCCTCAGGTGACACCCTTCGGTTTTGTTGAAATTTGGATAGGTCATAAAGCACCGAAAAGTAAGCGATACGTATTTTTTTTTATCGGCGGAAAAACGGTTTTAAAGACTGAAACGCACCTTCAAAAATGGGGATGTTTTTCGTTTTTCGTCGGTAAGGTTTTAACGGTACGAGATATTAAAAAATTTCAAATTGCAACAATTTTTATTTTTTGTGCACTATACATTGGAGATGCGAACGGTAACGTTGTCGACGAAAAACAAAAAGCACCCCTATTTTCGAGGGTTCGTTTCACCCCTTAAAACCGTTTTTCCGCCGATAAAAAAAAATACGTATCGCTTACTATTCGGTGCTTTATAACATATCCAAATTTCAACAAATTCTAAGGGTGTCACCTGAGGGATGTTCCTTGTTAGGGCTAAGGGGTTACCCCCCACTGGCGATTTTGAAAAAATCAATTTTTTTTATTGCATTTTTTTGAGGTATAAGTATCTGAGAATATGTCCTGAAAATTTCAAGTCGATCCGAACAAAATTGACTAAGATATGAGCGTTGAAAGAGAAGAATCCGCGGTGAAAGAGCGTTGAAAGAGAAACGTTAAACGCGTTTTTCTCAAAATGGCATTTCTGAAGTCGGTGACCAAGATTACTCGAACACTAATGAACCGATCTTCTTGAAATTTTGCAGGCTTATTTAATACATAAAAATGTAGTCTTTAATCGTTCGATTTTTTTTCGAAAAAAAAATGGCCGTTTCATAGCCAAAAACGGCCGTTTTTTTCGTTAATATCGAACCATTAACTTTGACTGTCCGCCATTTTGTGAAAAATGAATATTTTTTTAAATCCTTCGATTAAAGACTAGTTTATACTTATATTTGACTAAATCCATCCGCATTTTTTTTTCAGATGATCCACTTCGCCGCAATGTTGGTCACCGCAAACCGTGTATATAAAAACATTATTTCATTGACGGCCATTTGCCACTAAACAATGTAATATTTTTCAATAAAAAAATTACTGAAAGTTCTTCAAGATGTGTTCTTTAAGATAGTATATTGATCGATTAAAAAAGTTTTGTAGTTTTCTTTAAAAAAAAATCATGAAAAAGGCCTTTTTTGCGCTACAAGTGGGGGTATGTCTAGTTACGCCTTAAGAACTTGCATTGAATAAAAGTGCAAAACAGAAATTCGAAAACTTGAGTTGGCTCATTACTCAATTATTACCAATCAAATTTTCAATTCGAAAACCATACATTAACATAATAGAGGTACTGCTGGTGAAAAACGTCGGGAATTATGCACCAATCGCCATTTTCAAATGTTAAAAAGTTTCACATACATACTGTATTTTACTTCTACGTTATTCTCACTTATATGTCAAATTTGATGTACACCTTGAAAAACGTATGACTGAAGTTTCACTGTACTATATTTTTACATTTAGAAAAAGGCCGAAAAAAATCAGTAATGTCGATCCAGTCGTTTTTTGTTGTATTTTGCTCACCGACTCTGAAAACGTACTGTCAAAAAAAGAGCGTTCAAAGTTTCGAACGACGCTCCGAGCGTTCCGACGGGCGTCAACATAACAGCCTGTAAATCTGTCAATTTTGATCCGACCACCTTAACTTTTTCAGAGAACATTTATAAGATTGACATACTGTCAAAACATATTGGTTTTGAAAAAAGTGATTTTTCGATTTTCACAACGCGACATAACCCCTTAAGACACAACGCGACATAACCCCTTAAGACACGACTCGACATAACCCCTTAACTAGACATAACCCCTTAAGACACAACTAGACATACCCACTTAAGACACAACCAGACATAACCCCTTAAGACACAACCAGACATACCCCCTTAAGGCACAACTAGACATAACTCCTCAAGACAGAACTAGACATACCCACTTAAGACACAACCAGACATACCCCCTTAAGACACAACCAGACACACCCCCTCAAGACACAACTAGACATACCCACTTAAGACACAACCAGACATACCCCCTTAAGACACAACCAGACATACCCCCTTAAGACACAACTAGACATAACCCCTCAAGACACAACCAGACATAACCCCCTTAAGGCACAACTAGACATAACCCCTTAAGACACAATTCGGCATAGCCCCTTAGGTGACAACCAGACATACCCCCTTAAGGCACAACTAGACATAACCCCTTAAGGCACAACTAGACATAACCCCTTAAGGCACAACTAGACATAAGCCCTTAAGAAAACCGAGCCCGAGAAAAACTTCGAACCAAATGCCAGAGGGGGAGAAAAAGGACGAGAATGCAGAGAGACTTCGGGAAGCGGCATTCAAGTTTCTCATGCAAATCAAACACGAGAGCCCTGAGGATAGGCATCGGTGGCGCGCGCGCGACCTCGCCGGTCGGCGAATCAACGAACGAGCGTCTATATGCTCGCATTTACATTTATATATTATAAATGTATGTATGTATACCCATGTGCTTTATGGTGGTGCTAATTGCTGACGAGTAAAAGGAACAGTACGTAATGGGCGGGTGGTTGGGGGGGGGGGGGGGGAGGTGTTAACGAAACCAAGAGAGGAAGCGAAAAACCGCCGCCGCCTCGCCTCGATCGAGTTGGCGTTCATCGTGCGATCTTTCATCTTCCCAAGAACGTATATACTGATGCAGTTTGACAGAAAAGGTGCGACTTCCTTTTCTTTCGCGTCCCATCTCGAGACTTTTATAGCGCCGATATTCAGCGATTAAAGTTTCGATCGAAACGCGACCGGAAACCGCGAGTGCGGAGAGAAAATGAAAGGCGAAACAATAAGGCAGGAAGGAATCCGAACGAAGAATGCAGCATTCGCGGTTTTTTTTTCGTTTCCGTGTACATGATAATATTTAAAAAATGAATCGGTGAATGTTGGATGGACTGTTGGATTCAGATGGACTGTAAGATGGAAATATTATCAAAACGATGTTTTTATCGCTATGTTTAATATATACATTATTCTCACAGTAAGAAAAAATGTTCGGAGTAATTGCAGCGAATAATGGTCGGGGAATTGATAAATAGGTAGTGAAGGACTAAATCGTCAGTGAGTGGACGAAATTACCAGTTAATGGATACTTGACCATCAGTAAATTGACGTGCAGTGTAGATGAACACTGTCAGGATAACGATTTATTATTAAAATCGAACATTTCAATTCAGGATATCTAACATTTTATTTTTATTTCATTTTAAACAATCGATCGATTTGGTATTACAATTTAACATTTTAATTTAATAAATCAAACATTTTAATTTATTGCAATTTTAACCAATCTTACGATTTTCTATTAAAATCTAACATTTTATTAAATGTTAGATTTGGAGTTCACTGTGTTGCACGGAAATTATAATATTCTTATACATTTGAGTATTATGTTTGTCATTACGATTTCGTAGAAAATACACAAAGCCTTTTTGCATCTCAACGTGATATTCTCAAAAAACTACCAAAGTTAATTTCGACGGAGAAATAGTAAATTAAATTTTATCAAAATAAAAAAAAATGAATGAAATTATGTTATGACAACATTTAATCAAATGAACATTGTCATCTCTTGACAGCAATAAATGTTGGAATTTTCAGCAGATAAGTTAAACTTTTTACTCTGCTTTGAGAGTTGTCAGAACAGAGTCCATATGTCGCTTCACTGAAAATAGGTTAGAATGCAGTACCAGTAAATAAACATGTCACATTTTGATCTATTATTACGAATTCGTTAACATTTTTTGCAAGAAATCAAATATATTTTCACTCCGAAAGTATGAAAAATATATTTGAATCGTCGATATTTCGATATGCATATAGCAAATGTATACTTACCTTAAATAAATGTTTGTGACCACCGTATGGAAGGTGTATGTGAATCAAAGGAATTTTGATTTTATGTTTTTGTATAGCATGTAAACATGTATAACGCGTGTGGTAACGATATGAAAACAAACTAATACATTTGTAGGATCGAATGAAAAATGTCATCATAAAATATTGGTCAATGGCTTGATTGAAATAAGCAAGTATCTGTTGCAATAAAGACGAAAATTCGATTTAATCTGAATTTAAAAAATCACATAGATACATTTAATCGATTCAACTGAATTGTTTTTTAACAGATGAAACCGAGTCACAAATTTATTAGGAATGGATAAAATATTTAGTTATTTTGTTTAAATATTTTAGTGAATTTAGTTATTAGACGATATTAAATAGATATTGATTTTAACAAATCAATATATCTAAAACAAATAATTCCAATAACGGCATACAATAGGAAAACATTGATTTCACGAAAAATCTAGTTAATTCAAATTTAAAAAAAATCAAATAGACGCATCTAGTTTATATCAATAGAATTTTTCTGTCAGTGTGTGAATATTCAATAACATCAATTTTTACGACTCGTTAAGAAGTTTCGTACCACGCATTCGTATACGCGTAACGTGTACACCATTTTGGTCCAGTGTCGACCGCACACTTCCTTCGAGCACGTAGCCCAAATGTGCCACCTGGTTTTTCGTGCACGCATTTCATGTTCTTTTTCTCATTCGTTCGCGTTTTGCGGTGTCATATTTGCGGCGAGGAGTATCCCCGGAGAAGGCCCACCGACCGTGTAGCTACGAGGTGTGATCTTTTCGGATATACAGGGAACAAAAAAACGTGTCACAGATCCGCCCTTGGGTGTACATACACACGCACACACACACACACACACACACACACACACACACACACACACGCGCGCGCGCGCGCGCGCGCGCGCACACACACATACACTACTAAAAGTACACTGCTTAAAAGTTTTCGCACACTGGAGATAATTGCAAAACTTTCCATCACTTTAGATAATTGAAAAATTATATTAAGGGGTTAGGCCCTTAATATAATTTTTAATAACGGGTATAAAAACATATGCGAATTTAACCATTTTTTTCCGTATGAAAAAGTGATTCACTCATAAAATTAATTACACATCTATTTAGTATGAATATCAAGCTGTAGGAAAATATATTTTTTTTCGATGTACAAAATGGCCGACTACTCGAAACTTCTCGAAACAGCGTTTTTCCAATATGTGACAAATAACTTCAACAATTTTCACTCGATTTACTTCAAATTTAAAAGTTATGCTCCTAATTGCATTTCGCAGAGAAGTACGTACGGAATTTCTGATTAATCGAAAACTTTTCATTTCATGAGCAGTTTATGAGCAATTATAACGAAATTTTTCACTGAAAATTCATTTCTTAAGTTCAAATACCAACAACTTTTGAATAAAACAATATTTTTTAAATTCCGTACGTACTTCTCTAGGTATCATTATGTAGATTGACGATAATTTTTGTTTTTTGTTCTAGGTAAACCATTGTGGATGCTAAATGTCACGCCGCGGAGCGCCCAAAAAAAAGATAAAAGAAAATATTAGTAGTCGGTCATTTTGTACATCGAAAAAAAAATCTTACAGCTTGATATTCATACTAAATAGATGTGTAATTAATTTTATGAGGGAATCATTTTTTCATACGAAAAAAAATTGTTACATCGCACATGATTTTATATCGGTTACTGTGGCCTAACACCTTAAAATAAAATTACGCATACTATACTATACTAAAATGACATATAGCTATACAGAGCTATATAGAATCGTCATAAAGTAATCAATGAAATTAATTATGCTATTCTAACATTATTTGGCAATTATCCAGTGATCGAGAGTTTTGCAATGATCTGCAATGTCCGAAAACCTTTGGCCGGTAGTGCATATACACGTACATAGCCATTCCCCGACGAATATGCGACGGCCAGGAAAAAAAAACACGAATAACATCGAGACGTTTTCCGTACACGATAAGAAATTTATTTTTTTCAATTTGTACACATTATTTCACCCTAAAAATAACCTTCGAAACCTCCAGGCAACAATACCCCCTTAAGGCGGTCCTCTAGTTTCTCGGGTCGAAAAAATCGATTTTTTTTTCTTTCATAAATCACATCTACAACATGTGTAGAAAATGTGTGCCAAAGGATTTTTCGATATTCGAAGTGGTTCCCAAGTTACGGCCCTGGAACGGAGCAGGTATACGGAGCGCGCGCCGGGAGCGCGAACTTTCAAACGCGTTTTTCTCGAAACACCATTTTTCGAAACGGTGACCACGATATTTCAGAAACTACTGCACCGATCGTGTTCAAATTTATACAACATCTTTAATATGTTATAAGCCAGCGATTGAACTAGGATTATCATGATTGCTTCGATAGTTTTTTTTTTGTACGAGCGAAAAACTTAAGAAAAAATGAGTAAAAAATAGAATGTAATTTTCAAAAGTGTATAAAAAAGTCAATTTTTGTAATTTAGAATTCACTCTAGTTCAATCGCTAGTCTTAAATATGAAGATTAAAATGCCGTTTGGTTTTTTTATTTCAGATAAGCAGAACAGCCGCAATCTTGGTCACCGTCAAGCACCTCTTTTACTTGATGTCTTCCTGTCGGCCACTATAACCTTTATTCTATTATATATTTTGACTTTAAAAAATTTGTAAAGCTTATTTAAATGTTAATAAAGATTATGCAAAAACAATGAGATTGATTATTTCGATGCTTTGCCCGTAAAGAATTATTGAAAAAGCCGTAAAAAAACAGCCGAGAAACTAGAGAATCGCGAGATCGAGAACGTTTTTTTTTTCAAAGGATCCATTGCTGGATCGAGCGCGATTGCCAACGAACGTGGACCATTCAATTTTTGTACGAGTTTCGACATTATCAAATTCCCCGATCGCACACGTGGAGATGCAAAAGAAGAAAAAAATGAGTGTATTTAATCACAATTCGGTGGCAATTCAATTAACGAGCGTGAAAAAGATCTCATCTCTTGACTATGTGCTATCTCGCTCATAGCTTACCGATCGAATTTCATTTCCCCCGATCTCGAACGAATGGTTCAATCACTTCTAAATGAAAACCGAATGTATTTAAAGCATCTTGGTCACGCTCGAGACCACGACGTTTCTATACCGAATCCTTTCAAATTGCTCTCTCATTGTCTCTCCCTCTCTCTCCCCCTCTTTCCCTTTTCCCTCTCTCTTTCTCTTCCTTTCTCACCATCGTGTCTCCCTCCGATTTTCGGTCGAGCACGGATTGTAATTGTGAACGGAGTGTCACTGATTAATGCGGGCAAAGAGCTAGTCGTACGCGGTGGTAAATTTCGTATAAATATATGAGACAAAACGACACGGGTATCGCGTATATAGGAGAGGCCTCGGGGACCGTTTCTTCGCCGGCCGATAATCCGCTACGAATTTATTTCTATTTGGCGTCGAGGGTGGGCGATGATCGTAGGCCGCGTGGCGAACGCGCTTCGCGATAGAGGGTGAATGGAGATCGATCAAACGAGTCTTTCATCGTCTTTAAACATATGGTTTCGTGTGGATGCGTGTGTGTGTGGTGTGTGTGTGTGTGTGTGTGTGTGTGTGTGTGTGTGTGCGTGCGTGCGTGCGTGCGTGTGTGTGTGTGTGTGTGTGTGTGTGTGTGTGTGTGTGTGTGTGTGTGTGTGTGTGTGTGTGTGTGTGTACGCCCACAACCTTGCATATCGTACGAACCGAAATGTTAATTGAATCCGTACTATTAAAAATAAATAAATACGTATGAAAACATTTGCGCATGGAAATAACTATATACATACACTGCACAAAACGCATATTGCTTGATGTTATGTTCGAACTTCTTTTATGAAAAAAGCATACGAAAAGCACAAGTTGGAATTTATCTGCACTGACAGAAAAATTGTATTGATATGAACTAGATGCGTCTATCTGTTTTTTTTTATTGCATTAACGAGATTTTTCGTGAAATCAAATTTTTCCTATTGCATTCCATTATTGGAGTTATTTATTTTGAGTATATTTATTTATTTAAATCAAGATATATTTGATATCAGCTTATAACTACATATTTTATTCTTTCCTAATTAATCTGCGATTCGGGTTAGTCTGTTCAAAAAACAATTTCGTCGAATCCATTGAGTGTATCTATTTAATTATGTTTTAATTTAAATGTAAATTAACCCAAACAAACTTGCGTAGAGTCAGACATTTTTCTGTTTGGTTTGTCTCTATTGCAACTTACTTATTTGAATCAGGAGAAAAGATTGCAACTTACTTATATGAATCAAGATATTGACCAACGTTTGGTCATGACATTTTTTATTTGATCTTACAAATATACTTATATGTTTTCATACTGTTACTACACGCATTATACATGAGTAAATGCTATACAAAAATATGAAATTAAAATTCCTTCGATTCAAATACACCTTTCACATGATGGCCCCGAAAATCGATTTGACGTAAATATACATTTGCCATATGCAAATCGAAAGATCGACGATTCGAAGACATTTTTCGTCCTTCCGAAATGAAAATATATTTGGCTGAAAGATACATATATAATAAGCAAATAAAGGTTTATTTAATTAAAAAAAGATCTTTACAGAATTGAACAGAAACATATGTTCGAATCAAATAGACGTTTATTCACGCTAATATAAAGATGTTTCTATTAAGGGGTTAGCCCCGCTTGCGATTTTGAAAAAATCGATTTTTTTTTATTCCATTTTTTTGAAGTATAAGTATCTGAGAATATGTCCTGAAAATTTCAAGTCGATCCGAACAAAATTGACTGAGATATGAGCGTTGAAAGAGAAGAATCCGCGTTAAAAGAGCGTTGAAAGAGAAACTTTAAACGCGTTTTTCTCAAAATGGCATTTCTGAAGTCGGTGACCAAGATTACTCGAACACTAATCAACCGATTTTCTTGAAATTTTGCAGGCTTATTTAATACATAAAAATGTAGTCTTTAATCGTTCGGTTTTTTTTTTCGAAAAAAATGGCCGTTTTATAGCCAAAAAACGGCCGTTTTTTTTCGTTAAAATCGAACCATTAACTTTGACTGTCCGCCATTTTGTGAAAAATGAATATTTTTTAAAATCCTTCGATTAAAGACTAGTTTATACTTATATTTGACTGAATCCATCCGCATTTCTTTTTCAGATGATCCACTTCGCCGCAATGTTGGTCACCGCAAACCGTGTATATAAAAACATTATTTCATTGACGGCCATTTGCCACTAAACAATGTAATATTTTTCAATAAACAAATTACTGAAAGTCCTTCAAGATGTGTTCTTTAAGATGGTATATTGATCGATTAAAAAAGTTTTGTAGTTTTCTTTAAAAAAATTCATGAAAAAGGCCTTTTTTTGCGCTACAAGTGGGGGTAACGCCTCAATAAATATATCTTTATTTGTCCAATTTGAATATATTTAATATTTAACAAGAATACGTGGAACATGAACAAATATGTTTCAAATAAATAGGACCCATTTTTCTACGATTTACGTGTATTTAGGTCGATCGACGTTTTTTTACGATTTTCGAAACGTCCCGCCGGGCTGGTACCAATGTAAAAGTGCGGGGGGGGGGGGGTGAAACGACCGCGAAACAAAAGTTGCGAAGCACAAAAGTAACGACTGTATGTCGAGTGGGAAGTCATTTCACGGTGTGCCGTCTCCTCGCTCTCAGTTCTCTCGTCGATTCGCATCGGGATTCGACTCCTCGGGAGTCCGGGATACTTCTTGTCCTACCAAGAGTCGGAATGAGAGAGCGAGAGAGAGAGAGAGAGAGAGAGAGAGAGAGAGAGAGAGAGAGAGAGAGAGAGAGAGAGAGGAAGAGAGAGTCTGGGAACAGGGGTGATCCCTCTCGCCGGTGGACAAACTGAGACCGATCGCTCGCATAAATCTCCCTCCACCATCCAATATAAATCCGTCGGGCCCGTGCTACCCGACATAAATACGACTTAGCGACCGGCGATTTACGGCTAATTGAGAATTATTTCCCGCAATAGGAGACCCGGCTGCGGCGAAAAGAGAGAAAACTTCTTTGATTGCGTTCCGTCTCTCTCCCTCTCTCCTCACTCTCTTCCTCTCTCTTCGTCTTACATAGCCTATCTCTCTGTCTTTTTACCTTGTTCTTTTTATCAATGTATCCCATCCAGCAAGCTCCAATCGTCACACGTGAATACGCTTTTCGGAGTTTTTTTTTCTCTGCTTTCCTTCATTTGCATTTTTGCTTCGTGAAACTAGGCCAATGGATGTGTCGTTTTTTCTCTCAACCGATATCAACGATTAGACGTTAGACTATCGGAGCTTTTTCCGTTGCCCGTATTATTTCGATATCGATTTCGGATATTTGTGTGAAACTTTGATCAACAACGTTAGAAGCTTGAGTGTGAAAATGGACGTTGCAGAAATAACAGTGCATGGGTAATAAGGGAAGGTTGCGAGGTCGATCTCTCCGAGTTCGATGAAATTTGGCATGCTTGTTGAATGGGTAAAAATAGGCGACACGTATTTTTTTATATCTACGGAACCCGATTCAAGTAAAAGTAACTTAAATGGAAATAATAACAATTATAATGATATTTCATTTGTTTAACTCTGATATCGAAATATCGGTATTATTCGAGTCCAATATTGGATTTTTGGTCCGATTAATTCCGGTTTTTTGGTATCATCGAAAACCAGTATCCATGCTCTACCGACGATACTTCGTTCAATGGAGAATTTTCCGCGAGCTGTTTCTTTTTATTCTCCATTCTGCGGCTACTTCGATATTTTTCAGTTTCGATGTCTCATTTGGCTCTCACTTCTTCACGAAATGAAATTTGCGACCGATCAAAGGACGTTGAATAAGTTTCCGTTAACTTGGATTTATTCAGGTTTAATTCATTTCGTTTATCGTTGTTTATTGTTTTTCGGATTTGTTTTAGTGTCACTTTGACAGGCTGTCACTTTGACAGGCTGTCACATTGACAGGCGACCTTTTCTGTCTTCCATGCCAGGCAATTCTCGTTGCCGTGCAATCATCATCAAATTGACATCAGAGGATCTTGAACCCACGGAAGTCGTTCGGACCGCGATCGTCATTCGATTTATTTAGATTTAATTAATTTCGTTTAGCGTTGTTTGTTTTTTTTTCGGATTTGTTTTAGTGTCACTTTGACAGACGACGTTTTCTTTCCTCCACGCCAGGCAATTCTCGTTGCCGTGCAATCATCGTCTAATTGACATCGGAGGATCTTGAATCCACGAAAGTCGTTCGGACGGCGATAGTCATTGGTCCCATGGAAAAGTATTCCGTTGAAATTGCAGCGGGCGAGCCGACACGTGCGGTCGCCATTGGGGAACAGTGTGTACTTTGCGTTACATATGAACACGTGTATCGTTACTCGAATGGGAAGGACCACCGTATGAGGCAAAACGGGAAAGCCGTCGGGAGAAAACGGCCAAGCGAAAAGATTTTACGAGGCACCTTGCTTCGGTGAATGTCTCGCACTTCAAGCCCGCAGGATGAGCCACTTGTGTCAGCGGGAGACAAACAGCGTGTACCCAAAAGATTCAAGTTCTCGTGCACGTTCCAACGGAAAAAGTGTGCACCATCCAGGAATGACATTTTCATTCTTGACGGCGGTCCAGATTTTTCGGGACGGTGTCTGTTGGGGCCTGCTGTTTTGGTGCTTTCTTTGCAAACTGTCACAACAACTTGACCCGAACGGAGAATCTCAATCCTTGTTGTCGTCTTCGCCGACACACCAGCACACGCCAAGCATCCAATTCTCTCTCGCTCTCTCGTCCCTTTGCCTGCCTTGACATCCTCCTTTACAGAACAGCCGGAAATTCAAGTGGGCCCTATAGTGTCGCCTCTTTTGGCTCATCGTGTATCTCGCATTCGAGGGACTCACAATATATACAGGGTGTCCTGTCATGAATACATGTCCTACTATATGCGAGAATTTCAGTTTAGTAAAAGTCCCACGGTTTTCGAGATTTTGGGCCTTACGGTTATTTTTGTAAATCATCTGATTTTGGTTTTTCGCGTGCCATTTCCACAAATAATAATAATCGACAGTAACTAAGCAACTTTTTAAAGTAATTGGCACGGTATGCTTAGTACTTTTTTTTACACCGCAGGCTAGCAAAGTCAGATGTTCGAATTGGTTTTTATAAAAACTCTGCATAAGATCTTTTTTCATAAAGTCTCCTTAACATTTAAGGTTGAAAAGAAGACTTTTTTAGATCAAACAAATAACCACAAGTTTTTTTTAAAATACGGGTAAAAAAAGAGATAAAAACACATGATTTTTATCTCGAAAACCGTGGGAATATTACTAACATGGAACATCACTGTCCGCTTTCAATTTTGTTGAAACTCATATGTGTGATAAAGCATTGCGAACTATTAGACACGTATTTTTTTTACAGGCGGAAAAACAGTTTTAAGGGTGGAAGCGACACCTCAAAGAAAGGCGTGTCACCCCTTAATCTGATTTATTTTCAATACTTCTATGTGCATACTAGGTTTTGTTTCGTTCAGATCGGTGGACTGCTCTTGGGTGACACTGCAAAACTACTCCTCAACGGGTCTTGCTTTGAGGGGTGGTTTCCCCCCTTAAAATTGTTTTCCCGCAGATAAAAAAAAACACGTGTCGAATAGTTTTCAATGCTTTATTACATATATGAGTTTCAACAAAATCGAAGGCAGACACATAGGTGGTGTTCCTTGTAAGCTGAGTTTCTAGGATATAGTAGGACATGATGTGACCTATCGACAGTTGCAGGATTATCCATTCGTAACAGGACACCTTGTATATACACATGTTTGTGTGTGTGTGCTTATATATATATATATATATATATATATATATATATATATATATATATATATATATATATATATATATATATATATATATATATATATATATATATATATATATACACCAGTCGAAACACCAAAAAGACGATACCACACAATTCAGTATTTCGGAGCTCGGGGAAGTAATTAGTATCAAGTGTCTCTCCGAAGAAGAAACTTTCTACGTCGATATACCGTGCGTGGAAGATATTCACGGATATGTATCTCATGCACATAAGTCGCGGTCTTTCGTTAACTATATACACCCTCTAAATGTTACCAAACAGCCTTACTTCACAGCAGCCGCCGTGCGGCCGTGTTTTCCGGACCCACATTGGAGACGCGTGTCTCCAATTGCAGTCCCGCGGTTGATTTCCTTTTTTTTTCTCGGCCATACGAGCAATTCGATGACAGCGGGAATTACGTGAAAAAGAAAGTCGGAAATGGCTAATACGAAGTGACGAATATGGACTGTTCATTATTTCCACGGAAAATGTAAAAATGAGAGGGAAAGACCTTTGGCAATTGCGAAGGCAGTCGTTTTTCCTCGGATTAACATTGAGCGTACAGTATGACAGGCAGAAGTAATGTGAAATTCTCACATGTGTCCTACATGTCAATGAGAATAGGTCGTAGATGGCATGATATGGAGGCCAAGCGTTGAATTTCCGGTTGGAAGTGTTGTGATTTCTAGTGATCCTGTTTCACCTGCATTTGTCGATATTTCACTTGATTAGGGCCAAACGCTTGACATTCGCCGAGCCTGGAGCTGCCGCTGCTTTAGTCTCGCTAAATTGTTTGTGCCGTCGAGGTGTACGGTTTGATGAGGATGCACGTTAGAGTCGGGTGTGAACACGACCCGGGTAGACATTTTTGGGGAGTCTCCAGATTCTATCACATCCCTTTGGGGTTTTGATAAAGACGCCACGTGTAGGGAGGCCACATTTGAATCCAATTGGATTCCGCGCTGTTTCTCGATTGGCGTGGTTCGAGAACTTTTTATTTGACATTCTCAACCGGAAATGACTGGATCTCCCCCAAAAAATATCCTTTCCTGATCCCGTTGACAAATTTGTTGGGGAGTCCCTAATGCACCCACATCTTCATAGGGATTTGTTGGGGACACCGCACCCTCATTGGGGTCCAATTGGATTCTGGACTGTTCAACGATGAACGCCGTTTGAGAAGTCACACCACATTCGAATCGAAACTATGTGGAAAGTCACGAGAAAACCTTGGCATGTCAAAACTTTTACATAAAAAAAGATTTTATGTCAAAGTACAGTAAAAAAAAAATAACAAACGATAAGTACAGTGAATTTTCACTGATGTGATTCAAATCGATCATTAAGGAATTTCGGGACAATAGACTGATTTTTCATATACTGAATGCACTCTGTAAATTTTATATCGACCGTCTACGCCGTTTTTGTCAAATTGACAATGGGAGAAACACTTTTTAACGTAGGGAGATGCCTAATTGTCATGATGTAAGGGGAGACGCAATTGTCATAATGTACTGAGTGATTCGACAGTTTTTCAGTTAGTCCATTATGACAGTTTCCTCATCAGTGTCATAATGTTCTGAGAGTAGTTTGGCAGTTTTTCATAACATTTTAAACATTTTTTTAACATTATTTTGTACATCAAAATGCCATTCAGCGATGAGCATAGGCATCTCTTTATGGTAAAAAGTGTTTCTTTAATAGTACATTTTATAGAAACGGTGTAGTCGACCGATTTAAAATTTGAAGGGCGCATTCAGTATATGACAAAGAATGTAATATATAAACTTGGATCAAATGATAACATATCGTCAATTGTCCCGAAACTCTTTCAGGGGGTCATCGCATTGGATATCTATACTAAAATGTGACGCATGCATGTTGGATTCTAATCGAGATTGCGCAATGGAAACCACTGTACGAATCAAACTTGAATCCTAAAGGATTTACAATCTCTACGTTGAATCTGCCAAACAAGACATATGGATATACGAAATGAGTGGATCTTGAAAAAAGTACAAATCTTGTCCTGCTGCTGAAGTTTGCATCGTTGGAATGCAACGATTCCGTTTTTAAGGTTATCCAAAATCGTTCTCGATATATGTAGGTTCTTTGAGTCTCTAATGAGGATCTTAAGGGGGGAGATACCTTTAGGCAAGGAAAACATTTGCTGATTCTCATGATTTTTTTTAATGGAAAGATTTCTTCATCTTTTTTGAGATCTAGTATCTTAAATCTTTGTAACCTTATTGTCCAATGTTGTTGAAAATGACAAAAAAGTATTTTTCTATTGCAAAATGTAGTAATATTGTTCGGAAAATTCAATCTGTATCAAAGCGTACCATTTCATTGATTTTCAACATTTCTCACTTTTTCTTGGTTCATATTCTGCGTATGAGTGTTGACAGAAGAAAAAACCTGGTTGGTTTTTTTCACGTTAATCCCGCCGACGCTACGTGTCACGCCGTCTGACAACATCCGGCGCAAGCCGTTTAGACGACCGTGCCATACCTCCGCCATTTTTAAAGATTAATGAATAAAATACCATGTGATAGCCAAAAGCAGTAATAAAACATACCCCAAGTTTAAAAAATGGTGAATAAATAATTTCTTTTGAAAAATCCTGAAAAACAGCAATTTTTTCCTCGCCTCAAGGTATCTTTGGTAAGTATCTTTTGTTAACCCCTAAGATATACTTTTATAAGTTATGCATACTGTTTTAAGATGAGATTCACATTTTTGTAAATTCACTGATTTTGAACATGTTTTTTTTTCTGGAGAACTATCACTATATATTTTGCCGAGAATTCTATCGGATTCTGTTTGACTATGTGGGAATTCTTTAGTATTCAAATCCGATCACTACATTGGGTTCCAATGGCGAATCCCGACTAAAATTCAATGTACGAGCGTGATGTTTCCATATAAGGATTGAATGTGACGCCCCATTGGATCCCCATCAGGAAGTAGGAACAAATATGGAAACCCAATTGGATCCCTACGACAATTTCCGCACGAGAAGCAGATATTCGATACCCTCCAATTAAGGGGTCAGGCCACAGCAACGGGTATAAAATCATGTGCGAATTTAACAATTTTTTTTCGTATGAAAAAGTGATGCACTCATAAAATTAATTACACATCTATTCAGTATGAATATCAAGCTGTTAGAAAATATATATATCTTTTTTCTCAATGTACAAAATGGCCGACTACTAATATTTTATTTTGTTATCTTTTTTTTTATGCGCTCCTCTGCGTGACATTTAGGGTCCACAATTTTTTACCTAGAACAAAAAACAAAAACTCTCGTCAATCTACATTAGAATACCTAGAGAAGTACGAACGGAATTTGAAAAATATTGTTTTATTCAAAAGTTGTAGGTATTTGAACTCAAGAAATTAATTTTCAGTGAAAAATTTCAAAAATTTCAAATTTTAAAAATTCTAATAGCCTGATATTCATACTAAATAGATGTGTAATTAATTTTATGAGTGAATCACTTTTTCATACGAAAAAAAAAATTGTTAAATTCGCACATGATTGTATACCCGTTACTGTGGCCTAACCCCTTAATTACACTAAAACGATCTATCTAACGATTCTTATGTTTTCCAAATATTCCTCCCATCACTATACAACCCCCACAAAATATCCAAAACCCTTTCCATCATATTGTCATCGTTTGCTTCGTCACATCGAAAGGTAAAACGTGTCACCAGAGCCCATGCGAAACCACTGCAAATTAAAAGTGTCGTCATTATTCCACGGATCTATCCTAAAGTATGCACAGGCCCTTGTAACGAGCCAAGCACTGACGCGTTCAATTTTTATCACCATACTTTATCACGATTTCGGTAAGACGCCCATACATCCTTGATTAACATCGAACCCATCAATTGGCCGTTCTCGTTGTCCCGTTATCTACGGCACGTATGAAAAAGAAAAAGAAAAAAAAGAGGGAAAATATACACGCGTGCGATGTCGGAAATGCGATACGCTGGTATGATCGGTACGAAGGGTAGAGAAACGTGTGCCGTCGCACAGGCAAAAAGGAAATGGACGAGGGCCGTGTGTTCGCGATGGTGAGTTTTGTGATTGGGATATATCCCGTATATATAAATCGATAACCCCTCGATTCTTCGGCCAAAGTAGCGGCTTGCGAAGGGAGAAAAGGGGTGGCTATCGAAGATCCGCGCAGAGTCCCTCGCCGCTTTCTGTATATATATATATATATATATATATATATATATATATATATATATATATATATATATATATATATATGTATATGTATATATATATGTATATGTATATATATAAGAATGCCGCGTAAGTATAGAGAGCATAATAATCAGAAGTAAATTGCGAGTACGTGAGGCTACCGTGTGCCGTCGGCTTGCCCCGCTGCTCTTCCACACGCTGTCTCTAGATCCTCCACCCTTTCTTTCTTTCTTTTTTTTCCCTTCACCGCGAGCTTCCAAATACCTACGTATAGTATACATTCAACAAGGTATATACACTCGTGTAACTAACGTCCAACACGAATATATATATATATATATATATATATATATATATATATATATATATATATATATATATATATATATATATATATATATATATATATATATATATATACGCATGTGTGCAAGTATATATTGACCCATTATTTATTGTTTCGTGCAATCGGCCATCGCTAGTTCTTGGCTGCTCATGTTCGATAAAAAAAATTCAATAAAGTCCTACCGGGCTTACGAAAATATCATAATGTCCATATAAGTGAGCATAGATATTTCCAGTTGCCGAATTTATAGGTCCTGTATGATGCATACAGGACCTATAAATTGACAGAAAAATAAACTAAAAAATAAGAACTAGATTGACAGAAAAATAAACATGCAAGATCTATAAATTGACAGAAAACCTATAAACTGTCAGAAAAATAAACTGATAGAAAAATTCTATTCATTTTAACTAGATGCGTCTATGACATTTTTCTAATTTACTAGATTTTTCGTAAAGTAAAATTTTTCCTGCTGCATTCCATTATTGGAATTATTAATTTTTTCAATATATTTGTTTATTCGGATCGAGATCTACTTAGAATCGTCTAATAACTAAATCCTAATAAATCTGTCATTCGGGTTCATGGGTTCAAAAAATAATTTGATTCAATTGCTTTTTGAGACACTAAATATATGTATATAATAAGTAAATGTATTTAGAATAAGTGAATGTATTTTTTTAATTTGAATTAAGTAGAATTTTGGTATAGTCAAATGTTGTTTATTGGATTGAATGAAAGGTTTGTCTTTATTGCAACGAATACCTTCTCTTTTGAATCAAGCTTATTGACAAACGTTCGGTCATGACATCTGTTATTCGATCCTACAAATGGAATTATTTGTTTTCATACTGTTTTCACCGGCATTGTACATGTATACATGCGATACAAAAATGTAAAAGCGAAATTATTTCGATTCGGATATATTTTTCATACGTTCGAAGTGAAAATACATTTGAATCGAAGACACATATATTGAAATCAAATATATATTTATTTCATTGAAAAAGACATTTCCAGAATTCAACAGAAATACATATTTAAATCAAATAGACGTTTATTTACGCTAATAATTCAATTTCAATTTCAATTCAAAATTGTTAATTTGCTGATAATTACTAATAATTCAATTTCAATTTCTATTCAAAATTGTTAATTTGCTAATAATTGCTAATAATTCAATTTCAATTTCGATGCAAAATTGTCAATTTGCTAATAATTGCTAATAATTCAATTTCAATTTCGATTCAAAATTGTCAATTTGCTAATAATTCCTAATAATTCAATTTCAATTTCGACTCAAAATTGTTAATTTGTTAATAATTGCTAATAATTCAGTTTCAATTTCGACTCAATATTGTTAATTTGCCAATAATTGCTAGTAATTCAATTTCAATTTTGATAAAAAAAATATCTCCCATACGTAAACAAAAAGAATGTGCTCGAATCTAATCTCCATTTATTTAATTCGAATATATTTAACACTCAACAAAAAAAGCTGGAACAAATAGAAAAAAAATATATTTGCAACAAATAGGATCATGGTAGGCTGTAAAAAAGGCAAAAACCTATTTGATTTAAATAGACCCTATTGGAATTAAATTTTCTTTTTTGCCGTGTATGGCGGCAAAGCTGAAGGAATTTGCAAGCGAATAATAGCCTAACCCAAAGCCGAGTACAATCTAATTTGAATCCCGGTGCGGTTCGTTGCTTGCCCTTTCTCTCTCTCTCTCTCTCTCTCGACTTATCGACGGCGCTGTGTGCGTCTCGCGCTCTTTGTACCGATCGCATCGAATATATCTCTGGCCCGGCTTTGGCCGCACAATTGGTACATAATGGAACACGTATCGAAAATAATATTACGAGATCGATTCGATTGGATATAGTCCGCAATTCCTCGCGAAGAGTGAACCGCACGTATAATGCGCGGGAGACGCGCTACGTTGCGGCGAGAGCGAGCGAACTACGCGACCGCGCCGTGCCGATTTGCCCGCGCGTGTGAACTCCCGGTTTTCGTGTTCACGCTCTCCGAGTTTCTTTCTGCTGCTTTTTTTTTTCTTTTTTTTCTTGCGTTTCTCGCAATTTTATTTATTTCGCTCGTTTACTCGTTTTTTTGGCCTTTCGTTTTGTTTTTTTTAAATCATTTTATCTCGAATATTATGTACGAGCGAGCGGTGAACAATTTGCGATTTGAGACCGCAAGCTTCTTATATACGAGACGATGATAAGAAATACTTGGTTTCGACAAAAAGGCGGCTGGAAGGAATCGCTTTTCTTTCCTTTTTTTTTCTTGTCGTTATTTTATATCTTTTAGTTATCGTTGGAGGCGATTTTACTGCCGGAAATGAAGAATATGGCGTTCAGGGCGGTCGCGGTATCGATGTTAAAATGAAAATCATTTTTTTCATATTCACGTGGTAATTGTTGAATTTGAAGAAAAAAAAACCGCGTCTTTCTTTTGACGCGTATTTATTATTATTTTGGAGCCTTATGTTCCTTTGCCTCTTTTGGGCTCTTCGATTTCATCCCTTTCAGTTTTGTTCCAGACTTCGTCGCACAATTGTGTCTAGAGGCAGAGACATCCCAAGACTGACAAAAAAAATATTCAATTCGTATGGAATCGATTTAAATCAAATAGATATTTTCCTTGCCTCGTGGCCTACTACGATCACATTTGTTTCCAATATATTTTTCTATTTTTTCCAGCTGTTTTTGTTAAATACTAAGGGGTTAACAATTATCTGACGATTTTTTAGGCAAATTTTTGGAAAGTGAAAAATATCGTCAGATAATTGTTAATAACAAATGAACTATGCAATATAAAAACAAAAATCCTACGTACTTCCATAGACAATGTATTTTTCAAGATGTATTCGACATTTCAAGTGAATCGGTTGAAAATTGTCTGAGTTATGTTTCCGGCCAACTTAAAAAATGCAGTTTTGAGATAAACGCTGCACAGCCGCCATTTTTTAATTAATCGCTACAAAAAAAATATTGTATACAGTCACTGATATGTGTGATAAATACCCTTTTTTGTAATCTCGATTTATTTTGTAGTTTTTCTGAAAAGAAAATCCCCAAAAAGCCTATTTTTTCGGCCTCTAGAGTGGCCTAAGACCTTAAGTATATTGAAATTGAATAAATAAAGATTAGATTCAAGCACATTCTTTCTTTGAACGTATGGGAAATATTTTTGAATAAAGAACAATTTTTTAACGTGACTAAACGTCTATTCGAATAAAATACAGTGAAACTTCACTTATACGTTTTGCAAGGGGTACATCAAATGTGACGTATAAGTGAGAACAACGTGAAAGTGAAATAGAGTATGTATCTGAAACTATTTAACATTTGAAAATGGCGATTGGTGCATAATTCCCCATGTTTTTTAACAGCAGTACCTCTATTATGTTGATGTTTGGTTTTCCAATTGAAAATTTGATTGGTAATAATTGAGTAATGAGCCAACTCAAGTTTTCGAATTTCCGTTTTGAACTTTTATTTAATGCAAGTTTGTAACTCTAAGCTTTGACGTTTTGGACTAGCAAATAACAAACAGGTGCGTATTGATGAGAGATATGTAATCACGGTACATGCATACATAGTCGAGGTGCATACATAGTCAGAAACATCAAAACATCGAAACATCAAAACAATGTAACATCAAAACATCAAAACATCGAAACATCAAAACATCAAAACATCGAAACATCGAAACATCAAAACATCAAAACATCGAAACATCAAAACATCAAAACATCGAAACATCAAAACATCAAAACATCGAAACATCAAAACATCAAAACGCAGTCACATGAAATTTTCTCCGGCGAGAGAATATCACGTGTGATTAACGTATAACTGAGAAATAAACGACCCTCGAAACCGACGCTGGGGAATAAAATGAATACATATAAGCGCGAAAAACGTATAAGTGAAAAACGTATGAACGAGGTTTCACTGCATATATTTCTGTTACATTCTAGAAATATCTTTTTGAATGAAATAAATCTTTATTTGCTTACAATAGATGTGTTTTTCATTCGAATATATTTTCACTTGAAACGTATGAGAAATACATTTGAATCGTCGATATTTCGATAGGCATAGATTTTTGTGGCCATCGTATTAAAGATGTATGTGACTCAAAAGAATTTTGATTCTGTATTTTTGTATAGCATGTATGTATAATGCGTGTGGGAACAGTATGAAAACAAATAAATACATTTGTAGGATAAAATAAAAAATTTCATGACCAAACGTTGGTCAATAGCTTGATTGAAATAAGTAAGTATTTGTTGCGATAAAGAAAGATCATCAACGAGGCAAACGTTGACATTTTATCTAATCATTGACAGGCATAAACGATCGCAATTACGGCCTGTTTGAATTAAGCATCAATTATCGTCGAGACGCCGAGACACTTTGCCGATATATTTCCACCGCGGTAAGTGGGAGGTAGAAGAGCAGTTTCACTGAATGCCAAATATTTCCGACAGCCTAATCATCCGTTCCGTTAGTCTTGCCATCCGTCTTGTACTTGTCTCCCATTACGGACGTGTCATATGTGACAATTAGGTGCCCGAATGGTTAACTCAAACCGTACAAAGAAGCATGCACACTTCTGCATGGCATGGTCCATATTACACGCGATTTTTCACCACCACCCTCCCCTCCCCACCCCGGAAGGATCACGCTTCACAGCCGTTTTGAAAGAGGTGCATCGTACACCAGACGGGCACGCAGACCCGCGAAAAATAAAGAAACGCGTGTCAAGTCTTCGCAAATTGACGTCCAATTGAAAGACCTGCCATCAACTTTGCAGCCCGCGAACAAACCTCTCACTTTTTCTTCTTTCCTTTTATCTTTTGTTTCTTTTTTCTTCAAATGATACTCGATTGTAAACAGCTGGCGAGGAGAAAAAAAATTGCTCTAAAGATCTCCAGAACGTCCTCCAACCACCCCTCGCCCTGGTCGTTCCATCTTGTCGATAATTAATCGGACATCTTTGCCGTGAATGAAAAAAGCTGTTTCTCCGTTGTTAAATTTTTCGACACAACTTTTTGCTCGCTGTCTACCGAATTATTACCCCGACGATAATATTTAATGCAGCCCATAGTGCGACGGGTAAAAATGAGTATTTGCGCAGTCCGCTTTTTAAACGCGTTTTCCGGGGACTGCCATCAATGTACATTATTTACATTGACCCTTTGTTGATGTATTTATAATCGGCGACGATTTTGACACACTGGGTCAATTTGACCCTGTCCACCTGTCATTGACAATCTTTCGCTCGGTTTTTATTGAAAAAAAATTAGGTTATAATTCAAACGTTTTTTAATATGTCTGCATAATTAAAATGCTGAGAATATGATTAAATTGTGAAAAATGATTGAAAGTTTTTGTGAAATGTCGTGAATTATTGATACATTGTGAATTGCTGTAAAAAATGATTGAAAATTGTCAATTTTCGAAAGATGAGAATTTAATTGAAAATTCGTTCGGATAAAAATGACCCAGTGTGGCAATTTAGGGTTGATATTAAGGAGGGAGTTATTTTTAGGCGAGGACAAAATTTGGTGATGTTCATAATTTTATTTTCCAACGGAAGTCGTCTTGTTCATTTTTGAGACTTAGGGTATGTTTTATTACTACTTTTGGCTGTTACATGGTATTTTTAAAAATGATTAATCTTAAGGGGTTACCCCCGGTTGCGATTTTGAAAAAATCGATTTTTTTTATTGCATTTTTTTGAAGTATAAGTATCTGAGAATATGTCCTGAAAATTTCAAGTCGATCCGAACAAAATTGACTGAGATATGAGCGTTGAAAGAGAAGAATCCGCGTTGAAAGAGCCTTGAGAGAGAAACTTTAAACGCGTTTTTCTCAAAATGGCATTTCTGAAGTCGGTGACCAAGATTACTCGAACACTAATGAACCGATCTTCTTGAAATTTTGCAGGCTTATTTAATACATAAAAATGGAGTCTTTAATCGTTCGATTTTTTTTTTTCGAAAAAAATGGCCGTTTTATAGCCAAAAAACGGCCGTTTTTTTTTCGTTAAAATCGAACCATTAACTTTGACTGCCCGCCATTTTGTGAAAAATGAATATTTTTCAAAATCCTTTGATTAAAGACTAGTTTATACTTATATTTGACTGAATCCATCGGCATTTTTTTTTCAGGTGATCCACTTCGCCGCAATGTTGGTCACCGCAAACCGTGTATATAAAAACATTATTTCATTGACGGCCATTTACCACTAAACAATGTAATATTTTTCAATAAAAAAATTACTGAAAGTTCTTCAAGATGTGTTCTTTAAGATGGTATATTGATCGATTAAAAAAGTTTTGTAGTTTTCTTTAAAAACATTCATGAAAAAGGCCTTTTTTGCGCTACAAATGGGGGAAGAAATTCCTTAGAAGAAGCGCCTTAAGAAATTAATCTTCTAAACTGCATTTTCAAAGCTGGCGTTATATATAGCCAAAAAAATTTATTTTGATGAAATTTGATATAAATCGTTCTAACCTTGCTGTCTAAAATGTGAGCCTAATCGTTTCTGAAAAACAAAAAAATGTTTTGCTTGTTGCAAAATGTAGCCATTTTTTTTCGGCATATTTAATGTTTTTTTAAAGCTTTTTTCAATTTTTAAATTTGACATACCCTATTTCATATACCCTTTGATATACCCTTTTTTTCAATTTTAAATTAAACATACCCTAAGTCTCAAAGTAGCGAAGAAATATTTCCTTTAAAAAAAAATCACGAAAATCAGCAATTATTTCCTCGCCTAAAGGTATCTCTCCCCAGTACAGTACTTATATTCGAAATAACCTATCGAATGCAATAATCTGCTACAACGTTCTTTTTTTCCTACCAGTTATTTCAGAAAGCCGAGGTGCGCGAATACTTTGTTTGCCCACTGTCCATTGTGCAACGAGCACATACAGCAACTCGCATCAGGTCTTCCGATAATATTGTATCGCCACACTCTGTGGAAGAATTCACAGTTTTTCTTTAATTTTTTTTCCTTCATTCTTACGCTTATCTTTTCCTTTCGTTCCGCGTATATAGTTAACGCGTATTTTTTTTTCTATGATTTGCATGTTTGTTTATCAACCCATATATATGCAGAGTGTAGTTCGCACTTCTGACTTATCAGAAATTCCTACTATGAGTATTTCTTTCTCGTCTATTCTTGTTGAAATAACATTAAATTACGTTTTTTTTTTACATATGAATACACGCATATTCAATTTGTGTTACATCGACGTTTGTCAAAAATTGCTTTTTTTTCAACGTGTGGGCACGAGATATCGAACGAGGGAATT
>OY723385.1:10366191-10383585 GCA_963210295.1 Ophion ellenae | reverse complement strand
GAGAGAGAGAGAGAGAGAGAGAGCCAGACGCAGCAAAGCAAGGAGCAATAACCAGGATCGCAGTAATTGGCCAACGAGTAATTCAGTAGCGTAAATGGACAGCTCGTTTACTATAATTGCCAACTGTCGTAGACAATTATTATATTGTTAATAATCGAGACAACGACTTGATGTTCAGGTGATAGCAAAATTATGACGTGTCGCTTGAGTACAGTGAGTTAACGGTAGAGTCGGAAACAAAAAAAAAAAAAATAATGCGATCTTGCAATGATAAAGATATAGCTGGCGCGGAGCAAGATGTCGAGAATATCGAAGGACTTGGAAGAAAAAGAGGTCCCGGGAATCGGGACCTTCGGGACCAATTTTTTGGCTCGAAAGATTGGTCGGATTAATGGTGGAGAATTTTTCGATGATTTGTTCAATCATAATGGAACTGCTTATGGGAGGTGCTTGCACGCTTTACGATGTCAGCCCTTTCCATCTTTACTCGACACTCCTCACTACCCGTGCAAAAATTGTCGTAGGTATCCAACTGGATTCCTACACTTGTTTCTACATCCTGATAGGGATCCAATGGGTCATCGCATTGGATATGTATACTAAAACGTCACGCTCGTATGTTGGATTTATAGATATACAAAATACGTGTATCTTGAAAAAAAGTACAAATCTTGCCATGCATCGAAGTTTGCATCGTTGGAATGCAACGGATTTTTTGTTTTCCTTTTTTTTCCATTTTTATCGTTATCCAAAGTCATTCACGATAGATTTAGGTACCTTGAGTATCTAATGAGGACCTTAAGGGGAGATACCTTTAGACGAGGAAAACATTTGCTGATTTTCATGATTTTTTTTACAGGAAAGATTTCTTCACTACTTTTGAGACTTAGGTTATGTTTCATCACTACTTTTGACTGGGAAGGGGGTTTTTTAATCTTTTAAAATCGCACGATCTTCGAAACTGCATTTTCAAAACTGGCGTGACTAATCGACCAATTCTGATGAAATTGGATATATATCTTTCCAACTTTAGTGTCCAAAATATGAACCTAAATGTTCTTGAAGAAAAAAGTATTTTTTATTGCAAAATGTGGTCATTTATTTCGGAAAAGTCAATATTTTTGTTTCAAAACGTACCATTTTATCGATTCACACCATTTCTCACTTTTTCTTGGTTCATATTCTGCGCATGAGTGCTAGTAAAATAAAAATCTTCGTTGGTTATTTTTGAGATCAATCCCGCCGACGCTACGTGTCACACCGTCTGACAACATCCGCCGCGAGTTCAGAATATCTTGACATACCTCCATCATTTTTAAGGATAAATAAAAAAATACCATGTCACAGTCAAAAATAATAATAAAACATACCCCAAGTCTCAAAAGTAGTCAAGAAATCTTTGCTTTCAACAAAAATCATGAAAATCAGAATTTCTTCGGTGAGTTTCAGTTGCGTTTCGCTATCGCCGAGACTCGAGCTTGACAGAAAAGTCTTTCTCTTCGGCGTTGAACATTTCTTTCCCCAAAATCGCCAATATGGTCCACAGCAATCCGGCCTTATCTCAATTTCCTGCCTATCGTTGAGTCAATGGTTGGTAATTTTTAGATATGTGACTTTTTCGAAAAATGAGCCTAACCATTTTTTTGTTATTTTCTCATTCATTGAGTTATAAATAATGATATTCATTCGGGTGAAGCTGACATTTTCAGCTGACAGCTGAAAAAAAAATTTTACGAGTAAAAAATCGTTAAAGGGAATTTCGAATTTTACAAAACTTCTGTATAAAAACCTTCACGCCGGGGGGGGGGGGGGGGGGGGGGTGGAGGTGGGGGGATTTATAAAAAAAACCTTCATAAACACGATGCCGATGATCACCCGAAGGTCACCCCCCATTAAAAGTTATGGGGTTTTGAAGTTTGTGAAAATACAAAAATATAACAACAAACCCAAACACCTGAACTTTTGAGAAATTATTATTTATAAAATATAAAATATATAATAATATATAGAATATGTATATAGACAACAATAGACGACCGAGATCGAGATAAAATATATATTATGTTATTTGTATAAAAATATAATAATATAATGATAATAATATATAGAAAAAATTTATATAATATATAGAATATATATATAGACAACAATAGAAGATCGAGATCGGTGTTGGTGTGATGTCGGCGTGTTTGGGTTTGTTTGGAAACCCAAACAAACCCAAACAACCAGAACAAACCCAAACAAAATTCAAAACCCCATCACTTTTTATGCGGCGGGGGGGTTGAATTTCAGTTTCCCCTGACTGAATATCATCATGTTTACCCCAATAATTAGAAAACAGCAAAAAAAAATCATTTTTGGCTGATATTTCGGAAAAGTCATTTATCTAAAGAATTGTCCAATGGTTTTTCGGAGGACAATTTTTTCGTAGTGTCAAGGGACGAAAAAAATGTTAAGGGGTTACCCCCACTTGCGATTTTGAAAAAATCGATTTTTTTTATTGCATTTTTTTGAAGTATAAGTATCTGAGAATATGTCCTGAAAATTTCAAGTCGATCCGAACAAAATTGACTGAGATATGAGCGTTGAAAGAGAAGAATCCGCGTTGAAAGAGCGTTGAAAGAGAAACTTTAAACGCGTTTTTCTCAAAATGGCATTTCTGAAGTCGGTGACCAAGATTACTCGAACACTAATGAACCGATCTTCTTGAAATTTTGCAGGCTTATTTAATACATAAAAATGTAGTCTTTAATCGTTCGATTCTTTTTTTTCGAAAAAATGGCCGTTTTATATCCAAAAAACGTCCGTTTTTTTTTTCGTTAAAATCGAACCATTAACTTTGACTGTCCGCCATTTAGTGAAAAATGAATATTTTTTAAAATCCTTCGATTAAAGACTAGTTTATACTTATATTTGACTAAATCCATCCGCATTTTTTTCTTCAGATGATCCACTTCGCCGCAATGTTGGTCACCGCAAACCGTGTATATGAAAACATTATTTCATTGACGGCCATTTGCCACTAAACAATGTAATATTTTTCAATAAAAAAATTACTGAAAGTTCTTCAAGATGTGTTCTTTAAGATGGTATATTGATCGATTAAAAAAGTTTTGTAGTTTTCTTTTAAAAAATTCATGAAAAAGGCCTTTTTTGCGCTACAAGTGGGGGTAACGCCTTAAGTTTCGAAAGCGAAAAGGATCTATAGATAGGCCATAAAAATGGCTCGTCTCGGCGCGGGTAAGTACCTTGGCACATATTTGCAAAGTGAGATAATTGGAAAAACACTCATCTCGAAACGAGCCCGCCGCGTAGCGCGAGACGTTTTTCCCTCTTTCGACGAACCGTCGACGTGGACAAACAAACAGAATGCCTCGAGAAAATCGTCGGTTTCCCGGGAGAGAATTACGCGGATATCGTTGATGTTGATCTGCCGCTTTGCGTTCAAATATTATTCCTACGGTTGTTCTTTTTTTTTTTATCGCGTCTTACTCCCCGTTCTTATTTTTCTCAAATATACTTATGGATGTATTTGTTCGGTGTGCGGCTAATACTAGTAGTCGTGTCGGCGGCGACGGTAGAGAATAAACTTCGACCTGGTAAAAGGTGAGTCGTAAAAAGGATTTGCGCGGACCTGTCGTAAACAATGGTCGATCACGAGCTTGCCTCGATCTGTGAGCAGACGAAGAAGCTTCACTCACTCACCCCCCCCCCCCCCCCCTTATGCGCTGTCTGTGGTCCGAAGACCCTTCGAATATCCCTGGGAAGAGCGTTCCCTTTTCCTCCTTCCTGTTCTCGCAACGAGCAACAAAAATGCTCGTGAAATTCCAGACCGAAACTTATCTATACTTGGTTCGGACATCATGTGTCGATAGGGTCCAAAAACGGTCGTAACCTTTCGAAAAACGATACTTTGCCTCTCGCCACTCAGAGAAAAATTCTATTTATATTTACTTAACACGCGTCTATTTGATTTTTTCTTATTTGAATTAACTAGATTTTTCGTGAAATCAAATTTTTCCTATTGCATTCCATTACTGGAATTATTAGTAAGTATATTCACTTGTTCGAATCAAGATCTATTTTATATCGTCTAATAACTGCATGTTTTATTTATTCCTAATAAATGTGTGATTCGGTTTCATCGGCTTAAAAAACAATTAGGTTGAATCCACTGAATGTATGTATTTAATTTCTTTTATTTAAATTAAATAGAATTTTCGTAGGGTCAAACATTTTTCTATTCGATTGAATAATTTAGCGATTCTATTCGATTGAATAAGGCGCAAAACTTATTTGAATAATTTAGTATAATAATAGTATTTAGTATCATAATAATTTGAGTACTTATTTGAATCAAGCTAATGACCAACTTGTTCGTCGTGAATTTTTTTTATTTGATACTACAAATGGATTTATTCATTTTCATACTGTTCCCACACGTATTATACATGTATACATGCTATATAAAAATATAAAATCAGAATTCTTTTGATTCACACACACCTTTCATATGATGGGCACAAATATCTATTTGAGGTAAATATACATTTGCTACATGCAAATCGAAATATCGACGATTCAAATAAATTTTTCATACGCCCGGAGCGAAAATATATCTGAATGAAATAGACGTTTATTCACGCTAATAAAGATACTTTTGTTCAACAATCTCTCCCATACGTTTAAAGAAAGAGTGTGCTTGAATCTAATTTTTATTTAATTGGAATATTTTTAATACGGTCGAACCTCGATATAACGAATGTCAAGGGAAGTTCGTTGTATCGAGTTTTCCTTATATTGAGGTTTCGTTATACCAAAGTCACGGTCCTTAAAATGTTCTTTAAAAACAATATATTAGTATTATAAATATAGGGATATTTTTTAAAGAAAGAAAGGTTTAAATTAGAGCATTTTTTTACAAGCAATTAGCAATTAGCGCATTATGTATATGATTATGTCGTTTTATCAAGGTTTCGGGTGTCTATCGGAAGGGAATGGACATATTTTGGTTACGTGAAGAATTCCGTTATATCGAGGCTCGACTGTATTCAACAAAAATAGCTGGAACGAATGAAAAAATATATTTGAAACAAATAGAATCGTGTTAGGCAGAGAGACGAGGAAAAAAAAACCTATTCGATTTGAATAGATCCTATTTAATTTTTTTTTGCAGTGTCCGTTTCTCTCTCTCTCTCTCTCTCTCTCACTCTCTCCGTCTGTCTCTCCACCGTTCCTTGCTTCCCAATTTTACGATCATCATTAGCCCCATCCCGAAAAAATAGTCTTCCTCGCTTTTCAAACCCGGGCAATCGTGACAAATTGAATTTGCGGCCCACAACCAATACCACCATGCTCGGTTTTTATATTCCTTATTGCTAAACCAACTTCTAAACTATATGGAAAATGGTCTCAACGCTTCGCTAAATCATCGACTCGCGAACAACCGAACTTTTCATTGTAGCATCTCGCAAGATTTATCCACTGACAAGGATCGAACGAAAAAAAAAGAAACAATTACTTCACGACGTACAGGCGGTGTAGTCTTGCCGAAAAGTGGCACTTTTTTCTTGCTACAACTGCAGGCTGTCGTTTTACTCAAAGTAGTCCATTTTTCTCGGCACACTATTCATGTCATTCTTTCTCATGGCGTCGGGTCATTTGGACTGGAGCAGTAAAGACATTACATTTTTAACGCTGATCCAAAGCCTTCCTTTTTTTGAAAATTTCGGTCGCAAATCTCTAATGAGAGTACGTTAAAACATTCGAGTGATCATCACAGCCGAAAAAAATTCAAACGATTAGAAATGATTAGTTTTGCTTTTTTTAATTTACTTATCCACGTCTTTTTATATTTTTTTGATCCACTTGAGGGTAAAGCAGATCTTGTGTACGTGAAGAAACAATGGAACGTCACGACACCAAAACGACGTTCAGGATGAACAGCAGGTAAGTCACTCTCTCCGTCCCCTTCTCTCTCCCTGCTCATTTCTGAGACCTCGTACTTTCTTTTAATCGCCCAAATATCGTGCCTCGTTCTTTACCGAGCAATTGCCATCGCAATCGCCATAATTTTCGCGTCAAACATGTGCACCGAAGGGGAGAAAAAAATTGCCGCGAAAGAGCGAGGAGGAGAGACACGCGGAGACAAGGACAGTATAATGTAAAGGGAAAAACGAAAAATAGGAAGTCGAGGAAGGAAGGCGAAACAGTAGCAACATCCGGCGAGGAAATTGCATGGCGAGGCTCGAGATGACGGGGTATCTCATCGCTCGTCCATTAAACGCGCATACACATACACACACTACCTTTATGCATTTTCTCACAAATAAACTTCCACGTAACATCTCCGAATATTCGTTATTTCACGAATCCATATTTTCACGCACTTACGAGAAAGTAGCGACACTGCGAATATTTTTCACTCGTTATAGTAAGGAAAAATCATTCGCTCGCGACCTCGTATTTGAGACAAAAAGAACGATGTTGACGTTTGCATCGTCGTGATGCAACGAAAATTATTTTTTTCCCCCAAACTTCTTTCGGCAGACTAAAGCTACAGAAATCATTTTTTATATTCTTTTATAGCGATCTATAACCTAAATCTGCTAAATATGATTTTGGATAAAAACGAAAGCATCAATTTGAGAAAAAGTTTCATTGCATTTCGTCGATGCAAACTTCAACACAACAAAAAATAATTATTCTGCTTGTTTTCGAATAAGCTGCTCGTGTTGTTAAAAGTTACAGCGTTATTTCTTCGACCACAACCTAAAAAAAACCTGAACAATTTCCGCAACCTTGCGGCTCAAAATGCCTCCTGTATATGGACTGCCCACTTATTTTTATTATTTTTCCAGATTTACAGAATTATTTTTTTGTCTAGTGTCCATTTTTTGGGAATTTTGTCTGTATGATCAAGTGTAG
The DNA here is from genome assembly GCA_963210295.1 of Ophion ellenae. NCBI lineage: Eukaryota > Metazoa > Arthropoda > Insecta > Hymenoptera > Ichneumonidae > Ophion > Ophion ellenae. Next base: position 10,376,658 of record OY723385.1, on the reverse strand, counting down.
TTGGCGTGCAAAAAGATGAAGCTTTTTTCCTGAACCTTTGATGCACGAAACCGAACATTTTCGAAATTTCCTCGCATTTTTTAACTGCATATAATAATCTTGATGATTTATAAGAAAGCTGTCCAGTAGAAGATCAATGTAGAACAATTTCGGTAGCTTCAATCACAACCTGACTCCCTTTTTCATGTTCCTGTTCGGTGATATGCCTATGAGTACGTATTGAACTACACAGTGAACGTTATTATGTAACTGTATAGGAGAATCATTGACTCAAATGTACAGAAAACGTGTTTTTCATAATAACTTAGTACATAACTCCTAATGCGATATGACTCTAACATCCATTTGCGACATACACGTGAGCGAAGCCGTACTCAAAAGCTATTTATCTATGATCTTCGTGGTAATTACGAGTCGCCGAGAAGAGCTTTATTTGCGGACGTGCCGCCATTTATTTAAGCCTTTTAACACTTAGCCAAGTCCATTGTTCGATATGCGAGAGCATTTGTCCACCAGGTCGAATCAGGTATGGTTCTAATTGGAGTGAAGTGCACTGGTGATATTTAAGAATGACGAGGCTCGCTGGGTGAAGGGCGAACAATGTACGAGGTTATCGGAGCGTCGACTCTCACGATTGTTTAGTACACCATTTTTCTCTGGTAATTAGAGTTTTCACATATCCGACGTTTCTTTGGCTCCGCCTTTGTTACACTGCTCTCAGCCTGCCTATCTCTTTCTCTCTTTGTTTTCTTCAGCGAGTTCTTCCCCTCGCTTTATATTATATATATACGTGTCTTCAACTGAAAGAGAAAGAGAGAGAGAGAGAGGGGGGAGAGACAGAGAAGATTATGCCTGTGCATAACTGACAGCCACTCTTTAACGCTTACGACACTTACGAAGAGGTCTCGGAATCATGGTGAGTACGTACCGAGTCTATTCGTGAAGCAACGACCATACGTGTAATATCCAGCAGAGCGTATTTTTTGACGAGCGCCTCGTATTCTTTAACTTATAGTCTCCACCTCTCTCTCTCTCTCTCTCTCTCTCTCTCTCTCTCTCTCTCTCTCTCAAAACGCCAACCTGTCCATCTTGCAGTACGTCCACTCCGAGTTCGTATTCTTCACTACATCAGTGAAATACCGTAGTAAACGTCGTTCCCTTACCTTACCATCCACTAACAGTTCTTAACTTGGGAGGAACTTATTATGCTTCCTGCTGTCAGTGAAGACTCGAGAAAGTAACGTCAATCCTGCTATCTATGGATTATTTTGGACTACCAATGACCGCTTAGGATTTAGTTATTTCGACGGCTTCCATCGCGCTGTGTACGGTATTGGATCGATTCAGCGGTATTGTGGAAATGCAAAATACAGCGCTGTGCGAGAATTCTACAGGTGCAGGAATTGTAGTAAGCATTCAATTGGATTCTCATACTTGTTCCTACTTCCTGATAGGGATCCAATGGGTCATTGCATCGGATATCTATGCTAAAACGTCACGCTCGTACATTGGATTCTAATCGTGATTCTCCATTGGAATCCCATGTACGAATTCAATTTGAATTCTGGAAGATTCCCACATTATAGAACAGAATCCTATTGTTGATGGGTCCCATCACTGTACGTGGATTTTAAATTGATGGGTTCCATCGCAAAGTTAGTGTATCTTAAAAAAAGTATCGATTGGTTGAAAATGTTCATGTTAAAAATCGATTTGGATCATGTCGCTGAAGATCCACTGTAACTATGGTTCGATATTTATTTTACTACACTTTGACATCATATCATCACTCTAGTACACGCTCACGAGGCGTGTAGGTCGTGTTTCAACATTTCAAACGTGGTGAGAACTCCTAAAAGGCGTCCATCGGGGAACAGTGCAGAATCAAATTGAATCCCAATGAGGACTTCCTATGTGCGGTGTCCCTATCAACTCCTTATGGAGATTTGGGTGCATCTTGGGAGTCTCCAACAAATTTGTGCACGAGATCATGGAGGGATATTTTTAGGGAGATCCAGAAAATTCCTGTTGAGAATTTTTTTTAAATAATCAAACGATGTCAATTGGGGAATAGCGCGGGATCCACTTGGATTCCAATGTGGAGTGCCTACACACGGTCTCCCTATCAAATCCCTATATATATGTGGTAGGGTTTGAAGAAAAAATGTCCTCCTTCGGGTTTCACGATGGCGCAGAACGAAGTGGATTATCTCGAAGATGACACCAAATAGATAATTCGACTCACCTTGACTGTGTTCGCCAGCGTCAAACGTTTTGCTAGTCATTTGGAAAAGTGCGTCGAGTGGGCTACTCTGGCCGGTGGTTCTTTTGCCGTTTTGTCCAGACGTCGAGTTATGCTGTTGCTGGTTGGTCTTGTTTCTCTTGAATTGCTGCTGCATCGCCGGATGGTGAAGGCCCGGATGATGAAGACCGTGATGAAGGGAATGATGATGTTGATGATGCGGATGATGATGATGATGATGATGATGATGAGCGAGTGGATCCGGGCTACCGGAATCCGACACGGAGCTTCGTCCGGATGAGGACGAGCTGCTGAGAGGTGGTTCGCTCATGGAGCTCGACATCGAGGCCAGGGACATTCCCATCAGCGACAAGTCCCTCGGGCCTTGATTCAGACTCGAGTGATGATGTATCTGTTGATGCTGCTGCAATTGCTGTTGCTGATGATGCTCGTGATGGGAGTTGTGATGACGATGGCTAAAATGCTGATGATGATGGTGCCTCTGATGATTTTGGCTACCATTCACGTGTGTTTGACTCGACTCGACGGTGTCCCAAGGTCTGACGATTTTCGCTTTTGGCCTGTGCGACAGAATATCCAAAATACTGAATGACTTGACACCCCGCTCGTTGTTCGAGTCCCTGTCTCTCTCGTCCTCGTCGTCGGATTGCTGTATCGGCACCATTTTCAGCTTTTTCAAGGGCTTGAAGTAATCGTCCACGTTGCCGTTGGACGTTCTCAGCGCGTTCTCGTCGTCCTCGTCGTTGTCGATATCGTCGTCTCGCACGAGGGTCGTTACCTCGCCGTTCGACGATCTTCTGCTCGTTTGACGTCGTCGCCTGCTCCTATCGTTACCACCTATGCCGCTCTCGTCGTAGTCACCGTTGTCCCGAGAATATCTCTCGTCGTCATCATCGTCGAGACAACTAGGAGGGCTCAGTCTCTCGCTGTAACGATCTTCCCGCGAAGAACTCAATCTCTCATCGTCATCCTCTTGCTGCGTATTAACAACAACCAGGGGTAGCGGACTCGGACAACCAACCGAGATCTCATCGTCGTCGTCATTCTCGTCGTCACCGGTATCTCGTGGATTTCGGGCTCTTCCAGTCGAGCATCTCGAGCTGGCCAAACGCGTAACGGGCGAGCCCAAACAACCGGACATCGTGCCACTCGAGGAAGCCGTTGATGGTGACATCGTGCCGTAACCAATCTCCGTCATTTCCGTCGTGCACATCCTCGCTCCTCCGATGTCCTGGAAGCGGATCTCACCTTCCGCAAGTAACATAAGCGCAGGACGACGCTTCTTCCTGACTCTCCAATCAACTATCATCCACAACTTCACCGCGTCCTTCAATCCAGTCCACCCCTTTGATCCACCCTACCGTCCGACACTCTCTTCTTTCTGCAACACCACTAAAACACTATACCCCTTGCCAACACACCGCAATGTCATCAACACGACTCTACACGCTTGATTTCTCCCTGACGCGGAGTCCGATCGCCGACAACGGACAATCTTATCGGCCACAACACTTGCACCACACAGCACGCGCACCATCGACACGTACTATCGGCGTTTCCTCATCGCGCTCCTCACGAATCCCTCTTCCTACGAAGTAACCGAGGACAATCTTCGTTGTGTGTCACTCGATACACGGCGAATCATCAAGAACGTTTATTCGATTGGTGAACACTCTTTGTTGCGACACCCTCGGACGCGCACCTTCGACAAACGTCTACCTGTGCGGTAGATATACCGCCGGCGTCGGATACTCCTTCACTCACGCTTGACTCGTCAAATTTCACGATTCACGTGATCACTGGTCAGCGAGAAAAAAAAACTGCGGTACACCCAATCCCGATCACTCATTCGCTCTCACGATGTCAATACGAAGGACACCTTGATGATTATCGCAATTGACACGAACGTGAGGCTTCCTCAACGACGACGGCCGATTACAAACGAGAGATGATTTCGCACTCGTGGGCCATGACGTGGTGAACCACCGGATATCGTGCAAAAGAAAGGGAGAGAGAGAGAGTTTCAAGGATTTTGAGAAAAAGCACAACGCAGACCGAACCCCGAGGCGGCACGCCAGTCCAAGCCAGTGACTCAAAACGGTTTGAACCGATCTCGGTGCCAGTTACGGCCTAGCCGGGCTTCGGGAAAGCGGAGGGGTCTTCGACGCGAGAGGTCGAGAACGGTAGGGGGAACACGAGCGGCACGAGATCAAAGCATCGGAGGGGTTGGCTTTACCTCGCTATAGGCGTTGCCTAATGGAGGGCCAGCCTCTGTAACCGTTGCCCTGACACCGGAGGCCCCACGGCAAAATGACGCTGGTTCGATGGAATTTTTACGAGACGTACTTAACGTCCCCTTGAGCTCGTTCGCGTTCCCTCATCTTCCACTCGCCTACACCCCTCCCTCTCCATCTCTCGTCCTTTGCCCCTTGCCATGCGCTCTGCGAATCCTGGATCTTCGTGACTCTTTTTTTTCCATCGCCCCACACAACGTGGAACTTAGGATACGGAAAGTTGCCGCTCGTCATCGGTGCTTGACATCAACCGGTTGACATCATTGCGACTATATACCGAGGTTCTTTCCGACTGCTGTTCCTGTCACTAAGACGGGAAAATCAAGCGAGCACGATCTTCTTTGTTGTCGACGAACTATATTTGTAGGTGGAATCAAACGCCCCGAATGATCAATCAATACGAAAGATGAACTTTTGGCAAAATTGATGCGCGATCCCCGGGTCGAAATTTTCAGCCTGCTTTGCCCCTCCAGATCCTCACAGTGGTAGGAGATAAAGGCAGTAAAGTAGCTTCCCATTCAATATAAAATGAGCTCCTACTTAAGGCCTAGAACGGGAAGAAATGTTCCTTTTTCCACGTGCAGGCGCTATGGAGGACGTCGAATGGCACACGTATACACTCTATTACGCATATAGAGATACATATGCCTGAATACGCGCATGCCTAGACACACGTATATACCCGCACACATACATGCCTAAGCATACACCAACACACGTATACTAGTACCTATACGTATGCATGCGTGCCTGCTATAGGGATCCGCGTATACATGCATACGTGAGGGCAATTCCTATCAAAAATATTGAAACTGTTTGCCCAAGATCCATTTCTTCCACTTTGGAGAGTTACTGGAGCTGCAGGGGCAAGTTTGAAGCGAATGCGAAAGGTTCGCTGGGTGGAGATAATGGAAAGGCCATTGGAAAAGTAGGCCTCTACGGCGAACGCGCAGTCCTGCCTAGTCCAACGCATGACGGTTAGTGAAAACTATCAGACCCGTTCTTTCGAATGCGACCATCCCCACCCTCGTTTCGTCGAAACAGCCAAATGCACTGTAGGTCCAAACGCAATCAAAAGAGGAGCTGCAACGACTTCGGCTAGGTTAGGTAGGAGTATAAGGGCCTATGCAGGAGGTAAGCAGCAAAGGAAGAGCATGGGGTGGCCCATAGTAGGACTTCTAGCAGTAAACAGACTCAAGTGAGGGTGATATAGGATCAGAGGCCTTTAAAATGGGCTGAAAATGTCGACTCGGGATGGCTTGGTAGATGTGATTGTTAGCGAACTGGCAACAATGTCATTTTTTCATTGCTACGACGCGCGCCACTTGTCAGTTCGCTCCGGTGCTCTTGCAAGTTCAATTGCGTCACATCGACACCCGAGCCAAACATATTGGCAAAAGTAAGTATTTGTCGTATTTTTCATTAAGCTTTAGCTACCATGTTTATATATTTGATGGTATGTGATATGCATTGTTTGGAGGCTTACTTTCTTAGCACCTCTTAGAGGGTTGGAACAAGATGTTCCAACTTACCTCCGTTGCAGTAATGTTTTCATACATTCATAGTTTGTGGTGTGATTTTGTTGTTTTGCAACACTCTTTATCAATAGTGAGTTCCGAATCAAGTGGCATCGCATTTTTGACATCCAGCAGGGTTGGAATGAGGTTTTTCAACTGACCTCCGTTGCAGTAATGTTTTCATACATTTATAGTTTGTGGTGTGATTTGCAAGGCTTGCATTTGTTTTATTTCAGATGCCGAATAAATATATTAGGAAAACAGCAGGCCAAATGAGAAGTGGGAGCAATGCCTGGAGTACAAAGCATGGTCGCACAAAGCCTGCACTGGTGGACAATTTTTATATGTATGTGACAATTGTTTGTCAGAATAGAGATTGATTTGCTTTCTTGCCATAATGTTTCTCCTTTAATTTATTTTTTGGTTTGCTATATTTTACTATTGAATTCCGTAAAATTCGTGAGTTTATCTTTGTTTCAGTAAGAACTTATTAAAATTTGTCAGACTGAATAACAGAGTGAGACTTAGATAAATGTCGAGGTTAAGCTTTAAAAATGTTTAATAATGTTTTTTGATAGAAATGTGTTTTGACATCATTTATACCCATATTTGTACCAATTCCCAGGTGTTTCAAGTCACCTGATGGCTGTTTCAACTTACCTCGGTATAAGGAGAGTTGAAACAAAACGACTCGTTGTACTTAAATGGGTTTTTACGGATTACATAATTCCTGGCGTCATTTCTAGTCGAAAATCGAATAGTCGATTAAAAAAGCTACAAAACAATTTTATATTTACTCGAATCTCTCGTTTCGATTGCGAGATATGGGGTGAAATCTGAAAATTGTTTCAACCCTCCTAGGTCTACCCTACTCACTGCGAGACTAGATAACTGGCATTCCGTTTCTTCCCTGTCTTGTCATTTCGGATGGTGACATCGGATGTGTCTGTCCTATCAACGCCTTGGCATCCCGGTCACTCGTTGATGCTACGCTTCACGCATGACACCTGACTCACAGCCATGCCATCCGTGTCATTCACTTTCACCGCAACGGGGAGGCTTCACTGCGCGTCCAATGACGGGAGAAAGTCCGTCACATCGAAGCGTGATTAATTGTAAGATACCTGGAATCGTTCACGCCAAGTGCTCCGGTACTTTGAAATTCATCCACAAAAATTGACATCGTCGTACTCTCAGCTGTGTCATCGTACGCACACTTCCAAAGGGCCTTATTTGTTTTCTCTTCACTGGCTATCAAATGAAGTAGATATCGTCCTCATTTTCAACTATTTTGGGTATAATTTGATGTTTTTGATGATTTTCTTTATTGCTGTTGCTATCGTTGTTGGGGTGTCTCGAAATGACCTGATATATTAAATTGCGCGCCATTGTTTTTGTGGCGAACATAGAGTACTAATCTTTGATTATTGACGTCAGGAAGTATCGAGGTTTAGTCATAGAGAATTACACGATCGAGCAACGCATAGAAATTGCTATTTGCTGCATTGTTACTGCATAGTTATTGTAGATAAAGTTTGATGAAGTTGCTTTGGGGTTTCGTGAACGGAAAAGTGTATGCCCATGATCCATGATGAAAAGGTTATTGAAAATTTCCTCAAAAGAGTGAGTGAGCAAATAGGGACGAGGCGGCCATTTATCGGATATTGCGTTCCACGCATAAACTCCATGTTTGTACCTTATATTAAAATAAAAATTTTCGTACTTTTCAAATAAATAATACGTTTTATTAATAAATTGTAATGTTAGGTCATTTTGAGACACCGGATTGTTGACATTTTTGAACATGTCGATTTTTTGTTTTCGATGGATTTTCAAAATATAATGTTTCAAAAAAATTCTCTGAAAATTTCGAGCCAGACCGTTCAAAATTGAAGAACTTATCGGTGTTCTTAGGTATTTATTATTCTCGAAATTACTTCTTCAAGATCGCTGACCACGATGTCTTAGAAAACACTGCATCAATCACCTTCAAATTTCACGAGCTTCTTGTTCATATAAAAAAGCAGGCCTTTTATCCGAAATCCATCCGAAAATCCATACTTTCACTTTGAACTGCGGCCTTTTTTATAATCAATATCATTCAATGATTATTAAATCCTTCATCTAAGCACTAGATAATTTCATGTAAAGACTGAATGCGTTTGATTTTTGTATTTCGGGTAATTAATTTCCGAGCAGCAGCGGTCACCGCGAAGGAAGTTTTCAAATAGCGGTTTGCAGAAATAATTATATCTGCCACATTTATAAATACCTTTCAATCCAAAAATTGTAAAAGCCACCTGAAACCATGCTCTTCATTAAAAAAACTTCCAGAAAACTCCGCGCGTTTTCCCAAAAAAAAATTCACGACAATTCGGCTTTTTTCCTGCGACAAGCTAGGTGTAACTCAATAACATAATTAAGGGGTTACCCCCACTTGCGATTTGAAAGAATCGATTTTTTTAAATTGCATTTTCTTGAAGTATAAGTATCTGAGAATATGTCCTGAAAATTTCAAGTCGATCCGAACAAAATTGACTGAGATATAAGCGTTGAAAGAGAAGAATCCGCGTTGAAAGAGGGTTGAAAGAGAAACTTTAAACGCGTTTTTCTCAAAATGGCATTTCTGAAGTCGGTGACCAAGATTACTCGAACACTAATGAACCGATCTTCTTTAAATTTTGCAGGCTTATTTAATACATAAAAATGTAGTCTTTAATCGTTCGATTTTTTTTTTCGAAAAAAAATGGCCGTTTTATAGCCAAAAAACGGCCGTGTTTTTTTCGTTAAAATCGAACCATTAACTTTGACTGTCCGCCATTTTGTGAAAAATGAATATTCTTTAAAATCCTTCGATTGAAGACTAGTTTATACTTATATTTGACTAAATCCATCCGCATTTTTTTCTTCAGATGATCCACTTCGCCGCAATTTTGGTCACCGCAAACCGTGTATATAAAAACATTATTTCATTGACGGCCATTTGCCACTAAACAATGTAATATTTTGTCAATAAAAAAATTACTGAAAGTTCTTCAAGATGTGTTCTTCAAGATGGTATATTGATCGATTAAAAAAGTTTTGTAGTTTTCTTTAAAAAAATTCATGAAAAAGGCCTTTTTTGCGCTACAAGTGGGGGTAACGCCTTAATAATCCTACTACTTCTTATATTATCATTGACATCATTATCGTTTCATTATCGTATATTATCACTGACATCATTATCGTTTTCGTTATCATCATTATAATATTGCATTATTTGTGTTATAATATATTTAGTTAGGATTATATTATTATTATTACTCATACTGTCAGAGTTAATATTAAAAATAGCTCCGCTATTAACATCATTATCAACAGCCGTTATTATCATTATTATATTGTATTGCTTTGAATTATATTATATTAACTCAGGATTACATTATAATTATTATCATCAATGTTGTCATAATTAGCATTACAAAAATGTCCGCTATTAAAATAGCTTTGCTTATAACTAGTATTATCACTTGCAATAATTACCGGTCCGGTATATTTGAGATTCGTGATTATTTTTCAAAATCCTGCAAATTTTTCAAATGTGTTGCGCTCCTGGGTAGCCTCGGTCCGAGGTGATCAGGATCTCCAGTCCTCATGAGGGTAGATGATGTCTCTGGGAGGTCCCGCTGATTTGACATCAGATTGACCGTAATACGCGAATCAGTGATGATCCTCCCGATGAGGCTGAAGCCCTGAGGGTGTCGTCACGATTTTCGTGCTGGACACGATACCCCCCCCCCCCTCTCTTTCTGTCTCTCTCTCTCTCTCTACTCGCACAGCCGGTTAGCCGTTCAGGGGATTAGATGTATACCTGCGTGCGTGATTGCATCGTAACACAAGCCGTATACAGAGAGAGAGGGGGGGGGGGGGGAGAGAGAAAGAGAGAGAAAGGACGTTGGAACGCGCCTTATCCACCTAGCGGTGTTCGTTCTCTCGAAGATCGGTAAAACCATTTTAGAGTCCTTTTAGCTTCAATTTAGCGTTGTGGACGAGCTCGAGTCGAGTGGCTTGTTCTTTTTTTGCTTCCTTCTTTCCTTTTTTTTTTTTAAGGCCGTCGGCTCCTCTATCCTAATACAAAGAGGCGCGAGCTGCGGCCAAATTATTATGATAGGTCGCCACCGGATTCCCGTCGGTTTCCTTTGATCTCACGCGGCGTTTAGCATGATCCCCCGATACTTAGGGTGGTCCAGCTCTCCCAATGCTTCATAGTCTCCTGCCTTGACGCGGTATATACACTGATACTGCGTACTATTTTACAATATATGCGATATATTGTGCCTTAACACAGACGACGGACAGCACGTCGTGTGTGGACGCGTATTTGAAGACAATCGTGCCGTACAGAACATGCACA
>OY723385.1:10346191-10358691 GCA_963210295.1 Ophion ellenae | reverse complement strand
AATAAATCACACCCCTCTGATCCCACCAAATACAAAGCAGGAGCTTAGACCCATGGATATTTGGCTTTCCCACTGATGTTGATGGTTGGCCGGGCTTAAGGGGTTACCCCCGCTTGCGATTTTGAAAAAATCGATTTTTTTTATTGCATTTTTTTGAAGTATAAGTATCTGAGAATATGTTCTGAAAATTTCAAGTCGATCCGAACAAAATTGACTGAGATATGAGCGTTGAAAGAGAAGAGAAACTTTAAACGCGTTTTTCTCAAAATGGCATTTCTGAAGTCGGTGACCAAGATTACTCGAACACTAATGAACCGATCTTCTTGAAATTTTGCAGGCTTATTGAATACATAAAAATGTAGTCTATAATCGGTCGATTTTTTTTTCGAAAAAAAAAAATGGCCGTTTTATAGCCAAAAAACGGCCTTTTTTTCGTTAAAATCGAACCATTAACTTTGACTGTCCGCCATTTTGTGAAAAATGAATATTTTTTATAATCATTCGATTAAAGACTAGTTTATACTTATATTTGACTAAATCCATCCGCAATTTTTTTTCAGATGATCCACTTCGCCGCAATGTTGGTCACCGCAAACCGTGTATATAAAAACATTATTTCATTGACGGCCATTTGCCACTAAACAATGTAATATTTTTCAATAAAAAAATTACTGAAAGTTCTTCAAGATGTGTTCTTTAAGATGGTATATTGATCGATTAAAAAAGTTTTGTAGTTTTCTTTGAAAAAATTCATGAAAAAGGCCTTTTTTGCGCTACAAGTGGGGGTAACGCCTTAACCCATGACTTTCTGCGCTTTGGATTGTCGTAATGGATCCATTTTTCATCACCAGTGACAATTCGATGCAAAAAACCGGGGAAATAGCGGGAAGTAATACTCCCCGCAAAAACACTTTATTCGGCACAAATGTTGACATATTCAATAAATTATAAAGTGTTGTTATTTTCGATTCAAAAAAAAGGTTATGTACAGCAAATGACATTCAATGATAGCTGTTTCACGATGAATACATTACTGTCGGTAACAACGAAATACTGTACTACCTACGCCATCTCTTGTAAAACGCTACGAATTAATTCCAACATTCAATAATTGATATACGAATATGTAAATAGTATTGATCATGTTCATCCTATTTGCCATCATTAGGAATAATTAATTTTGCAGGCGAACTAAAATGACGTGCGGTTTTTTAACAGAATGAAAATGTGGTGGTTCTAATAGGGAAAATCATGGAAATAAATAGGTTACAATCGACGAAGAAATCTTTCTTATCAGTTAATATACATGGTAAACCTTTGCAAAAGGAATACTATTCATCTCAAAAACAAGCATGGACGTCGTGCAAAAAGTTGAGACAAATACATTTACGTAAATTGTGTTTGCCTCGCGAAATGTTTTTGAACCACGTTTTTTATTTTTAAATCTGTAAAAGTAGCTATCACCAAAGATATGAAGTTTCCTTATTGGGATAAATGGAAATAAAAACTAAATGAAAAAAATCACATTCAAAAAACAATTCAGACGCGGTACTATCGGCGAGCCTTGTTTTTGATCAGTGCATGTGCAGTTAAATATCGCGTACCTACATGTACATATGGATATAAATGAGTATCGAAATTTGACTGGTAGTTTGTGCCATTGTGGTCAGGTCGAAAACTTTCCCATCCACCCTTGTATATATACAGCCTTGACCAAAAGTGCATGGCATCTTGATTTTCTTGTTTCAGCGGTAAGTTTTCTTTCTCGTATGCATGAGCCTCGAGTGGATTAAGGAGCCTGAATTAGAAAGTCAGAAAAAAATGTTAATTGCTTAGATCGATAGATAAAGTATCCGAGGAATATATTTACAAAGTTACAGAGGCCAATTGTAAATATTTTTGAAGATACAAGGCCAAAAGCAGAGAAGCGATTGATATTTGATATTTCCTCCTATTGAAAACTTTAAAGCGCGTTTTCTCCAGTTTTCATTTTCACGATTTTTCCAAATTGGCGGGCGTAATAGCAAAAAAACTAAACGACCTATTGAATCAACCCAAAGTTTATTTTCTTCAGTATGAAACTCTGTTCTAAGTGAATTAGAAAAGTCGTTGAGAAAGTATTTTTAAATAATTTTTATAGCACGTTAAAGTGTTTTTTTAAACAAATTTTTTTTCAAACCTGAGAAAAGTTATAATTTCACGATTTCTTCAGCTTTTTCTTAATTTACCGAGACGAGAAATATATGACAATTGAAAATTTTATTGGTTTATTTGGTGCAGTCAAGAATTACGAGCTGCATCTTTCCCGCCGATTGGGGACTGCAGTGGCAAGACGTACATGGACTAGGCTGATAAATCTGCAGTCATTATTGTTTCATGTTGAATTTTTTTTTACATTTCAAAAATATAATACATGAAATGATACCTCAATATTTACTGTGCCCACTCGTTGTTTACCCTTCTATACAATTCCCAAAAAATGCTTTTTTGGACCTTTTAATTGTGGCTCCAGCCTTGACGGGTTGCGACTAGCTTTCGGCCGAAAAAAAATAATTTTTGTGGATTTGTTCTGGGAAAACGTATGCAGGTTTTCAAATTTATTTTTGCGTACATTAAAGAGTATGATTATAGGTATCTTTTACAATTTTTGTATGGCAAAATACTTATATGTGTGGTAGATACGATATGTTTTGCGGAAACCGCAGTTTGAAAAAACGTCCTTCACGGTGACCACTGCTGCTCGGAATCAAATTATCCGGAATTAATTGATCAAACGCCTTCAATTTTTGCACGAAATTATCTAGTGCTTGGACGAAGGATTTAATGAAAGATTGATTTTTGAAAAAACGGCCGCGTTCCAAAGTGAACGGTTTCATTTTCGGTGAAAAAAGTGCTCCATTTTCGTTGATTAAAACCAAACTATGCATAAAAAAAAGAAATCCTCCTTTGAAGTCCTGCTTTTTTATATGTAACAGAAGTTTGTAAAATTTGAAGTTGAGGTTGAAGGTTCGCGGAACCTACAACCTATAAACGACCATAACTCCCTCAACTTTGAACGAATAGACTTGAATTTTTTAGGCAACATTTTTTCAACGTTGTATCATGAGAATCCGTCAAAAACAAAAAAAACCATATTTTGCCACATTTGAACTACGTGTAGGCCCTTGACACACAGTTGTGGGCACCGAGTATTACTCGAAAAGGAACAGTTACGGCGAAAACCGGAATTAGAAGATCCAAAAAAGCGTTTTTTCGGAAATTTTTTCAGAAGGGAAAAAACAAGTGAGCCGAGTAAACATTGAGGTATATTTTCGTGTATATTTGGAATATATAAAAAAAATGTCAACGTGAAAGAATAAATGACTGCAGATTTATGTGCCTATTCCATGTGCGTCTTGCATTCCCCAATCGGCGGGAAAGATGCATCTCGTATTTCTTGACGGAAACAAAGAAACCAAAAAAAATTGAATGGTTATATATTTTTCTTCTGGCTGAACTAGGAAAAGCTGAAAATTTGTGAAATCATAACTTTTCTCAGGTTTGAAAAAAAATGTGTTAAAAAAAACACTTTAACGTGCTATAAAAATTATTTAAAAAGACTTTATCAATGACTTTTTAAATTCACTCAGAAGAGATTTTCATACTGAAGAACATAAACTTTGGTTTGATTCAGCAGGTCGTTTAGTTTTTTTGCCATCACGCCCGCCAATTTGGAGAAATCGTGAAAATGAAAACTGGAGAAAACGCGCTTCAAAGTTTTCAATAGGAGGACATATCAATATCAAATATCAATCGATTCTCTGCTTTTGGCCTTGTATCTTCGAAAATATTTACCTCTGTAACTTTGAAAATATATTCTTGGATAGTTCATCTATCGATGAAGGCAATAAAAACACGCAAGTAGTGAAGGAAGTACAATTTTAACGTTGCGCTGTGCAATACGGCCTAATACGTATCAAAATGACTGTTCGTCATTCCAATCGCTGGAGATCGAGGTAAACAAAGCTCCATCTCTGGTGGATCGGTCCAAAGAAGATGGTTCAAAGTAATTTCGTTCGACGAATCCAACTTTCGAGTCAAGATTATGTATCCAATATTGTGTATTCCGAAACCAAGATCAAGGGAGTCTCAAAATGACCTGACATTTAGATCTATTGTTAAAACGTATCATTCATTTGAAAATCTCGAATATTTTAATTTCAATACAAGGTGCAAACATGGAGGTTAAGCCTGGAATACAATATTGTCATATTTGACATATTTGGGGTCATATGACGGCAAGTGGTGAGATTGAAATGTTCTTGTGTAAAGGGCGCGTGGATCCCAAAAAGTACATAATTATACTCGAAATTGGATTCGTACCTTCCGTTCCGAAGATTTTCAGAGCTGGTAACACGGAATCTGCCAAATTCCAATGTACCCTGCCCCAAATGTGCCGCAACCACGGGGTGGTTTGTTGATAATCAAGGAGAACCTCTCCAGTGGCTGACACAGTTCCCAGATCTCAAACCCATTGATCATTTATGGTCTACTCTGAAGCTAAGCCTCCAAAATCAAATTGCAACATCAAAAGGAAAGCTTAAAATGGGTTGCAACAAGATTGGGTAAAAATAGACTCCGGAGTGTGCCTTAGTTCAATGCCCATCGCCCCATGTCCATTGCTGCAGTCATCAAGATGGTTCAACCAAACATCGATCAAATTTCAACGTAAATCGGTATTGGACATTTGTCTGCGTTACTATTTTACTCCCTTCAATATTATTCGCGAATACGCAAGACTTTCAAAGATCCCTTATACTTTTGACCAAGATTGTATATTTATAATAGACATTTTTTAAGTATTTTTTTCATGTATGCATATATATATATATGCAGATATAGAGGATTTTATTGTCCATCTACACACGCACGTACACACATGTGTATATATATATATATATATATGTACATTTGTGTATGTGTGTCTGTATATGAACGATTAAATTCTCTATATCTGCATATGAGAGCATCGAACATCCAGGACCCCAATAAAAACACGTCAATAAAAATTTAATATTATAAGTGGGGAAAAAAACGTGACAACCCGTAATCCAATCGTCTCTCGTCCAAAGAGCGAACCGGCCAACTTTTTTCTCCTCTCTCACTCATGCACACAAGCACACTTTCCCTCCCTACCTCTCCCCGCGCTGGCTGTTAAAGCCGAGATTCATGAAACCCGATATATACATATCTATAGTAATCCTGGTGGTATACGCGCCATACGCGGGTCTCGCCCGCGCGCGGGCTGTTCTACTCGATGACGGATGCTAATGATCCGAGTGTAACGGCTTGACTTCGTCGCGGGAGCGGAGGACAGCGTCAATAAACATCTACTGGACGCTTAAATACACCGCACGCTATTCGCACGCGTCTATATATACCTTTTCAATTGTTCTCTCTTTCCCTCTATATATATGTATATATATACTATATATAGAAGCTGTCAAATACATATATACAGTACTAGACCAAAAAAGTACGCACCTGTGTAATTTCGATATTTGTGCTAATATGTGTATGAAGATGATAAAAAGAACAGGCATTAAACACGCTAGAGGCAAGTTAACCAGTCTGCTTCCATGTTTTCAAATGAATCATATCGAAAATAATCGACAACCTTGTGGGACAGTGAACGGCATTAAAAAGTGCGCAATACCGAAAATTTCGATTCAAGCCAGGAATCAGATTGTTAGAGATAAAAAAGGTCTATCTACTGGGGAAATCGAAAAAAGAAATGTGAAGTAAGTGAAAGTGCAGTGAGGAAAACATGTGCGAAGTTTACCAAGCTTGGTGCAGTAACGTATAAGGACGGACGTGGAAGAAACAGAAAGACGAGTTTATTTGAAAAAAAGAGTTTATTAAACTCGTAATGTCTATGTAATATCGACTGTCATGTACATTTAGCTTTGTTGAAGTTGGTCCTTCAATTTTGTTTGAATGTAGCGTTGATAATGTGGATGGGACAGTCCTCGAAATGACTTCTATATTGAAAACGTCTTTATATTTATTTTTGTCTTTATATTATATAGTTTAATATTATATAAATACTACTATATAAATAATACTATATCATTTATATTAAAAGTCTATATAGTTTAATATGTCATTATAATTATTTGAAGGTAACTTTTAGGAAATTAGGATCTGCAATATTAAGTATGCAGCCAGCTTATTACTACCCAAGTAGAAATCTTGCTCCAGCTACAATGAACACCCGATCCGGCTTCCTGATTTCTTTTTCCAGCCTTGATCAGGATTTTTTATCAAGCCCTGATCATTTTTGAAACGCAATCCCTGACTTCCGTCTGATCAGGATAAAAAATCAAGGCCTGATCAGGGTAAACTATCAAGGCCTGATCACGGTACAAAATCAAGGCCAGATCAGCGTAAAAAATCATGACCTGATCAGGGTAAAAAATTAAGGGCTCATCAGAACTTAATTTTTCACGGATAATCATGATAATCGAAGTGAAAAATCATAGCCTAGTCAGGATAATGAAATAATGCCCTGCTAAGGATGTCCTATTTATTGCGGAAATAAAAAATACCACGTATATTCAAGATAGAAGAAGCCACGAAATAATAAATAACGCTGACCGTTTACTTTTCAAACTAAATATAATTTTTTATTTATCACATAGATCTATATGGAAAACAAATAACATTTTGTCTCATAGTTGGTATAGAAAAACCTTAAAATAAACTTCGATAATCGTAAATTTCACTGTACGAAGTCTTCCCCCTTATTACATTCCCCACCGTATTCCACTAGTCATCCCGGAATAATCTCAGATATTTTTTAAACAAAAACTCAAGGAACTTCATAAATAAATTGAATGAAGCTCAACGTTTTTAGGAACAGACATTTTTAGGGAACGTCACATTGTTCGTTCTGTTCGTTGTTTTTCCGCGACGCTCGAAGCTAGTTCCAGTCTTTTGCTGAATCAAATACGGTTCCAACGGATTGTCCAATTTGCTTCGAAAGAACTTCTATTCCGTGTTCCTTGTATTTCGGAATAACAGCCGAAAATTAAAAATACAAAAATATGTGTCCCACCTGGGATTCAATGTCTACATATATATCTATATAACGTATGCATGCACATTATAGGCTACCGTAGATAATCAACACACCGTAGACGAACAAAAAAAGTCATCTCTGTAAAAAAAAATTTGAACCCGATGCTTTGACGGCTTTGAATCCAGAGACGATGGTTGTCAATGATCGAGGCCAAGTAAAGAAGTGGCGTAGACAGCGAAGGCGAAGCCAAACAAAGGTCATAGGGTAGATCAGTCCGGTGAATGAGATGCCATCGATGCAGGTTAGCCCGTACGGCGTAGGTCAACCGAACAATGATAAGTTGACAGCGTAGTTCAGTCCGGTGAATGTCCATTTGAAGTGCATTTTACACTGATGGCATTACGTTAACTGCGTCATTATTCGGTTGGCTTACGCTGTCCGGGCTAATCTGAGAGATTGCACCGATGGCATCACATTTACCGGAATGAACTACCCCGGCTGGAAATTTAGTTATGGCGCTAATCACGCTCGGATCAGGTTGCCTGACTGCCGTTATATGGCGCCAGGATGGCAACCTGATCAGGGCGGGAACAAAAATGTAACGCTGTTCCTGATAACGGCGGGATCTGGCAGCCTGATTACGCCCGAATCTGGCAGCCTAATTGGGCCTCTATCCTGGCGCCTTATGATGGCGTGCATACGGCTGCCTGATCGGATGTATTATAGAAAATATACAGAACGAATAACATAAAACTTTTTTTGTTTATGGGATATTTAACACCAAGTTACATCTGAACAGTTTGACGACAAAACATATATTTCTGAACATGGGGATGGGGATGGGGAGACATCGGGATCTTCTTCGCTGCCATTAGAACCCTCTCCGCTGACATAGAGATCTTCTTCGCTGGGGTTGAGATTCTCTCCACTGGCATTAGAATTTTGTTTGCTGGTAGTTTTATAAAGACTTTCCTGATCTTGAATTTTATCATTCGGGCCTCTTACTGTGAATATTCAAATTTTTCGTAAACAAAACAACGTATATCATTCTCATTTTTTGAAATATATTTTATATTGATATTATTCTATTAAAATTTTTTTTAAATCTTTTTTAAATTATGTTTTATATTGATATTATTCTATACCCAAGTGTATAAAAATGGATAAAGTTTGTAAAAGTTGAAAAAAGTAAGGTTATACATACCTAGACTTGTACCGATGATCGGGACTCGTCAACTTTTTTCTCCGAACGACATCTAACATGCAGCCGTGTCAAATACCGCTTCCTCTCTTTGCGATTCATAACGTTTTCACTTTATGTGCTCCTTTTTATATATCGTGGAAACTTTCAAGTTTTAACCCAAACACGATGTATACAATGACCCACGTGCAAGCATAGTTTTTAAAAGCAACACTAGCGCCACCACTTTAGCGCTAGTCTGAGCACTGCCATGCATGGGACTCCTAATAGAACCATATTAGGGCACTGATAAGGCAAACCACATTATGGCCATTTTCATGTTTGCCATAAGTTTGCCTGACCTGTAGCTGCATGTTCACGGCAGGCTCACGGCCGAATCAAAATTTCCGTGAGAAAATCTTATAGCGTGAGCTCTAATCTATACCGTGAGTGTAGAATCGCTCTACACTCCGTATCGAATCTTATACTTATTTTATATTTATCTTATGCTTATCCTATACGTATCTTATACGTATCCTATAAGTATCCTACACTTATCCTACACTTAGCTTATACTTATCCTATACTTACCTTATACTTATATTTATATTCATTATACTTATACTTAGCCTATACTTATGCTATACTTATACTATACTTAGCCTATACTTATGTTATACTAATAATATACTTATCCTATACTTATACTTATATTAATCTTATACTTACCGTTATACTTATACGGGTATTTTTTTCGTTTTGGGAAGACCAATGAGAATGATTGATAATAAATCTAAAAGGAGACAAAATAAAGCAAGTACTTAGTCAGCCTGTTGCCATCATTTTCATGGAAATTCGCACGCCCCTACGTACATACAAGATATTTGTCGCTGAACAAATTTAAGACTTTTTTGCCAATAACAACTATAGTTTTCCGCTTTTTTCCTCCAGCAGTATGTGCACGAAGACGCGACCCACGAAGTACAAATTTGTGGAAGTGGCGTGTAAAAGCGAGTATCCAATTTCAGCAGTGCGTGCACACTCCGATGTCTCACTGCCTCATACGGTCCATAAACTTCAGATATGCGTATTCAGATATGACGCACGTTTACGCGTATGTATACGTATACGAAAATAACATAATAGCTTTCGGCCGCGAATTTGCTTTCTGTTATGTCGGAAATTTGGTTCAAGTGCAGGAATGGATCTTATAGGGCCATATATTGAGGCAGCAGTGTTGTGGCGAGTCTAGAACCAGCTGGAGCGCCGTTTTGAAGGTGACTTTTAGAATGCCATAAAGTACAAAAATAACGGAAAAAAACGAATACATTAATTCATAAATACACGTGTTTGCGACCAGTGATGTGAACGTCGTATGAGTATTAAAAAAAAACAAACATATTCTTTACTTGTATAAATGTTGTGATGTTTCAATACCAGATTCAGCAAAAAAAAATGTAGGACATGGTGACATGGCAAACTTTGATGATCAATTTGTCCTATTTTTCTGATCCTCCTACGAGTTATATAAAGACAAAGAAAACATCATTTCGACGCAATCTATGTAGTTTAATACAGACTCATAATCACATCACCCTAAACACAAAAACGAAAAATGATTGAGAAAATGATTAATGATGCTGTCAAAATAAAAGTCGCATGTTATCAGATTCTACTTGATGGATCCAGATGAAACAAGGGACAGGCAAATTCCGGTAGCGCTTATTTTCATGTACCAAAGGTTGAGGAAAAAAGTTTCAGCCGTTTTCACGCCTGCATTGCTCGAACAGACTGTGGAGTAAACTTCGAAAAATTATAGGTATCGTCGCAACGTCGCATTCTAACCCTAGTAGCTTAATTTCAGCGTGAAAGAACAAATGTACAGACGGACAGCACAATTTCATAATATCAGTAAGATGTAGGTATATATAGGTGCTAAAGGCCGAGAGACTACCCACGCGCATAGCCCTATACGACATACCTACGAATTCCCACATACGCGTGTGACGTAACACTCCGTCGTCTCCCTACTCCTAGCGGCGTGCCAACTCCCCTGGGTAGTCTTCCAATGCCCCTCACTCCCACGATCGAGCCGTCTCACGCCCCACCACCGCCCGTGCCAAGCCTTGCCCCGCCGCTGCCGCCCCTTATCGCGCGCCTGCTGCTGACGGTGCCGCAGCTGGGAATCTATAATATACTCATTGTCCGACTAGAACGCGAGAAGCAGGGAGGAGTGTAGCGTAAGTAGAGAAACTCGTCTGCGGTCGGCCGCGAGGCGATTTCTACCGCGCTGCTCACGCCGTGTAGAATCGCGCCGTGCAGGACGCGCGCGACGAGTAGAGCGGGTCTCAGGCGTGGCCACGCCTACGGGGCGCGCGCCTGATTGGCCGAGGCCGCTTTGCCGCCTTCAAGCCGGGCTCGCTCGCGGCTCTCGCTAACCGCGCGTGGCCGCAAACGATTTATGCTTTTTCCCCCACCGCTTGGCTCACGAGGCCGTCGCCCAGCGCGCTCGTATGTGTGCCTGCGGCGGGAGGGGGGAAGAGGCGACTAGCCGCGAAAGTGGAGGGGGTAGGTGCGCGTCCCTGCGCAAGTACGGTACGGTGGCTACAGCCCCGGCAGATTACTTGACAACGATTTTTCGTGTTTTCCGCGAGACCTCCTGTGAGAAAATTTTATCACCTTGCCGCAGAAAACGGGAGGGAAGCCGAGTTATGAGAGCGAGGGAGAGAAAGAGTGAGAGCGGTCTCCCTCAGCTATAATACTGACTCTGTGCTCCGCGCTCTTCCGAATTAACGAGTTATTTTTTCCCTTTTCGATACACTCGTCTCGTTTCGCTTTCTCGGCAAAAAGCTTTGCGGATTAACAGGCCTTGCTGTTCCTAGTATATGGATGAGGTCAAATCCAGCCTAGCTGCTGCTAAGATTATGTTTTTCGTACGGTCGTAACTCTTGTCCGGCGAAAAAGTGCAGCTTTCTTAGTTGTTTTTTGGTGTTGCTTTCCCATAAATAGTTTTAGTTTACATATAGCTGGTTTCATTAAAAAGTGATCCGACCAGACAGAATATCGTATTTCGAAAACGTGTCACGATGGAGCTTCCTTGTTATTTTATTTCGCTCACGGAGCATCCTCTTTGAGGGAGCCAACTAAATTTGAAAGAGATTCAATATTAAGAGGTCTGCATAAGCTTGAATCTTCATAAATACGATTTTTTGCATAGTTTTATAGCCTAGGGTCTTATCTTTGATTTGTAAAAATGGACTTTGTAAATATTTCTTTACTTTGTAAAGATTTGCGCTTGTTTCTTTTGTGTTTTCCGTCTCTAATTATGACAATTAGGCATCTCCCTATGTTAAAAAGTGTATTTTTAATTGTAAAGTTCATAGAAACGGTGCAGACGATCGATTTAAAATTTGGAAGGTGCATTCAATACATGACAAAGAATTTACTGTATAAATTAGAAGCAAATGATTTAATACTAACTGTCAAACTGTCAAACTGACTGTTAAAAAACTGTCAAACTGACAGTTAAACAACTGTTAAACTGTATATCAAAAAACTGTCAAACTGACTGTTAAAAAACTGTCAAACCGAATGTCAAAAAATTGCCAAACTGTCAAAAAATTGCGCCATTCGTGATATTGTCCAATATAATTTATCGTTAAGGGCCCGCTTAAGAGCAGCCATACATGAGATAAAGTATACGGACTTACTCCCAGTTGGAGCTCCGTGAGCGAAAGGTAATAACCAGGAAGCCCTTCGCAAAAGTTTAATTTGCATTATTTTTTTTACCATCGGCGTATATTCAGTTGTTATCCCTTGATGGTTGTTCCTCTTACGAAGATTCCTGCGAGTTCGTTCCCCGAGACGCGCTAATGACTCGTAGCAAATGTGTAGCCGCGATGAGCGCCTCGAATAGTGCGTCTCTCGCGATATTACTGCTACAAAGTTTCCGCATCAATGGACTCATCTCGTCGATGAGAAACGGTCAAATTGGCCCTCTCGCACACCTAAATAGGTGTCGAGAATCGGTGCGAGGAAAGGGCCGGGCGGGCGGACGCGTTCTCATTTCCGAAGGCGAGTACTCTGTTTCCCAGGTAGAGAGAATGAGAGAGAGACAGAGAGAGAGAGAGAGAGAGAGAGAGAGGGAGAGAGTGAGCGAAGAGGGGCGGCAGTAAAGGACAGAAGAAAAGGGCCAAGGGGAGAGACGGAGAATTTCAACTCGGAATTTCTCTCTCTCTCTCTCTCTCTCTCTCTCTCTCT
>OY723385.1:10286552-10345991 GCA_963210295.1 Ophion ellenae | reverse complement strand
GACAGAGAGGGAAAGACTGGAAAAAGGTGGCGGCGTCCGAACCCTCCAACTATTTATGGAACTTCCAGAATGTAGACGTCGAAAGAATAAGCATTTATTTTTAGTGTTGATTTTCGTATCTTTTCTTTTCAAGTTTGATCACGCATATTTGACAAAAGCAGAGTTCTGATTTGTAGGGTCTGATTTGGCTACAATATGTGTAAAGAATAATGTTGTTTTCGTTCGTGCTTGTCTCAATCTTGACCAGGTTAATTTTTCAAAGCGGTTCAACGTTGGTGACGAAGAACGAGGTCAGTCATAGGGGAGTTGTGCTCAAGATGACATAGTCAGATAAGATGACACACCCTCAATATCTTTTCAAATATTTACGCTATACGAGCAACGATTACATTCTATGGTCAGCCAATAAGTGTTGCTAGTAGCGGTTTGTAGTATAACCGGCAGTGAACGCGAGCTTTTACGTGGTAAATATTATCCTGATTTTGAAAAGCAAAAAAAACTGACCACGTTAGCGTCTGGTGCTAAAAATACCCGCCGGGTAAGATTTTTTCTAGTTGAACCAAGTCATTCATAATTTAGGGTCATTGTACTTCACAAATACTGTAAAACGGATATTCTGACTCCAAAGTTTTTGTCACAACAAATAAACAAAGTCTGCATTCACTTATGGATAAGTTGACATTCCAGACGTCGGTGTAAGATGACACACTGTGTCATGTTGCCCTGCTGCGTATAAAACCGGATATAAAATCAGATTTTTTGACTTATCGTTATAGGATGCCTGGCTATTATCAGCAAACCTCGACATGTCAGAGCTGGTCACAAGAACACATCACCACAACCATTGACTGTAGAGAAGAATAGAATGGGTTGGCTTTTAGCATCGAAACATTTTAACATGCCGCAGGCAACACTTCATCGTCACTATACTAACCTTTAACCTAGAAATTAATGTATCTGAGCATAATTCGGTTGACGTGTGTAAGATGACATACACATGTCATCTTAGACGGAAGTAAGTAATCTTACACAGGTCGACCTACATGTCGTTTATTATGTTCATATTTTTTATTCAAGTAACTAATAACCTGAAAACGTGATCGGGCTCTACTGCTAAAAAAGTACTGCTAAAAGCTCGACTGCTAAAACTGTACTGCTAAAAGGCTCCCCTGCTAAAAGCTGTACTGCCAAATGCGCTCTACTGCTAAAACTGGACTGCTAACACTAGCTTCTGACAGAGGGCTCATATAAGTCCCACTGATGGAGGTTATACTGTACGTTTTGCGGTTTTTTGACGATTTTTTGGGATTTTTCTTAGAAAACTTACGTTGCTATCGGCGCCATTGTGCTGCACTCGGCGGGATGCGTCCGTAGACACCTCATTTGAACTCTTGTGATGTCAGGAATGTCAAAAGTTAGAAATACCTACCGCCAAAGTTTGTTTGGGTTTGTTTGCGTTTCAATGATTCTCAACGATTTCCAATAAAACTTTCCAAAAACATACCCTTTTGCGTTTTAGCAGTTGAGACTCTAGCAGTGCTGCTTTTAGTACGAGAGTCTAGATTTAGCAGTCCAGTTTTAGCACTAGAGCCCATTTAGCACTAGAGCTTTTGCAGTACAATTTTAGCAGTACAGTTTTAGCAGTAGGATTTTAGCAGTAGCATTTTTAGCAATTCTTTTTTAACAGTAGAGTAGCAGAGCCCCTGAAACTGATTCTATTTCATTATAATAATAAACCTTTATGGATATACGCTTGGCTTTGAATTCTTACGACGTAATTCACTTAAATATTTATCGTAAAAGAAAAAGTACGTCATCTTAAGCACAACTCCCCTAGAGCAAAGTTCAATGGCTCTTAATTTCATCAAGTCGAAGATTTAGTTGGTTAACATCAAGATGAAATTAGAATATTGACTTTTTGTCGAAAAATCATTTTGAGACGAAACAAAACGACATCGGCACTAAACGTGCCAAATCAAGTAGGGTATTATTACCCTATTTGATTATAACACTACTAACCCAAGAATTATAATCTTTGTTCTCATACAATAATTCTTCAAAGCTCTTGTCCGTGACGAAAATTATAGGTGCCCCGTTTTATCGGGCAAGAAGTGTGAGGTAGATTTAAAAAATCCGTTTCTAAAGAAAAGAAAGGATTAATTGTTTCGAAAATCTAACAGTGTTAAATTTATGTGGGACACGAGAAAAAAAATTCGCGACAGTAGGAAATTTCGAAGGTCGTGAACGACCACTAAATATTTATTGGCCGGCAAGAGCTTTCGCGAGGTTAATTAAACAATTATAAAGCACAAAATTCATGGATGAGAAGTGAACGAGAAAAAAAACGATTTTTTCAGGGGTAAGGCCACAGACGAATTTTCAAAAAATCGATTTTTTTTCGCTAAAACGGTGCTTTATCATCATAAGAATAAGTTACTATTCGATTTATAGCAAGAATATTTTCTTTCACCGACTTTGAGCATATAACGTAAGCCGACCTCTGGCACGGCCACAGAGTACCTAAAACTTTAAGGGAAGGGTAGGGGTTTCAGCCCGAGAAAAACACTTTTTTGCGATTTTTTTCCGTCTACAAGGATAGAGTAAATTTATTGAAACCTTCTGTACATTGTTAAGTGTCATTTCAAGAACATTTCGTGAAATTTGTACGCGAAAATATCCACAAACAACCCGGTGACAAAGCTTTTCCAAGAACGCCTTTGGAAAAACACGATTTGCGGTGTTCACTGTATCTCAGCTAGAAATTATCCGAAATCAAGTACCATTAAAATTTAGTCCAAGTATCATCAAATCCTCCCCCCAACGGTCTTTGATAATTTTTTTTTTTCATTTCTAAATTTTTGGTGGTCATGTAAAGTGAAAAGTGCTATTTTCACGAAAAATTCCGCCATTTTGGGGGTGGAAAACCCCCTCAATGTGAAAAAAATCTCAAACTAACCGTTGCGGGGAGGTATTTTATGTGTAGAAAGTGGGACCAAGTTTGAAATAAATCGGTCATGTATTTTCAAATGGCAGTGAACGGACTTTGAAAAAGTTGTTTCGAGAAAAAACGCGGCACCGGCTTGTTTGTGGATATTTTCGCGTACAAATTTCACGGAATGTTCTTGAAATGACACTTAACAATGTACAAAAGGTTTCAATAAATTTACTCTATCCATATAGATGAAAAAAATTCGCAAAAAAGTGTTTTTTTCATGCTGAAACCCCTACCCTCCCCTTAAGGGCGGGGTAAAGTATTAACTTTTTTTTAAATTTTTTAAATGAATGCATAATATATCAAGAATATTGTGTTAAAATTTCAAGTCGATTGGAGTAAAATTGACGAAGTTATGAGTATTTTATGTGCAATGAGCGCTAAGCGACCACACTTTTCTGCGGTTTTCAAACCGTTTTTCTGAGACTTGTCACATTTGAAGTCCGTGTGCACGATAACTCAAAATCTACTGGACCAATTGCTTTGAAATTTTGCACAGTACTTCTTCACATAATTCACCAGGTATTGTCGAGAGCTTTTTTGTTTTTTCTTAATAATTACTAATTTTTCAACAACAAATTAGCCGATTTTTTTAGCGAAAAT
Organism: Ophion ellenae; assembly: GCA_963210295.1. Classification (NCBI taxonomy): domain Eukaryota; kingdom Metazoa; phylum Arthropoda; class Insecta; order Hymenoptera; family Ichneumonidae; genus Ophion; species Ophion ellenae. The sequence goes on along the minus strand of OY723385.1, from coordinate 10,342,396 downwards.
CAGGTTTTTGGCTCCCAAGTGCTACGAAAAATCGAAAAATCGAAAAAAGAAAAAAAATCCTCCCGTCATTACCTCGAGAAACATCTCCTTTAACAAATGCATTTTGATTTTTTTGTTTCAAATGATTCTGTTGCGAGTTATGGTGCACACCGCAAACCAACTTTTTTTCGAGGCGCCTCCGGGGTTTAATTTTCACTCGCTCAATTTTGAATATTTTGCAATGCAAATTTAGGAGAATGTTGTTCAAATGTTACTTTATTATATGTAAATTTTTCAATAAACGAACACTATTCGTTACGCCAAAAAAAAATCTCAAAAACATGCCTTTTTTTCGCCGAATTAACTTTACCCCGCCCTTAAACGCGTTTTTCTCGAAACAGCATTTTTTCCAATTGGCGTGACAAATAACTTCAACAATTTTCACTCATTTTACTTCAAATTGAAAAGTTATGTTCCTAATTGCATTTCGCAGAGAAGTACGTACGGAATTTGTGATTAATCGAAAACTTTTCATTTTATGAGCAGTTTTATACGAAATTTTTCACTGAAAATTCATTCAAATACCTACAACTCAATTCAAATACCTGAAACTTTTGAATAAGACAATTTTTTAAAATTCCGTACGTACTTCTCCAGGTATTCTAATGTAGATTGACGAGAATTTTTGTTTTTTGTTCTAGGTTAAAAATTGTGGATGCCAAATGTCACGCCACGGAGCGCCTAAAAAAGATAACGAAATAAAACATTAGTAGTCGGCCATTTTGAACATGGAAAAAAAATATATTTTTTTCTAAATGCTTGGACTTCATACTAAATAGATGTGTAATTCATTTTATGAGAGAATCACTTTTTCATACGAAAAAAAATGTTAAATTCGCACATGATTTTAAACCCGTTACTGTGGCCCTTAACCCCTTAATGGAAATTTGAATTTTTGGAGGCTTGAGCGACCTCTAAATATTTTCTGACCGCTCGCAGCTTTCGCGACAATTTTTTTTCCCTTCCAAGCAGATAATTCGATGGTGAGAAAAAGGAAAAAAAATAGAGCTCAAATTTGTGCCACCCTAACGTATATGCACTTGGAACTATATATAGGTTCATTCTGCTATATTATATGTAGCGCAGCGTATTAAATTAGGGTTGGCTCGTTCTCGCGGTTCCCTTTGTAGCCAACTGGCCCACCAGGGACAATATCCTGGACGATCTCTCTCTTTCTCTCTCTCTCGCTCTCTCGCCGTCAGGATTTTTCACGAGGTCGACAATGAGAGATACCTCTCTCGTCTATGGCCTGAGTCAAATTGGACAAACGATCATCCATTGTCAATTACCGACGTGAGACTTTTTCCCTCCCTTTTCCTTGTACTTTTCGAATTTGTTCCTGGAGAGGCGCGCGCCCATGAAGAAAGAGCGGTGGAGGGAGAAAGGAAAAATGCACTTGAATTCATGGTTTCCGTTTCTTCCTCGCTTATTAGGCGCACTCACTTTTATACAACCCCCGTGCACTTTTCTCAGGGTGTTTGTAAAGGGTGAGAAGAATCAACCAGCGAGAAGAATTATATATTCGTCTCGCGCCTGAAAACAATGAGTTTCGCACCTCCCTCTCTCGCTCTCTCTCCTTTTAACGAGACACCAATCCGTGGGTAAATCGATTTGGGAGGGTTGATTCAATAGAATTCTTCCGAAGATTGCCGCGTCTCGCTCAGAGTGCAGTGCCGTGCAGTCTGTTCATTAATGATTTTTGCATGAAGATCATTTCTTTTGTACTGCTGCGAAATTCCACTTCTCGAAAAGGAACATTTCAATACGCGAAGTAATGATTGATACATTTTAAAATGGACTCTACTGGCTTGGATATTTTCATCTTCTGCAGACTTACAAGGAACATCCCTCAGGTGACACCCTTCGATTTTGTTGAAATTTGGATATGTTACAAAGCACCGAAAAGTAAGCGGTACGTATTTTTTTGATCGGCGGAAAAACGGTTTTGAGGGGTGAAACGAATCCTCGAAAATAGGGGTGTTTTTCGTTTTTCGTCGATAACGTTATCGTTCCCATCTCCAATGTATAGTGCACAACAAAATAAACATTGTTGCCATTTGAATTTTTTAATATCTCGTACCGTTAAAACGTTATCGACGAAAAACATCCCCATTTTTTAGGGTGCGTTTCAGCCCTTAAGGCGTTACCCCCACTTGTAGCGCAAAAAAAGGCCTTTTTCATGAATTTTTTTAAAGAAAACTACAAAACTTTTTTAATCGATCAATATACCATCTTAAAGAACACATCTTGAAGAACTTTCAGTAATTTTTTTATTGAAAAATATCACATTGTTTAGTGGCAAATGGCCGTCAATGAAATAATGTTTTTATATACACGGTTTGCGGTGACCAACATTGCGGCGAAGGGGATCATCTGAAAAAAAAATGCGGATGGATTTAGTCAAATATAAGTATAAACTAGTCTTTAATCGAAGGATTTTAAAAAATATTAATTTTTCACAAAATGGCGGACAGTCAAAGTTAATGGTTCGATTTTAACGAAAAAAAACGGCCGTTTTTTGGCTATAGAAGGGCCATTTTTTTCGAAAAAAAAATCGAACGATTAAAGACTACATTTTTATGTATTAAATAAGCCTGCAAAATTTCAAGAAGATCGGTTCATTAGTGTTCGAGTAATCTTGGTCACCGACTTCAGAAATGCCATTTTGAGAAAAACGCGTTTAAAGTTTCTCTTTCAACGCTCTTTCAACGCGGATTCTTTTCTTTCAACGCTCATATCTCAGTCAATTTTGTTCGGATCGACTTGAAATTTTCAGGACATATTCTCAGATACTTATACTTCAAAAAAATGCAATAAAAAAAATCGATCTTTTCAAAATCGCAAGTGGGGGTAACCCCTTAAAACTGTTTTTCCGCCGATATAAAAAAATACGTATCGCTCACTTTTCGGTGCTTTATAACAAATCCAAATTTCAACAAAATCGAAGGGTGTCACCCGAGGGATATTCCTTGTTAGCATTGCTACAAATGTTATCTCGTTGTATTTTTATTCGGCTCGAATTGCAAGCATTTTGGAGCCGAAATCGAACAAAAAATATTGAAAATTTTGCAACGGAGGAAACGACTGTACACGATGCTGATTACCTTGAAATCTCCGAAGCACCTTGCACTGGGTAAACCTCGTAGCCACCACTCGATGCCCCCCTTTGAACTATGCAACTTTTATAGGAAAAGTATTCTTCTAGGTCTGATAGGCTAGAAAATATTTCCACTGCTAATACAGGGTGTCTCAAACTGGCCTGACATTTAAATTTATTAAGGGGAGGTGCCTGAGTAAACGGTGAGAAAAACAGGTGAACTTCGGGAATTTTTATCTCAAAAACTAATGTTTCGATTGGATCCGAGTTTTTTTTATTGGAAAATATGTACATTGAGGTATGTTTAGGAATTTTTTAAAATAAATTCGTTGACTGGGAGCGATTCAAACGCGATTATCTCGAAACATACTTTTCAAAGTCGGTGCCAGATGTATCTCGAAAACGGCTTTTTCGATTTTGTCCAAATTTGGATACAATATTCTTCGATAGTTTTTCTCGTTCGCCAAGTAGGATTTTTTTGAAATTTTCATTTTTGACGGAATTGCGACCGTTTAAATTTAACATTCGTTTTTCGTTCGCAATTTCCGACGATTTTGGATTGCATACACATTGCATAAAAAAGCAATGGTTCAATCAAATGAAAAACCCCTACGTGGCGAACGAGAAAAACTATCGAAGAATATTGTATCCAAATTTCGACAAAATCGGACGAGCCGTTTTTGAGATATATCTAGCACCGACTTTGAAAACTATGTTTCGAGATAATCGCGTTTGAATCGCTTCCAGTGAACGAATTTATTTTGAAAAATTCCTAAACATACCTCAATGTACATATTTTCCAATTATCCCATTAATTTATACTTTATTGAGCAAGTCGAACGTCCGTTTCAGGGCAGAATATGCAAAAAAAAAAAAAAATTTCTCAAGGAAAGGCACTCGTTATTTTATTTTTTCAAATGTCCCCGAATTGTGAATACGTAAAACGGATTTTTGGTATTTTTTATATTATGGGATTCCTAAACACCGTGAAGTAACAGCTACTTTTATTTGTTTAATTTTTTTATTGATATTCGATTGAAGAGTGTGGAGCACTCCAAGGCTCCAATACATATGATATATATGTCATGTGTATTTCAAAAACCTGGTAAACATACAGCGAGTGTTCCACACTCTTCAATCGAATATTAATTTAAAAAATTTAAAAAATAAAAATAGCTGTTACCAAACGGTGTTTAGGAATCCCATAATACGAAAAATACCAAAAATCCGTTTTTCGTATTCACAATTCGGGGAAATTCTTAAAAATAAAATAACGAGTGTCTTTCCTTGAAAAAAAAATATTTTTGCATATTTTGCCCTGAAACGGACGTTCGACTTGCTCAATAAAATATAATTTTTTTTTCTGGAAGGCTAGAAAAAACGCACATTTTCGTTTTTTACGAATGTAAATACGCCAAATCCTGCCAAAGATACAGCCATTTGAATGGAAAAGTATTAAAAAATGGTAATCAACAAGAAAAAACGTCAGAAATTTTTAAAAACGTCGACACTCGGTGAATATTTTGCAATAAAGTAACTCGATTTTTCAAAATTATTTGTGGATTTCTTTTACTGGGTGAAGTGACGTGGAGTGCCTCATATATCGGTTAGTAATTTGGTGTACTAATTATATGGAACAATTCTTATTGTTATAAATAAATAGAGAATGTGAATAAATAAATCATCATAATCTTGGAATTTTTGTTGAAAATCATATAAATACTACGTTTAGTGGGATTTATATGATACCACTAAGCAAACCCAAACAAACAAATACTTTTTGAAGCTCGCCCGGTCAAAGCGCTCATAATTCCTTTAGGAAGCCAAAACGGCAAATTTTCAATTCTATAAATTCTCATTATTTTGGTTCAGATATCAAGAATGAACGGTCAAAACTGGGCGCCCCGGATATTGTACTATCCCCCAATTATCATTGAAAAATAAACATAAAACCAGGTTTTGCTTATTTGCAACATAATCTAGAATTATATATAAAGTACAACAATTGACTGCATAATTATACCTCATTGTTTGAAAACAATACTGATTTAGACATTTTAAACGAACCCAAGTCAACATTGGGAACGTGCTATTATATAAAAATTTAAATCGCGCCTCAATTGCATTTAATGTGTTTGCATTAAGTCAAAAAGTGAAAAAGGTAAGTAACGTTTCTTTGAAATGTATGTTTTTGTTTAGTTGTGATTTTGTTATGAGCCGAGAAAAATGATGATATATAATTGCTTTTATTAAAAATTAACAATCATATATTGCTGCTGCACCATTTTATAATATAATAAATGAAATTTTGTTTTCAGACCGAAATGAGCATTATTTTAAAGTGCGACTCCGAGAGTGTAACAATGTTTGCCTTGTTCTAACCTCCAATTTGCCGTAAGGAATCGATTAAATATGCATTTACTATTCCTTCCGGTATTTTTGCAATTTATTAATCAGCAACGGTGCATTTTTAATAAAACAATACTTTAAAATTTATTTTGAAAAATCTCGTGCTCCGCTCCTACAGATTTGACAGATAAATGGTCGAGTTTATTGCAACTTTTGTCCACTGCGGGCGCTGCGTTCGATTTCATTACCCCCACCCAATATTCTGCATGGAGCCAATAGCGCATGTGTTCGTAATAATTGAATTTGATGTGCACCCCGCTACCGAATGCTCGATCAGGTTAACCTACATGGCGACTCCACAAAGTCATAGTTGAGCTTTGGGGAGGAAGAAGAATACGCTGCGGCGCGTCCGTGTAGGCGGAAACGCCCTCTCGTTGACAAAATCGCAATGACACGCCAATCGGGTTTGGGGTTCGTTTCAAATGAGATGATGAGATCTCGTGGTATCAAAGCTATTCGTGACATACACGTTTATACATATACAGCCTTGATCAAAAGTATTAGGCACCCTGTGAGTTTTCGGTCCGGACAAAAAATCGAATATCTCGGCGAAAAAAAAATCGTCAACTAATTTACCAAACGGGGTTTCGGAGCGTACAAAGCCAGCTTCATTTTGCCTTTTTATTTTTGCTTTCGCGATTTTTTTTGTACCTGGTACGTCATTTTGAACATGTCTGTTTTTCACGATTTTTGCACTTTGCAAAATCGCGTGCTGAACTTTGACAAATAGTATCTTACCATTTAGTGTTAAGATCTTTGAAGAGGACACCGTTGGCTTTAGTTTCGTCTTAAAAAAAAAGTTTTGCAATTTTTTGCGATGCCGGAAAGTTGGCATCGTGCGGTGTAACTTCAAAGTTACGAGGTTAGGAATATTTAGTCTAAGGAGTAAAAATTTGTATTTTGGTATTTTGGAGTTACTCAATTTTTTGTAGTTTTTTTCAACAAAATTTCTTTGTACCGCTATTTTTGGTTGCGGCCGTAATTAAGGCTAAAGGGGTCCAACGAAATATAAGTTAAATAACAAAGTCATCGTGGAAGATGGGTCAATATTGAAATATCACGGTTAATATTATTTTTCAATAAACCAAATTTCGAATAAGAACTCTAATGTGTTGAAAATTCACTTATGTACATTTTCTCCTCTTCATATTTTCATTAAAACATCTTTGTTCGAAAGTAACGGCAATGAATTAATGAGACAAATCGCTGACTAGCAACCAAAAATAGCGATACAAAGAAATTTTGGGTAAAAATCTTTAAAAAAATTAATGACTCCATAATAAAAAATACAACTTCTTACTCCTTAGACTAAATATTCCAAACCTCATCGTTTTCAAGTTACGCCGCACGATGCCTATTTGTCGGAGACCCGCCGTGTTTTCAAGCAAAAACTAGATAACTCTGCGAAAAAAATCGGACATTAAAAAAACGAAACTAAAGCCAATGGTGTTCTGTTCCAAGATATTATCCCTAAATGGTGAGATTACTATTTATTCAAGTCCAGCACGCGATTTTGCTAAGTGCCAAAATCGTGAAAAACCAGCATGTTCAAAGTGACGTACCGGGTACAAAAAAACGCAAAAATAAAAATCAGAAACGAAAATGAAGCTGAATTCGTACACTTCAAAACCCCGTTTGGTTAATTGGGTGACAATTTTTTTCGCAGAGATATTGAATTTTTTGTCCGAATAGAAAATGCATAGGGTGCCTAATACTTTTGATCAAGGCTGTAGATGTTAGTGTGAGTGTGGTGTGTGTGTGTGTGTGTGTGTGTGTGTGTGTGTGTCGTTTGAGTTTGTGGTGCAAGTGTGTCTGGTGTGAGTTTGTTTGGTGTGAATAAATGTAGTGTGAGTGTGTGTGGTGTGAGTGTGTGTGGTGTGAGTGTGTGTGTGGTGTGAGTGTGAGTGTGTGGTGTGAGGCTGTGTGTGGTGTGAGGGTGTGTGTGGTGTGAGTGTGAGTGTGTGGTGCAAGTGTGTATGAGAGTGTGTGGTGTGAGTGTGTATGGTGTGAGTTTGTTTGGTGTGAATAAATGTGGTGTGAGTGTGTGTGGTGTGAGTGTTTGTGGTGTGAGTGTGTGTGGTATGAGTGTGTGTGTGTAGTGTGAGTGTGTGTGGGTGGTGTGAGGGTGTGTGTGGTGTGAGTGTGTGTGTGTGTGTGGTGTGAGTGTATGGTGTGAGTGTGTGTGGTGTGAGTGAATGTGGTGTGAGTGAATGTGGTGTGAGTGAATGTGGTGTAAGTGAATGTGGTGTGAGTGAATGTGGTGTGAGTGAATGTGGTGTGAGTGAATGTGGTGTGAGTGAATGTGGTGTGAGTGAATGTGGTGTGAGTGAATGTGGTGTGAGTGAATGTGGTGTGAGTGAATGTGGTGTGAGTGAATGTGGTGTGAGTGAGTGTGGTGTGAGTGTGTGTGGTGTGAGTGTGTGGTGTGAGTCTGCAGCGTGAGTGTGTGGTGTGAGTATGTATGTGCGGTGTGTGTGCGAGTATGTGTGTATATGTGCGTATGCGGCTCTCATTGTTCAACGTCACTATAAGTATCCCTTGCGGGGAGGGTAGTTTCCGTGCCACCCTTCCCGCTCTCGTGTGCGCCAGGGGATGATGAGCGAGAAAATCGCTGTTCGATGGTCCGGAAGTGATACGATTCTCGGCTCACATAGGGGACAAAACTGCGCCATCGAGAACGAGAGGAAATCTGTCCTCGCCCCATCGTGTGTTTGTACATACTGGGTGGGCTGATACCCTGGGTGTGCGGGAGGGTGGGAGCTCAAGGGGGGGGGGGGGGGGTCGACGTAAGCGACACCGGTGATAAATTGGATGATCGAAAAAGCCGTGATAGAAAAAAATGTTCCACCAGCGCTGAGGGCCCTTTTGTCACTTTTGCTTGACGGAATGGACATAAAGCGCGTGACGAGAAAAATTGCAGTCTCCGTTATAGCCTCGAAAAGTCACGAGTCAAAGCGCGTGACGTACAAAAAAAGGTCAACGGTCGCGATTTACTTTTTTTTTCTAGAAAATGACTTTATCGATTTGCGGTATAATTATTTTGTGTTGTTGGAGCAAATGTGGAAAATGAATGAGGATATGACATTTATTTTCCCGTTTTGATATAAGAAGGCAAAACAATTAGTCGAAATATCAAACTGGATACGTATCTAGCTTTTCCATTTGAGGTATTACAGTCGAGTAGAAGAAACATTTTTACCGTTTTTTTATTGGCTTGAGGGGTTACGTGGGTTTGAAAATTTCAGAAAATCAAGGCAGGAACAAAAGGATTCCCTGGACATCGCAGCTGCAGCAGGATCTTCGCATTATGGACCTAGAATCGACGATTCTATGTAAGTAAAAAAAAATTCTTCGTTTTATTTCTACTTAAAACTTTAATCGCATTTTTCTCAAAGCACTATTTGTGAAGTCGGTGGACACGATTTCTCAAAAACTAATGCACTGATCTTATTGAAATTTTGCACACTTCTTTAAAATAGCATTGACTAGTGATTGAACGAAGATTTTTTTTTATTACAACTAATTTTGAAAGGCTATACGTAGTGGAAATTGTACCAAAAATCGAACTATTTTGCATACAACTCTGCCAAAAATTCGAATTTTAATTTTTTTTAATATCCTTCGTTCAATCACGAGCTATTCTTATCTAGTACCAGAAAAAAATTGGTTTTTTAATTTCGGATAAAGCTATCATGAGTTATCCTCACCACCACGAGGACACTTTTTTAGGGGTCTCCGGAAACCCACTGGCTGAATTTCCCAAATTTTTGGATGAATTTTTAAAAAATATTGTTGAAATGTCGCTCTTTTATGTGCTTAACATTTTGACTAAAATAATTTATATATATATATATTTTTTTTTAATAGAGAAAATGTGATTTTTTGGCTTCAAAACTCACGTAACCCCTTAAAATTTGTTTGCACAAATTGCTTCCATAACAAGACGTCAATATGTACCCGGCATAGCAGACGAATGGTGAGTCAACATTTTCTTAGTGTAAATCGCACTTGAACTTGTAAACGTGTTTTTCTTAAAACTGTATTTTCCAAATTGGCTTCCCGAACTAGAATATTTCTGATATCTACCATCGTTTTTTTAAAGCGGGAAACATCGAAAAAGAGTGAGGAAACTTTGAACTTGACATTTAAAACCGTGCCAAAAATTCAATTTTCGATATTTTGACTTTACTCTAGTTCCGGCGATAGCCTCAAATTGAAGTGCCGTTCGATTTTGTCATTTCAGATGAGCAAAACCTCCGGAATCATGGCAGCCGTCAATTTTTTTTACACATCAGTGTCTTCCGAACCGTGTAAAGTCGATTCGACTCGTTATTTCTGTTTGATAAAATTCTGAGGGATTGTAAAAATGTTAATAAATGTGTGGTAAACATTCAAAGATAGTGTATTTTAATGGTTCATCAAAAAACTTAAAAAAGCGAAAATAGGGGATCATCCCAAGCTGTCACGTGGGATGACCCCCTTAAATGACGTTTAAACGCCACAAGAATAATGTACAAAAGGAATTATGCGCGAAAAATAGGAAAAAAATGTTCAGACCTCATTTTCTGAAGTGCCTCCGAAACGCACGAAATAGCCTAGACGATGAAAGTAGCCATTTGGAGTCGTTGAGTTCATTCGTTGTAGATACAACGACCTAAAAACTGAAGACATACTGTCAAAATGTCTCCGTGGGTACACGCGGAATTGAAATGACAGCATGAATTCGTTTGCGTGAACAATAGCTCCTAAATCAGTTTCCAACCATTGAACGTGTTCTTCTCGGAATCGTGGTTTTGAAATCGCGACGACACATCATTTGGGTAGTTTTCATCCGATTGCTTTGAAATTCCAACTGCAGCTTCTTAGATAAACACTTAGAGGAAAATTCTCGTCATCCTAAACAAATCGACGTCGATTTTTTAGCGAAAAAAGAATTTATTCAAAATGATGCCGTTTTGCAAAAAAAAAAACATTTTTTTCTTTAATAATCGTGCTTACTGCCCTAGCAAAACTTATGTCAATGATGGTTTTTTTTGGTTCTGGGTGCTAATCCAAGTTCTTCGTCCTCCCGCAGAGCGCCTGAAAAAACGTCCTTAGTGTAGCTACGACTGGGCCGACGTTTTTTTTTCTTTCATTTATATACAAAAAATTTTGTTGTACATATAATTTGTATTATGAATAAAATAAAAAACTATAAATAAAATAAACCGTCCAAGCCCCATTTTTATCGCTTTTTTAGGATTGTCAAAAAAATGCGGAAAAAAGTTTCGTTTTTCGGTGAGCCACACAGATGCAGCGTCTTAACAGGGTATTCTAGTCGAGAGGTCCATATTTCACGCGTTTTTTCAAGCTTGATAAGAAAAAACAAGAAATCTTTTTAGTATGCATATTTGACCAGTATTTTTATTAATATCTCAAGAACTTAGCTAAAAATGTTGTGCAAAGAAATTAAGATTAAATAAGTCATCACTTATTAAATCTTAAAGTTAAATCACCACTTACTTAATCTTAAAGATTAAATAATCATCACTTATTTAATTTGAAGGCCCATCGGCCTCCAAATATGGCGATGAAAAAAGGGTTGCGGTGATGATTAAATCATCACCGCTGATTAAATCGAAAGGGATGATTTAATCTTAAAGTTAAATCATCACTTACTAAATCTTAAAATTAAATCATCACTTATTTAATCAAATAATCATCACTTATTTAATCTTAAAGATTAAATGATCATCACTTATTTAATTTGAAGGCGCATCGGCCTTCAAATATGGCCATGAAAAAGGGGTTGCGGCGTTTGACATGATCTTAAGGGGAGATATACACCTAGGAGCCGGAAAAAAGGTCATTTTTGTGAATTTTTTCAAGGAAAACTATTTGAAATTTCGGATTGGGCTTTTAATTATCTAAAAATATATACATTCAAAAATATGTTCAATTTTCTTTATTTAAAAATATAAAAAATATACAAGGAGCTATGATCCTTGGAGCGTCGTAAAAAAACTGCGTATACGGTACCCACTGGCGTTTCTTCAAAAATCATCTGAAAAAAAAACCAAAAAGATTATTAAATTAGATACTATAATCTAGTACTTGTCATAGCCGATTTTGAAAATATCGATTTATGACAAAATGGCGGACGTTTGAACATAAATAGTGATTTTTGGGCCAAAAATTCGTTATGATTTTGCCTACAAAACAAAAACTAAGTAACGGAAAAAAAAAATCCTATGATAAGGAATAGATAATGGTGTATAGAATAACCACAAAAAACCTTAAGGCAATCGGTTCATTGGTTTTCGAGAAATTTTGGGTACCGATTTGAAAAACGTGATTTCGAGAAAAACGCGTTTGAAAATTTGGGAATGAATAAATCATGAAATTTGTCAACTTACATGGAATCATCGATACCAGGCCCACAGTGTATGTCTTCTACGGTCGACGGAATGTTCAAAGCTTCTAAATCCTCGACCTCGACCATCTAGGTGTATATCTCTCCTTAAAGCTCCCATTCATATGAAACAGAAATAAAACCAATTTTCTTTATCAATAAGCATGTCATTTTAGCAGGTACCAAACACGAAAAAAAAACAAATTTAAACGGCAACTGTCTGAAAAAAAAAATTCGCCCTTTTTCAAAGTAAAATTGTTTTTGTAATAGTAATAATATTAATTTCGCAATGCCCGAGGTAGAGACGATAGAGGAATATATACTGAAGGTCCATATCAAATTTGACGTCAATCAGTTGGAAGGAACACGAGATTTTTTATCAACCAGGCTGAAAAAAGAAGTTTCGAGAAAAAACGCGTTTAAAGCTTTGAGTAGAATTCCAGACAACCGCAACTATCGAAGTGATATAATGGCATGTTACACTTACGTTATATTAATCGACCTCTTCCCTGCGAGCAGTTCTACCTTCCTTAGAAGTTTCTGAAGTTCGTAGCTCCGACCGGTCGATACTATTCTGGTCTCGTGTTATGGGTCTAGTTCGGTAAGATTGGATATTTTCTTTTGTGGACATATTCTTGAGAGTCTATTCTTTAAGGGGGGATTGTCTTTTTTTTCGCAAAATTTACCGCTTTTTGGGAATTTTTTTGTGAAGAAAGTACACAACGGAAAACTTGTGAAACTTGGCATATAGTTTTATTGATCTGTTTACTACATACAAAAAAAATTTTAAACAATTTCATAAAAAAATCCGCCTCCCACCCTCCTCGACGCGCGATGGTCCTTTTTTTATGGTGTGCACGATTACAGCCTTCACGTTCATCCTGCAACAAAAACCCAAAAAGCATTTTACTTTAGACACATATAGCTATCGTTCGATGAAGGGAAAAAAAAATTGACGATTTGGTGACGTTTTGAACTTGAAGTATCGATTTTTCGAAAAAAATTTATCGAATTTTTGTTATAAATAAAAAACTATTAAATGTATTGCTTTTTTGCTTCATCAAACGATAAAAGGATGTCAGCTGAGCATTCTGTCCAAATTTGAAGGCAATCGGTTGAATAGTTTTTGAGAAATCGTGCACACCATCAAAAAAGGACCATCGCGCGTCGAGGGGGGTGGGAGGCGGATTTTTTGATGAAATTGTTTAAAAATTTTTTTGTATGTAGTAAACAGATCAATAAAACTATATGCCAAGTTTCACAAGTTTTCCGTTGTATACTTTCTTCACAAAAAAATTCCCAAAAAGCGGTAAATTTTGCGAAAAAAAGACAATCCCCCCCCCCCCCCACCCCCCCAATTAAGAAAATCCAAAAAAAATGCTTTTTTTAAATTTCTAGACTAGCATACCGCCTCAAAAAAAAAACATTAACTGAGATATTGAGCTAGATATACATCTAGCTTTATTCCGTTTTTTTAAGGCGAGAAATCCCTTTAGAATTTTCAAAAAATCAATTTTTTTTACATATTTCGAAAGTATGATACCCAAAGAATATACTGACCAAAGGAAAACTCGAAATATTGAATATTTGCGGAGTTATCGCATATAGTCTAGAGCGCGGGGACAGCATGCGGTCAGGTAGCGAGTAAACTTTAAACGCGATTATCTCGAAACTACTTTTTCAAAAACTGCTCGTGTTGTAGCTCAACAAGTTATCGACCGATTTGGATGAAATTTTGGGAGGTTACTCTCAGTAATATTATCGGAAAGATATACCTAAAGTTCGAAAGGTAGCGTGTAAATAAATAATTTTTTCAGGGTCAAATATGTCGAAAAAATGGTCGAAAATTCGACCTTTGGAGTAAAAAAGCTCCCAAATTTTCAATTTTGCACTTTTTTATCATTTTTTAGGTATATACTTCCCCTTAATATGTCAGTAAACGGATGACACTTATTAAATCTTTTTCAGATCAACAGAAAAAGAGTGACAACTGCAGCACTTTTCGATGTCGCGGAAAACAGGCGCCCGAAGACCCTTAATAACGCCGCCATTTTATTGCTCATCCCAAAACAAAAACAAAACTTATTTTTAAACTTGACAGTTATAATAAACTCATGTCCAATATTGCAAATGATCACATTATTATATCCCCTCTAAAAAAATTCCCGAAAAATACCTATTTTTCTCGCCCCTAAACGAATTTCTCGCCTTAAGCATGTAAAACGCAGTTTTCCATCTTTATTTATTGGTTTATTATTTACTATTTTGATCGCATTTTCGCTCACGTGTATCGTATTAAAGGGAAGTGTCACACGAACCGCGCAGCCATGCGTGTGATAGCTGATTTGCAGATTCCAAATGTTCTTCAAGACGGGTGACATTAAAAAAAAAAGAAAAGAAACACCTTCCTCTCTATTAGAAGACGGGCAACGTTTATTTCTTCATTTACCCGAAATGTCATCTGGCAGGGAGAAAAATTGACCATAGGATTTGTATCAACCGAACGTGTGGCACATTCCCTTAAGAGGGTTGGAGCGTTACCCACAGTCCAAGATTTGAAATATATATATATATATATATATATATATATATATATATATATATATATATATATATATATATATATATATATATATATATATATATATACATATACATATATATACACACATAAGGTGAGGCACATAAATTGTTACAGAGCAATAGCACTCAAACTATTGATCATATCCAAAAAGGTTTCAGACAAAAGTTTCAGTGTTCGAAAAGGCCGTCATACCGGACCACCCTATTTTTTTCGGTGAAGGCACTGAAGCTACGTCAAGGTCAACTCCACTTTTTAAAATGGAATGGTCCATTTTGTTTTCAACCATCTTGTGGAGCACCTCAAGCCGCATAAAAACATTCGGGGGTCAAAGTCGTTCAAGGTCATTCAATGTCACCTATTAAAATGAAATACAAATCTAAATATCTCGGATCACTACGAAATATTTGGTAGGGATCCGAGATATTTAGATTTGTATCATCGATACTGACCTTGAACAACGGAATCACTTGAGTTTCCGACTCGATTTCGTTGAAACTCATATATGTGATAAAGCGTTGAAAACTATAAGACACGTATTTTTGTTATTGGTGGAAAAACGGCCTTAAGGGGGGGACCACCCCTCAAAGAAAGGCGTGTCACCCCTTAATTTTGTTTTTCAATATTCCTATAGTAGATTTTTCATCGCTTTACAATGGAAAAATTTCCGTTTTTGTTCCATTTAGATCGGTGGACAGCTTGTGGGTGAAACTGCAAGTCACCCCTCGACATGCCTTTCTTTGACGGGTCGTTTCCGCCTTTAAGGGGTCTTCTCACTTTAGACGCTAAAAAAGGCTATTTTCATGATTTTCTCCATAGTTTTATATTATTGATATTGATATCAAAGTTGTTACACTTTCGACATACAATTAAAAAAAATATTTCATGTACTTATGTAACCCAAACAAACTTCATGCGCGTTTTTCTCGAAACAACGTTTTTCGACGGCTTGTTGACACAATCTTCGAAACTACTGAACCGATTCTCATGAAATTTTAACCACATATTTTTTACAACTATAGCTATAGCGCATATAAAGGTTTTTTTTTAATTTGATGTTCACTATTTTTTGCCAATAACGGTGGAAAACACGTTTTTTTTTGTTTTTTTTTTCGAAAAATGTCCGCCATTTTGTCATTTTTGCATGTATCAAAAATCGTATGATGTGACATGCTGAATCTAAAACCGTTTGATTTGTTTCTTTCGGATGATCCATCTCCGAGATTTCATCAGCAGCGCAGACCTACAATTTTTTTTAGGACCTTTTTGTTACTACCATTTTCGCCTCTCAACAGTGACCAGAATTTAAAAAAATGTTCAATGTACTTCAAAAGTGAGAGATCGCTAGAGTTTCGGCTTCGGTCCGGCCAGTGAAGGACTTCCAAGGTTAACGATGGAAATAAGAAATTATGTTTCTTTTACGTTTCGGCCCTCTGGTTCGGGTCCTCTTCAGAATATGTATATTTAATTTTCCCTCGAGGTAGTGAAATTTCGGATCTTTTTTTAACACATGTTTGGAAAGAAGTTGTAACAAACAGAGACATTATGTGTGAATACAAATAATGTTCTGTGAAAGGTACTCAGTAGATGGAGTTAATATCGTTTATGGGCGATTTTATCTGATCGGTTGAGTTTGTTCTTAAGAGTGTGTTATCTTTCCAAAATGAGTGAAAAAAAAAAAACTCGAATTATTTCATTGGTTCGTTACATTTTGCGTTGTGTAGCGGACAGGAGTTCGAGAGAAAAATGAGTTTCTCTCGAACTCCTGTCCGCTACACAACGCAAAATGTAACGAACCAATGAAATAATTCGAGTTTTTTTTCACTCATTTTGGAAAGATAACACACTCTTAAGAACAAACTCAACCGATCAGATAAAATCGCCCATAAACGATATTAACTCCATCTACTGAGTACCTTTCACAGAACATTATTTGTATTCACACATAATGTCTCTGTTTGTTACAACTTCTTTCCAAACATGTGTTAAAAAAAGATCCGAAATTTCACTACCTCGAGGGAAAATTAAATATACATATTCTGAAGAGGACCCGAACCAGAGGGCCGAAACGTAAAAGAAACATAATTTCTTATTTCCATCGTTAACCTTGGAAGTCCTTCACTGGCCGGACCGAAGCCGAAACTCTAGCGATCTCTTATCACCTACACGGCCGCATACTTCTTTGATTCATTCGTACTTCAAAAGTGCATTTATTAAGGCGTTAGGCCACGGAAACGAGTATAAAATCATGTGCGAATTAAATTTTTTTTTTTTCGTTTGAAAAAGTGTTTCGCTCATAAAATTAAATACACATCTATTTAGTATGAATATCAAGCTGCTAGAAAAAATATATCTTTTTTTTCGATGTACAAAATGGCTGAGTACTAATATTTTATTTTGTCACCTTTTTTTTAGGCGCTACGCGGCGTGACATACTTCTAAGCGAAATGCAATTAGGAACATAACTTTTAAATTTGAAGTAAATCGAGTGAAAAATGTTCAAGTTATTTGTCACGTCAATTGGAAATAGCTGTTTCGAGAAGTTCCAAGTAGTCGGCCAATTTGTACATCGAAAAAAAAAACTTTCTAACAGCTTGATATTCATACTAAATAGATATGTAATTAATTTTATAAGTGAATCACTTTTTCATACGAAAAAAGATTGTTAAATTTGCACATGATTTCATACCCGTGACGTACTTCTCTGCGAAATGCCATTAGGAACATAACTTTTAAATTTGAAGTAAATCGAGTGAAAATTGTTCAAGTTATTTGTCACACCAATTGGAAAAAGCTGTTTCGATAAGTTTCAAGTAGTTGGCCAGTTTGTACATCGAAAAAAAAAAATGCTAACAGCTTGATATTCATACTAAATAGATGTGTAATTAATTTTATAAGTGAATCACTTTTTCATACGAAAAAAAATTGTTAAATTCGCACATGATTTTATACCCGTTATTGTGGCCTAACGTGTTAAGGCGGGATATGCATTTAGTCAGGAAAGAAATACGCAGTATTGAGGGATTTTGTAAACGAAGAAATAATTATTCCATAATTATCAAACTTTAGGCATACTTTAATAGTATATTTAAGTATCCGAAACAATTTTAAAAAATTAATTCATCATCAAAATGGCGGAGCTGTGGCAGAGTGTTACAAATCGGCGTGCAGTCTACTTTCTCGTAGACTTTGATTTGCAAAAAAGTTCAAACATTTTTTCAGTTAGAACACGTATAGTTTCTATACGACGGTAATTAAAAGGAAGAAAATGCAATTTTGAGAAAATCGCACGCATTTACAAAAAAAATCAACATTTCTGTAAAATGTGGATAATAAAAGTACTTTTTTTCCAACTTTTCAAAAACAATTTTCGTCAAGTAGAAGATACCAATATTATCGTTTTTCCAACCAAGTTTCAACTCAAGCCGCTTAATAGTTTCTGAATAATCCTGCACGCCAATTTCGATAATGCAGTTTTGAGAAAAACGCGTTTGACGTTCACGCCCGCTCCGAATCCGAGCGCTGAGGCACAGCGTTGACGGGCTGTAACGTTTGAAGTTTTTGTGAATTTCGCTTTGAAACTTTGGGAAAATACTCTACATATATAGTTCTATCGTTTGAAGAACAAAAAAGAAATCGATTTTTTGATCGTTGTAAATGTATATCCCGTTTTAAGTGTAACAACTTTTGTCTCAATATCTATAATATACACCCATCGAAAAAAAAAATCCGGAAAATGGTCTTT
This sequence comes from Ophion ellenae, assembly GCA_963210295.1. Classification (NCBI taxonomy): domain Eukaryota; kingdom Metazoa; phylum Arthropoda; class Insecta; order Hymenoptera; family Ichneumonidae; genus Ophion; species Ophion ellenae. Next base: position 10,324,134 of record OY723385.1, on the reverse strand, counting down.
TTTTAGCGTCGAAAGTGAGAAGACCCCTTAAATCCGTTTTTACACCGTTAAAAAAAAACGTGTCTAATTCAACGCTTTATCACATATGTGAGTTTGATTGGAATCGAAGGCGGACACTCAAGAGATGTTTCTTGTTAGTGGTCACCAATCTAAATCAAGTCTAGGCGAATTGTTCAAGTAAAATATCATTGCAGCCGTACATCGAACGCTCATGATCTGACTGATGTTCGTATGTACTGCTTCCCCATTGCTTTCGCACTTCAACCAAACCCGCAATCACACATTCACCCAAATACGAAATTCATGATACCCGCTAAAGTATCCAACATGCTCCGTCATCTACATTTCCGCTGTCACTCCAAATGTCTATATATATATATATATATATATATATATATATATATATATATATATATATATATATATATATATATATATATATATATATATATATATATATATATATATATAGTTACTACAGTTCGTTCACAAGCTGTGTATTCGTACGTCCCTAATGGTTTTCCTTCAAAATCACTAGATCGTTGTAAATCGACGAGAAAGGAACAAGCCGCTATATGACGTCTCCATTTGCCGGCCCATATATTCGAATGGGGCAATCAGCGCCTTCATTGACTTCGTATTCACCTACGGGTATTATTATGCGTTATGAAGAATGTGGTGTCGCTTTTTGGTTTGGGGAAACGGGCCCCCGGATGGGTTCTCGCATCCGCTAAACATCTTTTCCATTGATGGCGCCGCATCGAATCGCGTGAAGTGGCGTGGTCCTCGAGATCCGAGCTCCTAACTGTTGCCGTACCCAGATGCATGTCTGGGCATGTATATATTCCTGGAAATGTTCACCGCGAAATCGTGATTGGCGGTTGATGTTACGTATGTATAAGTATATCTGTATATATTTTAGAGTTTCGTGCAGAAATTTGTTAGGGAGTTCCCAGGTCCTACTACATCCCTATAGGGATTTAAGGCAGTGGTCTGCTTTAGAAGCCGAAAAAAAGCGTTTTTTCAGCAATTTTTTTGAAAGGGAAGGAAATGATTGCGGTAAACGAAATTTTAAGACGATAGTGTATTATATTCAAGCTTTAAAAAACAATTTTTATTATTAAAAAATATTGAAATTTTTCAAAGTTGTAACGATTTTTCTGGGGCGCCTGGAGTCTGCACTTGTAAATCGGTGCCGGTGATGGAGGTCGTGCGATGCATCTGAAACAGTCGAAGCAAATTTTTTTTTAGTTTTTATAAGTTCCTTTTCTATATGAACTAAAAAAATACCGAAGAAATGAAGAAATTCCAAATTTTTTCGAAGTTTGAAAAAAAATTCACTTTTTTGAAAGTGCTTTGAAAAAAAAATTCACTTTAAGTTGCAAAACAAGTAATTTGAATAGTACTTTTGTCCAACTTTTTTAGTTCAAATAGAATATAATTTAATACTGAAGCTAGATCACTTTGATTTTTTTCGATCGGACATATATTGTTTTTGCTATCGCCGGCATCGTTTTCTAAAACTTGTGAAAATGAAAAGTCGAGAAAACGGGCTTTAAAGTTTTCGGTCCAAAAAAATATAAGTTTTTGGATACTTACACTAATTAGCTTTTTTGAAGCCTGTCAAGCAGACTACTGCCTTAATAGAGACGCCGCTCATAGGGAGTCCACATTCCCGAGTAGAAGTCTTGCTCCGGCTGCAAGAAAGACCTCATCAGGTATCCTGGTTGCGGTTTCCGGCATTGATCGGGATTTTGTAACGAGCCCTGATCATTTTTGAAACGCAATCCCTGACTTTGGTCTGATGAGAGTAAAAATTGAAGCCTGATCAGGGTAAAATAGAAAGTTCTGATCAGGGTAAAAAATCAAGGCCTGATGAGGGTACAAAATCAAGGCCTGAAATGCAGTTCGAAAAGTCAAGAGTATCGGTTTATTAGTTTTAGAGATACGATGGAGCTAGATTTCGAAAACGTTGTTTCGAGAAAAACGCGTTCGAAGTTTATACTATGATCGGCCGACCCCGCTATACGCTCAGGTAGACGAAATGAGGTCCTGACGTTCAGATTAAAAAAAATACTTGGAGAGCTCGGATTTTCATAACGTTTTGACACAATATTTCTGAATGTATGTACTTTCGAAAACAGTAAAAAAATCGTTTTTTTGAAATTTTCAAAGTGGACTGGCCCCTTAAAATATAGCCTGTACGGTTCGTGAGCGTGTACATGTGTGGTGATATTATGTCAGAGTGCAGTAAAATATATAACAAACGATTTTTAACATATACTTTTTTAAGCGGCTTATACGTTTCTAAGGTAAGTTTTATACTTTTTTTAAGACGGGATATGCATTTGCAACGATCGAAAAAACATTTTTTTTTTAAACGATAAAACTATATATGCACTGTAAAAAATGATATGAAATTTACAATACATTTAAGATACAAAGGAATTGAATTTTACGAACTCAGTAGATGAAATTAACTTTAAAACACTTGTACCGTAAATTTAAAACAGGAACATGAAATTCTAACGTGGATATAGAATTTAATAGATGCAACATGGAATTTCAAAGACAAGTTTGTAAATTTGCGGAAAATGTATTGTATTAACCCGTGTCTTCAATTGAAAATTACTACAGATGTATAATAAATCAACTATAAAAAACAGAGTATTGAAAATACAAAACAAGTTTGAAATTTATTTACGGCTGCCTGAAAAATATAATACATGTGGAACTGAATTGGAAATGGAAAGTATCTCGATTGTACCCCTATCTGATATTATTTCTCATCGACGCTGAGTTAAATATAAGACAAATCTTTAGGAATATCGATGATATACTTCTCGGAATAATACCATCCAGTACATGAATACTGTGATTCGATTCAGAAATTTCCAAGACAAAAGCCACTGAGATTAACAATTGTTTGTCAAAAACGAATCACAGGTAAGTTGAATTTAATGTGTTCGTATATTAATACTGAAGAAACATTTTATGATTTTCATAATTGTTGACCCGGACGATATCTCAAAGTCACATGAATTTCAAATACATGCGTGCAGTGGACAGAGATGGGCGCGCTGTCGGTGTGCGGGCTCGCCGGTCACTGAAGTTAAGCAGCATTGGGCGTGGCCAATACTTGGAGCGGTGACCGTTTGTCCGTGCACTGGTTTGCGCGTCAACCGCTGAGTGGGAAACAGTTTGTCTGAGTTTCTGATTGATTGTAATACAACTGAAACTCAACCGAATGGCCGCCTGTATCGGCCCACGTTTCCCGCAGTTTCCCTGGGCCTTCGTGCAAATGCGATACAGTAGTGCATTAGGAAAGAGTTGATGCGGTCAATACTCTGTGGGGGGCGCTGGAAGGAATCTAGGGAAATGTGGGGAAGGATTGTGAATGATGGAAGGAATAAAGGAGAGGATGATAAAAGGAGAAGGCCCCGTGCCTCTGAGGAATACATATATAAAGAAAAAAAAATACATACGTGCAGTGATTTCACTGCATTTACATTTTATTATTTAAGTATTCAATATTAATTATGGGATAAAGCTGCGAAAAAATCATATACACAAGTATCACGAAAGCATCATACAGTATATGAATTGAGTGGTCTTAATTTGATAATTTTTACATAAAAACGTATTGCAATTATCAATTTCTGAAATAAACTTAATACTTAGGATCAGTAATTTTAATACACACCCGTATATTAATATTAGCAAATGGTTCTTGAATTTAAAATACACTTGTATATTGATATCAGCAAATGGTTCTTGATTTCAATATACTTGGATGTGATTATTTCTTTACACGTGCATTATTTTTCAAACGCACAAGTATATTAATATTACGGAACTACACTTTCATTTTTTAAATAACCTGTTTGGAATTTTCAAAATTGTATCTGAAATTTCATAAGCGTTATCCGCATAAAAACTTCCTACACTTGTATATTAATTTTCATACAGAAATTTTTTACAGTGTGTAGAATATTTATCCAACGTTTTAAAGTGAAATTCGAAAGTGATTAAATGAACAACTAATAATTACAATGGCTACTGTAATTGATCATTTAATTACTTTGTAATAGATTACTCAAGTAATTAGTTATCACAAGTGCACTAGGTACCTAGGGCAATTTAATTCAAATTATATGTAGACTTCAAACGCCTTTTTCTCAAAACTGCATCTTTGAAATTGGCGTGCAGGATTACTCAAAAACTATTAAGCCGATTGGGTTGAAACTTGGTAGAAATATTGATAATATTGCAACCTTCTACTTGACGAAAATTGTTTTTGAAAAATTTGCAGACAAACTCTTTTTTTAATCTAAATATTACAGAAATTTCGATTTAAAAAAAATGTGTGCCATGCCCTTGAATTTGCATATTCTACGTTTTAATTACTGCCAAATAGAAACTATACATATTTTCAATGAAAAAACTGTTTTCTTAACATTTTTTACAAACAAAAGCCTACGGAAAAGTGCACGACGATTCGCAACTCCCGCGGCAACCGTGCTGTAACACGCAGTCACAGCTCCTTTATTTTCATGATGAATGAATTTTAAAACATGATTTTGTATACTTAAATATACTATTATAGTATACCTACAGTTTGATAAATGTGGAATAATTATTTGTCAATTTTAAAAATCCCTCAAAATTGCTTAATTTTTTCCCGTCTAAATGTATATCCCGCCTTAAGATCTACCCATTTTGTATATCCATATATTTTGTTGAGAAAGTACAACGAACAGAATGCAATGGGATCCATCAAGAGGCGTATCGGATTACGTTCGATAACGTGGGAGTCCTTAAAGATTCAAATTGGATTGGTTTCATTCTATTGGGGAATCTCAATTCCAATTCGTTGTAACAGCGTGACGTTTCCCTATAGGGATCAAATGCAACGCCCCACTGGTTTCCTATCAGGAAGAAGGAACAAGTATGGAAATCCAATTCGATCGCTACGAGAATTTCTGCACGGGGCTGTGCAAAAAATGTATTTTTTTCGGAACTGGAGTAAAAAAAATGTTAGTATACAGTTGCAGGAGTTCTCAAAAAAGTAAATCCCATTATAATTAAAATTTAAAAGGCAGCACAATATATTTTAGGTTAGATCGATTAGAAAATATTTCTATTGCCAACAGTTGTTGCCACACCCGGTATATTTATATATATTCGTGTGGCCCAAATTTGAGCTCAATTTTTTTTCCTCTTTCTCACCATCCAATTATTTTCTTTAACGCAAAAGAAAAATTGTCGCGAGTTCTGCGAGCGGTCAACAAATATTTAGAGGTCGCTCAAGCCTCCCAAAAATTCAAGTTTTCATTCGAAAATTAATTTTTTTCTTTCACTTCTCACCCATGCATTTTGTACGCTTTACAATTTTAAAATTAAGCTCGCGGAAGCTCTAGCCGGCCAATGAATATTTAGTAGCCGCTCAAGAGCATAAAAATTTCCAATTGCCACGATTTTTTTCTTTTCTCACTCATCAATTTAACACTGTAAAATTTCCAAAACAATTAATCCTTTTTTTCTTTAGAAACGGATTTTTCAAATTCACCTCACACTTCTAAAATCTCTGTTTCTCTGTTTCTTGAAAAATCTGTTTCTAAAGAAAAACGATTATTGGTTTTGAAAATTTTATAAAGCGTCAAATTTATGAGTGAGATGAGTAAAAAAATGAGCGAAAATTGGAAATTTCAAGGCTCTTGAGCGACCACTAAATATTCATTGACCGGCTAGAGCTTTCGCGAGGTTAATTAACAAATTATGAAGCATAAAATTCATGGGTCAGATGTAAACGAAAAGAAATCGATTTTTTAATTAAAATTCTAATTTTTGGGAGGCATGAGCGACCTCTGCATATTTTTTGACCGCTCGCAGATTTGGCGACAATTTTTCTTTAAAGAAGATAATTGGATAGGGAGCAAAAAGACAAAAAAATAAACCTCAAATTTGGGCCACCCTGATATATATATATATATATATATATATATATATATATATATAGTCGCGCATTCGAGCGGAATTTTACAGTTTTTGCGAAGTGTTTTTTTGTCCTTCTCCGTTAATTTGCTTTCTATATTTTTCATTTCTTTTCCATGCGTAACCATGCCTCTCTCCCTCTCTTTCTCGACCCGCCCCTTATTACTCATCAGTATAGACGAGTTGCGCATCGGGAGTGATTACCCATTCACGTGCGTTTAAGTGGAACGTGTATATCGGTACAATGGTTATTAAACGCTTGTGGTTCATCTGTCGCGTGTACATTTAGCGCAGAATATGTTACAATATGTCTGTATTAGTGGTCTGCGCCCGCAATTGAACAGAGGGCAGCGACTGTAATTTAAAATTAAATGCCCGTTCCGGTATAGTTTCGCGTACTTCGGTTTTGGGATATAATAAACGATGATCGGCAACGCTAAATGTACATCCATAGAATGTTTTATAAGCGACGTATGCCAGCATATGCAAGTGTGTGTGTGTACATATATCTACGTCAGGATGGAACAAATTTGAGTTTTTTTTTCTTTTTTCCACCATCTGATCTTCTAATTTAAAAAAAATTGTTGCGAAAGCTGCGAGCGGTAAAAAAATATTAAGAGGTCGCTCAAGCCTCCCAAAAATTCAATTTTTTAATTAAAAAATCTTTTTTTTTTCCGCTCTTCTCACCCACGGATTTTACGCTTTATAGTTGTAAAATTAACCGGTCAATGAATATTTAGTGGTCGCTCAAGAGCTTCGAAATTTTCAGCTTTCGCCAACTTTTTTTTACTCATCTCACTCATAAATTTTACGCTTTGTAAAATTTTCGAAACAATTCATCGTTTTTCTTTAGAAACATATTTTTTAAATTTACCTCACACTACTAACCCAAGAATTATAATCATTGTTCTCATGAAATAATTATTCAAATCTCTTGTCCGTAAACAAAATTATAGGTCCCCCGTTTTATCGGGTTAGAAGTGTGAGGTAAATTAAAAAAAGCCGTTTCTAAAGAAAAAAAATTATTGTTTTAAAAATTCTACAAAGTGTTACATTTCTGTGAGAACTCATACTCGACCACTAACGACCACTAAATATTCATTGGCCGGATAGAACTTTCGCGAGGTTAATTTCAAAATTACAAAGCGTAAAATTCATTGGTGACGAGTGAACGAAAAAAATTAACTTTTTAATGATAATTTGAATTTTGGGGAGGCTTGAGCGACCTGTAAATGTTTTTTTATCGCTCGCAGCTTTCGCGCAGTTTTCTTTCTTTCTTTGATGTAGATAACTGGATGGTGAAAAAAATGAAACTGAAATCTGTGCACACACACACACACACACACACACACATATATATATAAACATACAGCGTGTCCTGTTATGAATGGACAATTCTGCAACTGTTGATAGATCAGATCACGTCCTGCTATATGCTGGAATTTCAGCTTAATAAAAGTCCCACGGTTTACGAGATAAAAATCATCTCCTTTTGTTACTTCACATGCCATTTTTCCAAATGATAACTTTTTTAGACTCTTTTTTTTAAATGCTCTTGGTTATTTGTTTTATCTAGAACAGTCTTCTTTTTAACCTTAAATGTTAAAGAAACTTTATGAAAAAAGATCTTAGGCCGAATGTTTCATACAAAGCAATTTGAACATCTGACTTTGATAGCCTGCGGTGTAAAAAAAATATACTACGCATATCGTGCCAATCACTTTAAAAAGATGCTTAGTTATTGTCGATTCATATCATTTGCAGGAATGGCATGCAAAAAACCAAAAGCAAATGATTTTTTTCAAAAACATCATGAAGCCCAAAATCTCGACAACCGTGGTACTTTTACTAAACTGAAATTCCAGCATATAGTAGGACATGATTTGACCTATCGACGGTTGCAGGATTATCCATTCATGATAGGACACCCTGTATATATATATATATATATATATATATATATATATATATATATATATATATGTGTGTAAACGCGTGCGATCGTCACGGTCATTCACCCCGCCACTTTTTTTCATCGGTCTACGACACACGAAGCTTTAATATGCATCATCGGTGCTTCGATTCGTGTGTATCACACACATACACATATACGCGAGGAAAACACATTTTGAACCCTTTCATATCTATATTATCTTAACCGTCTGCACATCTGGTAATTCTGAGGACAGTCTTCGAAGTTTTCCAAACGAAACGTTGATTTTGGGGATGGGATGAACCTTAAGGCGGGATATACATTTACAACGATAAAAAAATCGATATCCTTTTTTTTTGCGTCTTTAAACGGTAGAACTATATATGTAGAATATTTTCCTAAAGTTTCAAAGCGGGATTCGGAAAACTTCAAACGTTACAGCACGTCAACGCTGTGCCTCACCGCTCGGATTCGGAGCGGACGTGAACTTCAAACGCGTTTATCTCAAAACTGCATTATCGAAATTGGCGTGCAGGATTACTCGAAAACTATTAAGCCGATTGACTTGAAACTTGGTAGAAATATTGATAATATTGGTACCTTCAACTTGACGAGAATTTTTTTTTGAAAAATTGGAAAAAAAACTACTTTTTTCATCCACATATTACAGGAATGTTGCGTGAAATGTTGATTTAAAAAAAAATGCCTGCCATTTTCTTTAATTTGCATTTTTTTCATTTCAATTACCGTCACATAGAAACTATACGTGTTCTGACTGAAGAAATGTTTGTCTCTACCACACCTCCGTCATTTTAATCATGACTTAATTAAAAAAAATTGTTTCGTATACTTAAATATACTATTAAAGTGTACCCAAAGTTTGATAAGTGTAGAATGATTATTTCTCAGTTAAAAAAATCCCTCAATATTGCTTATTTTTCTCCTGTCTAAATGTATATCCCGCCTTGAAAAGACCTTCGTGTGAAAAGTCTTACATTTATCTGAAGGCGATTTCGAAGATTTTGAGGCTTATATTATGTTGAGCATATTTCTACATATATATGTGTATTCATGTTAACACACATACGCAGATGTGCTTTGCATTTATTTTCGTACATGCGTCCGTGTTTTTCTGTGCTCTGAATACGGTGTCGGATATACCTGCAACTGTCGAAACGTGTGGAATAGGAAGAAGCAAATGCGAGAACGCGACAGCCAGAACGAGCCAAGCGTCGAGTCGTTCTTCTCGTCACGCCGCGTCGATTCGCCACAGTTGTGCGACTAATGCGGGTTATTCGGCGCAAATTTACCCCTACTATATTCAGCATATATATATATATATATATATATATATATAAATATATATATATATATATATATATATATAGTTTGCGTTGTGTCTATCCGGTACACGATATTCGCAATAGACGTAGTGACCTGATCTATTAAGTCTGTATTTTAATATGAACACCCATTTTCAAGGTGATATTTTGGGAATTAAATGTAGAGAAACGGTTAAATTTACACTGTTAGTATTTAACAGTTATATCTGTACGCGTTTGAAGTAACTTCATGAATTTTTTCCGAAGCATTTTATTCAGGTCATGTCGTAAAAATGGTTTATCTTCTGCTATTGGGATTGCGGTCGTCCTTGTCATCGGAAATAAACATTCTATTTTTAATTTTATTCTTCGCGAATGTGGTAATCGTTTGAGCCTCTAAAAAAAAATTAAGGAAAACTTAACGAAATAGCGCCGTTTGAAAGATTTTTCCTTCTGATTCTGATTTTTACACTACAATTTTCACTTCCCGCGGCGCTAAAAAATAGTAGTTATGAGGCACTCGAAAAGATTGAGGGCCCAACGATAGCCCGACATGTACTCTACATGTGTGCAAAATTGCAAGTCAATCGGCCCAGTAGTTTCGGAGAAAAATACACGCCCAATTTCAATTTTTTTGACAGCAACGCGTTTAAAGTTTCTCATGCAGTTCGAATATGAGTTAAATATTTTTAAGGCACATTGTTAAAATCCGAAACTATGAGAATATTAAAAAAAAAAACAATTTGACCAGACACTAGAATACGACATTGGGGGGGTACCTTTATGTGGGAAACAATTTCCTGCTTTTCCTGAATTCTGATAATTCTTTAGATAAGTGACTTTTCCGAAAAAAAATGTTTTGCTATTTTCTTATTTATTGGGTTATAAAAGATGACATTCAGTCGGGGAAAGCTGAAATTTTTCATTAACAATTTTTTTACGAGCAAAAAATCGTTAAAAATAATTTGGAATTTTCAAAACCTCAGAACAAACCCAATATAGGCGTCGAAATGTTCAAGAATGCCCTATTTTATTACGTGGTTCCGCGAACTTCGAAACCCCATAACTTTTTATGGGGAGGGGGGAGGGGGGTGAATTTCAGCTTCCCCTAACTGAATATCATCATTTATAACCCAATAAATGAGAAAATAGCAAAAAAAAATAATTTTCGCCATTTTTTTAGGAGCAAGAAATCGTTAAAAATCATTTGGAATTTCTAAAACCTCAAATCAAACCCAATATGGGCGTCGAAATGTTCAAAAATGGCCTATTTTATTACGTGTTTCCGCGAACTTCAAAACCCCATAACTTTTTATGGGGAGGGGGGGGGGGGTGAGTTTCAGCTTCCCGTGACTGAATATCATCATTTATAACCCAATAAATGAGAAAATAGCAAACAAAAATAATTTTAGGCTAATTTTTCGGAAAAGTCTAAAATCTAAAGAATTACCTGAATTCGTTTTTGAAGAAATATTTCTTCACCATTTCTGAGACTGCGGGTATGTTTCATGACTACTTTTGGCTGTTACTTGGTATTTTTTAAATTAATTTTTCGAAATGGCATCCCGTGAAATACGACGCTACCGACCCAACCTCGAGCCAGCGTCACGCCAATCACATTCTACCATTGGCCGATGAACGGCAGCACTACCGGTTTAGTGTTGCGCCACGGTAGAAGTGATCTCTTCGGCCCAACGCTGGGATGTATGGTTGGCCAATAGTAGGCTTACCGGAAATCCTAACAGTTGGCCGGGTATTGGCCCAACATTGGGCTAAAGAGATGACGATCATTGGCTGACGGTTGGCGTGATCACCGGCCCATAGTAGGGCTAAGGTCGGCTTCATAATGTTGGCGCAATATTCGGGCTAGTGTTGGCCCAGTGTAGGGCTGTCAAAACAACCCAATGCTTAGCCAACAATCGTTCAGATTCACAAGTTTCTGTGCTCGATGATTGTTCATCGAAAGAATTATTAGATTCACTAACATCGTTATGCACAATCACTTGTTCGTGGAATGTTTCCAAATTTGTTTCACTATCTACTTGTCTTTTTGTTACATTGCCTTTGATCCTAACCTGCTGTAAAGAGTCTTCTATTTTTTGTCGTCGTTTTAACACTCGACGTTTCTTAATATTATCATAATAACTCGGCATTTTTTTAATACACCACGAAACTTTAGTATAAATCAACTTTATTTTTAATAAAGTGAATTTCAGATAACAGTAATTATGAGTTTTTATTATCACAGAACGTAGAAAATTGCATGCGGCGATAATAAAAAAATATATAATAATAATATACGTAAAAAAGCATTCTTGTATATATGTATGGACTATACCGTTCAAAGCCAGTGTTGGGCCAGGATTGGCAATTCGTCAGTTTACCATGCTAAAAATAAGCATTGGCGAAACCACGGTCAAACGATTGACTCAGACTCAGGGCGTGCGCTCGCCCCGACAATTGGCCGACGGTCATTAATTAGTACTGGCCCAGCGTTGGCTCTTCGATGGTGTGCCGAGCTTCAATTCGAGACTGGCAAACCCATGATCAACCGATTGGCCCATGTTCGGGGCCAACACTAGGACCCGATAGTTGGCTGACGGTTGGTAATCGATATTTGGCCCAAGGTCGGGTGTTCGTTGGCTTGCCATGCTTCAAATAAGCACTGGCAGAATCATGGCCAAATCATTGGCCCGTATAAAGGACCAACACTGGGTATTAGTGGTTGGTGCTGAATATCGTACCAAGCGTCGGCCGCATCTTGAGCGCCGGCAAATTTTTCACGGGATAGCCTTCTAAACTGCACGTTCAATCCTGGCTGAACGGATAGCTCAAAACTAATTGACCGATTCTGATTAAATTTGATATAAATATTTCGAACCTTATTGTCTAGAACATGACCCTAAATTTTCTTTAAATTTTTTTTTTTTTCATAATGTAGCCATGTTTTTTTTCAGAAAAATCATTCTTTTTGTTTGAAAGCGTTGCATTTCATCGATGTTCAACAATACTCACTTTTTCTTGGTTCATATTCTGCGTATGAGTGTCAATGAAAGAAAAATCTTGGTTGATTTTTTTTTCAGATTCATGCTTACGCTACGTGTCATGCCGTCTGACAATATCCGCCGCGACCCGTTTACAAGACCGTGCTATACCTCCGCTATTTTTACAGATTAAGGCGTTACCCCCAATTGTAGCGCAAAAAAGGCCTTTTTCATGATTTTTTTAAAAGAAAACTACAAAACCTTTTTAATCGATCAATATACCATCTTAAAGAACACATCTTGAAGAACTTTCAGTAATTTTTTTATTGAAAAATATTACATTGTTTAGTGGCAAATGGCCGTCAATGAAATAATGTTTTTATATACACGGTTTGCGGTGACCAACATTGCGGCGAAGTGGATCATCTGAAGAAAAAAATGCGGATGGATTTAGTCAAATATAAGTATAAACTAGTCTTTAATCGAAGGATTTTGAAAAATATTCATTTTTCACAAAATGGCGGACAGTCAAAGTTAATGGTTCGATTTTAACGAAAAAAAACGGCCGTTTTTGGGCTATAAAAAGGCCATTTTTTTCGAAAAAAAAAAATCGAACGATTAAAGAGTACATTTTTATATATTAAATAAGCCTGCAAAATTTCAAGAAGATCGGTTCATTAGTGTTCGAGTAATCTTGGTCACCGACTTCAGAAATGCCATTTTGAGAAAAAACGCGTTTAAAGTTTCTCTTTCAACGCTCTTTAAACGCGGATTCTTCTCTTTCAACGCTCACATCTCAGTCAATTTTGTTCGGATCGACTTGAAATTTTCAGGGCATATTCTCAGATACTTATACTTCAAAAAAATGCAATAAAAAAATCGATTTTTTCAAAATCGCAAGTGGGGGTAACCCCTTAATAAAAAAAACCATGTCACAGCCAAAAGTAGTAATAAAGCATACTCTAAGTCTCAAAAATGGTGACGAAATAGTTCCTATGAAAAAATCATGAAAATCAGACATTTTTTCCCCACTTAAACGCATCTCCCCCCTCAACTCTCATAAGTGTATATGTGCACGTGTGTGTACGCGTGTGTAGGTATATTCCCCATTGTGAGGTAGAGAGAGACCGTGCCATTGAAAAAGACGAATGAGGTAAGTCTTATTCTTCCCCGTGATGGGACTTATATAAATCTCGTTACTGAATTACCTCTTAATTAGTGCCTCTTGCCAATGGCCAATGGGGCATGAGTGGACGAAAAAAACGTTCTATACAGCCTCTACAAAGTACGATCCTCGAGGGTATGGGAAGCGCCAATAACGACCTGTCTGTATCGCATCAATTCGTATATTATCATAATGACACCAATTATTGTTGTAACGGAGAAAACAATAATAGTCGTAATCAGAAAAGTAATAATGATAATAGTGATAATAGTGATGATGATGATGATGATGATGATGATGGCAATAGTAAAAGTAAGAATAATAACAAAGCATAAAGTTTGACGAATTATTTACGACGAGGAATAGATAGGACCGGGTTGAAATTCCGAACTTTGAATGATTAAAACGCTCAAAACTCCGAAAATATACTACCGCGAAACATCAAAACTCCGAAAATCTGAACACCGTCCAAATAATCCGACTATGAAAGTTTTCAAAGTTGCAAAATTTTCAATAAATCGACGAATAATTTCAAGAATTTTTTTTTATTAAGAAGTGATTTTGCGTCAATTTTGAAATTTTTCTAGACAATGTTATACGTTCTACATCATTTACAGTCAACTGTGTAGACTTTCGCTGGCATAATCTTAACGAACCTTGTAATTTCGGGACATTAAAATTAGGAATTTTAAACCGTCGGCGCATTCAAAGTTCGGAATTTGAACCCGGCCCTCATGTCAAGATCATACCACCGAAAGTCTACACAGTTGAATGTAAATGATGTAGAACGTATAACATTGTCTAGATAAATTTCAAAATTGACGGAAAATCACTTCTTAAGGCGTTACCCCCACTTGTAGCGCAAAAACAAAGGCCTTTTTCATGAATTTTTTAAAAGAAAACTACAAAACTTTTTTAATCGATCAATATACCATCTTCAAGAACACATCTTGTAGAACTTTCAGTAATTTTTTTTATTGAAAAATATTACATTGTTTAGTGGCAAATGGCCGTCAATGAAATAATGTTTTTATATACACGGTTTGCGGTAACCAACATTGCGGCGAAGTGGATCATCTGAAAAAACAAATGCGGATGGATTTAGTCAAATATAAGTATAAACTAGTCTTTAATCGAAGGATTTTAAAAAATATTCATTTTTCACAAAATGGCGGACAGTCAAAGTTAATGGTTCGATTTTAACGAAAAAAACGGCCGCTTTTTGGCTATAAAACGGCCATTTTTTTTTCGAAAAAAAATCGAACGATTAAAGACTACATTTTTATGTATTAAATAAGCCTGCAAAATTTCAAGAAGATCGGTTCATTAGTGTTCGAGTAATCTTGGTCACCGTCTTCAGAAATGCCATTTTGAGAAAAACGCGTTTAAAGTTTCTCTTTCAACGCTCTTTCAACGCGGATTCTTCTCTTTCAACGCTCATATCTCAGTCAATTTTATTCGGATCGACTTGAAATTTTCAGGACACATTCTCAGATACTTATACGACAAAAAAATACAATAAAAAAATCTATTTTTTCAAAATCGCAAGTGGGGGTAACCCCTTAATAAATAAAAAAAATCTTGAAATAGTTCGTTGATTTATTGAAAATTTTGTAACTTTTAAAATTCCCATCGCCAAATTATTTTGACGGTGATATGATTTTCGGGGTGTTGGTCTTTCGTGTAAAATTCTTTCGGAGTTTTGATTTTTCAGGGTACTATTCTTTCGGTGTTTTGGGCGTTCTGACCATTCACAGTTCGGAATTTTAAACCGTCGGAGCATTCAAAGTTCGGAATTTCAACCCGGCCCCGGAAATAAATAAATTTTTACCTTACTGAATATTCTGAACGTAAACCCTTTCGTCGGCCAAGAAATTATCTTTGAACGCAAGGGAATGTATTCAACACTAGCGCAACACTAGCGATTTCGTATTTTTGTCGGCTCTGTCAGAGACCCTGTGATTGTGGTTATAATATTGTGATCAAGTTTGAAAATTCAACATCGCGCCACAATTGCATTTTATTTCGTTTGCATTAAACCAATTTGTCTGGCCAAAGATGGCAAGAAGCGTTTCCTTTGAAAAAGGTAAAAAAAGTAAATAAAATTTCCTTACAATGTTTGCTTTTGTTTACTTGTAATTTTGCTATAAGGCGATAAAAATGCCGCCATATAATTGCTTTTATTAAAATTTGTCAAACGTGAATTGTTGCTGCACCACTTTATAATAAAATAAAGAAAATTTTGTTTTTAGACCGAAATGAGCATAATTTTAAAGACCGGCTTCGAGAGTATAACTCCCAATATTAATTTCCAACCTCAAACTCAATCAATAGTTGAGTTGAGGACAAACCATGACCCAAGTTTAATAATTCAAGCTCTTGTCATAAGGTGAATCTCCATTCCTTTGACGCTTTACAAAACTTCGTTAAGAGGGTATCCCTCTCGAGAAACTTCAAAAAATCGTTTTTTGCGTCTTGTTATAGTGTGAACTTTCAAGAATGTTTCAAGACCAACCGGACCCTGAAATTAAAAAAATTAATGAAGTTACACCCATTTTAGTGGAACAGTGTGCAAAGTTAAGGATGATTCACGTGTAACGAAAGCGGACATTAAATCACAAGAACACTCAAAAGAGGCCCGAACTGCCCGTAGAATCCATAGATTAGGTGTGCAACACGATCTCGATGATGAGGAAGGACACTTATATGGTGCCAGAATCGCTGACTAGCGGTAAGACGACAATCTTTCACAAGATCGTGTAAAATATGTACCAAAACTTTGAACGCGATTATCTCGAAACTACATATCTTGACATGGCGTGATTGATATCTTGAGTAACTTTGACACTATTGACTTGAATTTGCACACTTGGCAGTCAAGCAGTAGTCATTTTCGGTTCACGATCCCATTTTTTAATTGGATGAACCATTTGTTAATAACAATGACTTAAGCATGTCGTTTTTCAAGATAAAAATGAGGTTTTCTTTGGAGAAGCTGTCATTTTTCGTGTTTTTCGAAATGTCGAAAAGTGGATCGTGAACCCACAGCCAGTTGGATATATTTGAAGAAATTGTTTTTTGCTTTCGTTTAACATAATATTTGAGCCTGGTAGAGAATCCGCCGTTTCGGGCCTCGCCGCTGGAGGACCGCAACGCCTCGAGTATTTAACCAACACTTTCCGATAATATTTTCACCCCCAAAAAAATTGTTGAAAAACCAACAAAAAAATTGTTTATTGAATAACTCAAAAACAATCGATTTTTCGGGCATGGTTTAAATGTACGAAATGTAAAAAATAAAGTTCTCTATATTTTTGTTTCTATCGACCACCCTTGGATTTTTATTTTCCCACCCCTGTCGGGGGTTGAAAAATGAAAATGAGATTCTGGGATAACTGTTAATCGCATGAATTCGCCGCCGTGGAACAATTTGTAGCTTAAACCCACAGCTACATTTTTGTCCACAGCGCCAAACTTGTATCTCTGTATTTTCGGTCAACAGTTTTCCCAGAATTTCATTTTGAATTTTCAACCCCCGAGTGGGGTTGGAAAAAAGCAAAATTCAAGGGTGGTCCATGGAAACGAAAATATAAAGTAAATTATTCTCTACATTTCGTACACTTAAGCCATCTCCGAAAAATCGATTGTTTTTGAGTTATTCAATAAACATTTTTTTGATACTTCAACCATTTTTTTTTGCGTGAAAATCTTATTGTACAGGGATGATCAAATACTCGATCGACGCATTTTTTCAAGGTCTACAATTTTCCCATTTGAACAAAAATTGAATTAATTTTTCCTGAAGAGTTGTCGATTCAAAACTGATTTTTCTAAATTTCACCCCACTTTTTCAACCCCAAAATGAACTTCCACGACTTCGGCGCTGTGGACAAAAATAAAACCCGGATTTTCCTGAACATTTTGTCACCCGGCACCAACCTCGTGGGGGTTGTAGTTTGGCACTGATCCACCCCAACCCCCTTCATCCCCTAAAAAAAACCCTACACCCCGATTTTTAGGCAAACTTGGATTTAGCATCCGCGGCATCTACAAAATCACCTGTCAAAAAAGTCGTCTTCTTCTAATTTTTTCCCATTCCAATATACAGCACGACCATACTACAATGTGTTACTAGAAAAAAAAATCATCATGCTGACTCTTCAAATTGGACTTCCACAGAGGGACACCCCGTTAAAGGTAAAACTGTACCTATCCATTTGTTGCGTTGTTCTAACTTCCAATTTGCCGTAGGGTATCGATAAAATTAGCGTCAACTATTTCTTCCGGTATTTTTGCAACTTATTACACAGCAACTGGCATGGCCCATTTTTAATAAACCCATTTTTCGAATTTGATTGCAAAAACCTCCTACTACGCCCATACATATTTGACAGATAAATAGCCGAGTTTATTGCAATGTTTGCCCACTGCGGGCGCTGCGTTCGATTTCATTACCCCCACCCTACACAGAGCCAATAGAAGACCTTCAAGAAAACATGCTCACAGCCCATTCGAATAGTTCATCGATGTCTCAGATATATTCATTTTATTTTGCATACACGAGGTACTATACCTAATCGAAAAACTCGGAATACATATGTCATCGCGTACACTTTTTGCTGTCTCCGAGAACTGCTTAACCTCATAAATATTTCCCCCGTATCGGTTGGAGCACGATACGATTCATGGTAATATTTGCGTTTGCCCAACTATACAAGTCAATGTAATTCGGCGAATATGTTTTCGTATTTCTTATTCGAAAAAAAATTAACATAATGTATAACACATTACCGACATTAGTGGATGGGCGGTCGGGGTCTGCCTCTGGCAGTCCTGTGAGTTAAGGGGTTACCCCCACTTGCGATTTTGAAAAAATCGATTTTTTTTATTGCATTTTTTTTGAAGTATAAGTCTCTGAGAATATGTCCTGAAAATTTCAAGTCGATCCGAACAAAATTGACCGAGATATGAGCGTTGAAAGAGAAGAATCCGCGTTTAAAGAGCGTTGAAAGAGAAACTTTAAACGCGTTTTTCTCAAAATGGCATTTCTGAAGTCGGTGACCAAGATTACTCGAACACTAATGAACCGATCTTCTTGAAATTTTGCAGGCTTATTTAATACATAAAAATGTAGTCTTTAATCGTTCGATTTTTTTTTCGAAAAAAATAGCCGTTTTATAGCCAAAAAACGGCCGTTTTTTTCGTTAAAATCGAACCATTAACTTTGACTGTCCGCCATTTTGTGAAAAATGAATATTTTTTAAAATCCTTCGATTAAAGACTAGTTTATACTTATATTTGACTAAATCCATCCTCATTTTTTTCTTCAGATGATCCACTTCGCCGCAATGTTGGTCACCGCAAACCGTGTATATAAAAACATTATTTCATTGACGGCCATTTGCCACTAAACAATGTAATATTTTTCAATAAAAAAATTACTGAAAGTTCTTCAAGATGTATTCTTTAAGATGGTATATTGATCGATTAAAAAAGTTTTGTAGTTTTCTTTTTAAAAATTCATGAAAAAGGCTTTTTTTGCGCTACAAGTGGGGGTAATGCCTTACGTAGCATTGTGCATAGCCGATACTCGGAGGAGTGACCGCTTAGCGGTGCACCGATTGGCGCATCAACCAGTAAGCGGAAGGCCAATACTTTTGAGACCTTGGTGTGCATACTTTGGTGAAAAGGTGTACAGCAGAAAATCAGAAGAATATGAGGCTGTCTATACCGGTAAGGGTTTTCCACAATTTCCCTGTACCCACCGTATGGTAGATCCCGTGCAGAAATTGTTGTAGGGATCCAATTGGCTTCCTATAGGTGTCTCTACTTCCCGGTAGGAATCCAATGGGTCATCGCATTGGAGCCCTATACTAAAAGGTCACGCTCGTAGATTGGAAGCTAACCAGGATGGACGAATCCATTTTGAATATTAAGGGATTGCCACATTATCGAACTGAATGCAATACGATTCTTCATGGATCCCATCGCATTCTCTAGGGTAGAGCTGGGAGGGTTGAAACAATATTTAGATTTCACCCCCTATCTCGGAATCGAAACCCGACATTAGGGTAAGTATAAAATTGTTTTGTTACTTTTCAATTGACTAATGGATTTTCGGATAGAAATGACTCCAGGAATTATGTAACCGGTTAAAAAAACCATTCGAGTACAATAAGTCGTTTTGTTGCAACTCTCCTCATATCGAGGTAAGTTGAAACAGCCATCGAGGTGAGTTGAAACGCCTGGGAATTGGTACAAAATATGGGTATAAATTATTTCAAAACACATTGTTATAAAAAAACTTTGTTGAAAATAAAAAAAACTCAACTTCGCTATTAATCTAAGTGTCACTTTGTTATTCGGTTTGACAAATGTTTATAAGTTCTAACTGAAACGAATATAAACTTTTTATTTGGCCTGCCGTTTGAATACGATTCCATACAACACACGCAAAAGTACTCTTCCTCGTCTTCACTTTCCACGTTCTCTTTGTGCTTGATCTTTTGTCCCGTAGAGTAACGTCTTCAGCGGCGAACTCATATATTTCTCGGCTCGCCATGCCTCTATCCGTTTTCCTAATACATTTATTCGGCATCTGAAACAAAACAAATGCTAGCCTTGCAAGCCACACCACAAAATATAAACGTATGAAAACATTAGGGCAACCAAGGTAAGTTGAGACACCTTGTTTCAACCCTCCTAGGTGCCAAAAATGCGATGCCACTTGATTCGGAACTCACTATTGATAAAGAATATTGCAAAACAGCAAATTCAATATGACAAATCGAATGCTAAGTTAGTAAGCTTCCAAACAATGCATATCACATACCATCAAATATATAAACAAGGTAACTAAACCGTATTGAAATATACGACAAATACTTGTGCCATTTTTTTTTTGAGCGGGTGTCGATGTGACGCAACTGAAGCTGCAAGAGCACCGGAGCTAACTGACAAGTGGCGCGCGTCGTAGCAATGAGAGAAAGCCATTGTTGCCAACACGCTAACAATCACATCTCCCGAGACATTGACACTGTTTCAACTTACCTCTGTGTCAACCCTCCTAGGTCTCCTACGTTGGATTCTCTGGACATGACATTTTAAATAGCGCGCCATTTTTTTTGTGGCGAACAATAGAGCACTAATCTTAAAGAAGAAGAATTCTTATCTCAAAGAAGTATAAATCCTTTCAAAAAGTATATATTTTAGTCGATTTTAGTCACATCATTGTAAATCCGCTGTAATTATCGTTTGTTATTTATTTTACTGTACCTTGACATATCACCACGTGTGTGTGGTGATGTGTCAAAGTACAGTAAAATAAATAACAATTAATAACAAATTTATAACCTAGTAACATAATTAATATTATAACATAAATAACAATTAGTAACATAAATAAAAATGAATAACAATAAATGACAATTAAATAATCATTGAAGACATATTTACATATTTATTTTTACGTATTTTCGATTCGAGCGTGGCAAGAATTTGCAAACGGTGTTTATCGGGGAATAGTGCAGAATCCAATTGTATCCCAATGTGGACGCCCCATGTGCCACTGTCCCTAACAAATCCCTATAGAAATGTGGGTGCATCTTGGGACGCCCTAACAAATTTGTGCACGGGCTCACGACCCATATAGGGTCGCCTGTCGTAACAAAAATGCCAGCATTCAGCCATTAAACAGTTTGCTGATAATCGGCCAATAATTCGTCGACCAGCATTGGGGTACTGTAGGCGGATGAACGGCTTGCCAGATCTATGCCAGCCATTCGTGGGCCAATACTATCGCACCGATAAGATGGCGATCAGCATTGGGGTATCGTAGGCGGATGAACGGCTTGCCAGATCTATGCCAGCCATTGGTGGGCCAATACCATCGCACCGATAATATGGCGATCAGCATTGGGGTATCGTAGGCGGATGAACGGCTCGCCAGATCTATTCCAGCCATTGATGGTTTGTTTTTGGGCGTTTTGCAAATGCAGGTCGTTAAACTGTAACACGTAAAAACAAGGGATAAGGTTTCGAAAAGTATATCCCACTGATGAAGCTGAAATTTTGCACCGACCTTCTTTTCCATATTTTAAGAGAACCTTTAAAAGGATATTGGCGACTAGCAATAGTTTTCGATATATCGTATATTGAAAGTTATTTATCGTACTGCGTTTCTATTATATTAAATAAACCCAAACAAACCCATCCCACATGGCAAGTGATATGCACATACGGGCGAGCACTGTTTGCCAGGACGCAGCGCGGCCGGAGGAGTGGGGGGTATCTATCGAATATATAGATATACTCGTATGGTGTGAAATAATAAACTTTACAATGCGATATATCGAAAACTATTGCTAGTCGTCAAAAATCCGTTAACGGTTTCTCTTAGGATAATAAAAGGAAGTTCGGTGCAAAATTTCAGCTCGATCAGAGGAGTATGCTTTTCGGAACTTCACCCAAAACGAGCGAGTTATTTTTACAGCCTAAATGGACCAAAAAAATTGTCGGTAAACTTTAATGTCGCGCATAAAATTATCAGCATAAAAGTAAGGAACGAACAAACGATGGATTCTGTAAGTGTTAGAATGGTTAAGTGGGTAGGGCGCTCGACACTAGAACGAAAGGCGCAGGATCGATCTCGATGAAAGGTAAAAACTTGAACAATGCAGAAAGCGTTTTTAATGCAATTATTCTATGTACATGGACATAAGTAAAGCATAAGAAAACAAAATAGATACTACTAGAATTTTTATATTCATAATTTGTCAATTTTTTGTTTTTCATTTCCGGCAGAAAATCCGGCAGCCGTTGCTGGGCCAATATGGGCGTATGATAGTTGGCCAAGTCTTAGCAGCAATTCATGGTTTACCATTACCAACCATGCATGGTGCGGATCTGGCCCGTTTACATAGCCATTACCGCGCCATCGTTTGTTCTCTGGCAACCAGTCGTGGGCCATTACTGTGCCAATTGTAAAACCCTATTTGGGGATAGGGTGTTTTTTGGGAGATCCAACAAATGCTGGTTGAGAATTTTAAATCTAATATTCTCGAACGACGTCAATCGGAAAATCGGGCCTCCGTACCAAACTTTTACAGGGATGTGGCAGGATGTGGGGACTCTGCACCAAATTTCTGCATGGGATGCGGTATGATGTAGCTGAAGGCATTACATCTTTGTGGCTCACTGAAAAGTGAAACGTTTTTGGCATTTTTTTGGAGAATACTGAAAAAGCAATCAAAATGAGGATTGGAGGAACTATTCTACATGTGTTGACGTGCACAAAAAGTGTATTATGAAAAAAAATACACAATGGCAACTCAGTCATAGCTACACTAGGAGCGTTTTTCTAAGGCTGCAGTAGGAAGCAGAAATTTCATGGTCTAGCCCCCAGAGCAAAAAAAATGTAATTTACATTAGTTTTGATAGAGAAAAACACACGATTTTTTAAAAATTTGGTTTTTTCGCAAAATTCCGTAGTTTACAATCATTTTATTTTCGCTAAAACATCGGCCTCAATTTGTTTACCAAAATGAGAATCGTTGATGAATCGTAAAAATCCTGTGTACTTCTTTAGAGAATGTATATAAGAAGCTATAGTTAGAATTTCAAGATAATCGGTTGAAAACTGCGGGAATTATGCGTCCTCCTAATTAAAACAATGTGGTCTCGAGAAAAACGCGCTTGAAGTTTCTAAACTGATTGAGGAGTTACCGTCTACACGACGGAATTGAAGGTCTCATTTGAATTGTGCGTGTACCCACGGAGGCATTTTGATAGCAGGTCTTCGGTTGTTAGATCATTGTGTATTTTTTGTACAACGACTGGACTAAACGACTCCAAATTGCTACTTTCACCGTCTAGGCTGTTTCGTGAGTTTCGAAGCGTTCGGAGGCAATTCGGAATATGAGCTCTAAAAATAAAACATTTTGCGTATAATTCTTTTTTGTATGTCATTCTTGTGATGTTTAAGCATCATTAAGGTCTATCACAAAAATGGCCAACATTTTTTTTCTACTTACATTTGACGCCTCAAGACGGCTGTGGACGCAACGGAAGTTAGCTTAGATTAGCGAATTGCGGAAAGGGAGTGTAGGAAATGATCCAACTGGGAAGAATAACACGTAAGAACCCGCAAGGGTATACGCTGGAACTCAATATATATATATATATATATATATATATATATATATATATATATATATATATATATATATATAATGAATTGATATTAATCAAAAATATATATGTAAAAAAATATGCACGTGATTCAAAAGTTATTACAGATATTAAGAAAAGTCAATAACAACAAAAAAGAATTTAAGATTTGAAAGAAATGGCATTGAACGTACTACCTAAGCTCAGTATATTCGCAAAAAAAAAGAAAGAGAGGCAGCGTAATTTCATTGAGACGATAAAGTCTTGAGACGACGTAAAAAAATAATAATTACAATAATAAAGTTAGTACTACTAGCAATGATGATCTTAATAGAGCAAACAAACTCGGTCATAAAAATAAAGATCTTATAATAAAGAAAATGAGGTAAAAACGGAACAAGCCATAGAAAGATGAAGAATATGGTGAATAAAAATCAGTGAATGATGGAATAAGGAAAACAGTTTTAAAAAGATAATTATTGACAAGGACTATAAGTCACAATCTAAACAAAAATTGATAAATGAAAATATGACCCACATCATATTTTTATTTACTATATTTTAACTATATTTCAATAATAGATTTTACTATATTTAAATAAAGTTTTTATTTTCATAAGGAGAGAGAGAGAGAGAGAGCGAGCGAAAGAGAGAGAGAGAGAGAGGGGAGGGAGAAGGAGAGAGAGTTTCGGGTGTTAGTGCCGCGACCATCTAGCCATTGCATCATCATGCTAATTTATTAACTTGTATTATGTGTATTGCCCCCTCAGCCCCTTGGTTCGCTACTTTTCGTCCCTCTCCTTGCCAGTAATTTGTAACGCAGTGTCATTGCGAGCACGTCATATATTTTTGCCGAGTATGCGTTTATATGTGGTTATGTGAGCGTATGTGTATGAGTCTGACTGGTCGTCCACGCGCGATCAACTTCGAGGACACACTGCGCAACTATGATGATGGGTTTCTGCCATCCATATATCTCTCCATCACCCTCTCTCTCTCTCTCTCTCTCTCTCTCTGTCTCTGTCTCACTCAGTCACTATACTTCTCTCACGATGCTTCGAAACATGTCAGCTGTCTTCACACAGTATCGCACAGCTCATATATTACACACCACTTTTTCCATACGCACGCTTCTCTCGTATGCACTACACGGTAGAAGCTAGCGGGCAAGGTTAACCCCATCCTTATTGTGGTTTTCGGATGGAGAAGTATTTCGGCGGGACCCTCGCGCGAATCACCTACCCCACTCGAATGACAACGTATCATTTAAATTTGCAAAACGGGGCGTAGATATGTGGAAACATGAACCTTTTGTTTCCGGGAGTTTACATAATGTTGACTACATATATACCGAGTGTTCCATTTCAATCTTACGGCTGATTTATCGCGAAAAAATGCTGCTCTGAACAAGTATTGAGTATAGTGAAACTTTTGAAGTTCAAAGGGGGACGTTAAAAAAATGTTATCCGATATTCAAAATGGCGACATTGAGATGGCCTAAACGTTTAAAAAAAATGGAAATATGACTTCTTCACCGAAAAGTTTGTCAGGTCAAAACCGACAACTTTGGTAGGATTTTTTTTCATAACGTCCATTATTTTTAGGTTAGTACATCGTTTTTTAACTATTTTAACGTTATCCAGGATGTATTAGGTCTAGGTTCTTTTTCTGCCATCTCTCCACGAGTTCCATTAACCCTCTTTCATAGAAGTTCTGAGATCCTTGGGCAAATAAGTCATCCAAGTGGTTTTTGAGGACGGCCTAGGAATTGAAGGTATTATGTAAATCGTTCTGTAGCGCCCGAAACAAGTGATAGTCTGAAGGTGCGCAAGGTTCGGATTATATGGTGGAAGCGTCAAAACTTCCCAACCAAGCTGTAATACATTTTTCCGAGTCACCAGAAAAGACGAGTGGTCTAGCGTTGCCCTCGTGAAACACACCGCACTTTTTATTCGCCGATACGGGCCGCTTGTGACTGCTCACTTTAATTTGGCCAGTTGTGCGCCGCACTTAGTCGAATCATTCGAGTCGTTGCATGGGTGGCAGCAGCTCACAATAGACGATTCCTTTCCAATACCACCAGATACAGGCCCAGATAAACACATATAGCACATATTAGCATCACATGTAGATCTTCTACGCCGCATAGAAAGTCATATAGCTATGCATCCCTTATGAGTGCTCCTCTTCAAGTCATTTTGTCATCACATGATGATTTAGGATAACACATCCAATAGGAGCAAAGATGTTCTCTCGCGAGTACACATGCAGTGTACTCGCATCCACCAGCACTAGCAAAATCTGCTCACGAATATCCAACAGTAAGTGAGTGCAATAGGGCTCATATGGGTGTCACGGCGTGAAGAAATTGTAGTGTTTCTATGCTCATATTGATGGCATGGCGTGGCATAACTACGTTATGCTCATATGGGTGTCACGGCGTGAAAAGTAAAAAAGATCAAAAATGTTGAATAAACAAAATCTGGTAGTATTTTTTTGTTTCCACATGCTTTATTTATCTTCCTCCCTATATGATAAATGGATTAAAACGAATCCTGCCTCGTGAAAGTTATTACCTACTTTCGGTTTGAACCTACGTCTACGTCTTCTGATTCTAGAGCGGAGCGCGCTGCCTACATAGCCATTATATTCTAACACTTGTGTAAACTTTCTTTCTTTCTTCGCCTATTTTTATCATTCGTGATTTTTTATCAATATGCACATCGCCGTCATATTGTGCTCATCGAACGTATCACCGAGAAACATGTACATCGCTGTTGTAGGATGTATCACTGAAAAGCATGCATATCGCCGTCATATTGCGCTCATGGTATGTATCACCGAGAAATAGGCACATCATCGTCATATTGCGCTCATTGAATGCTTCACTTAGAAACATGCATATCACCATTATGGAATGTATCACTGTGAAACATGCATATCGCCGTCCTATTGCGCTCGTGGGATGTATCACTGACAAACAAACATATCACCGTCATGGAATGTGTCACTTAGAAACATGCATATTGCCGTCATATTGCGCTCGTGGTATATATCACTGAGAAATATGCATATCGCCATCATATTGCGCTCATTGCTTGTTTCACTTAGAAACATGCATACCACCGTCATGGAATGTATCACTGTGAAACATGCATATCGCCGTCATATTGCGCTCATGGTATGTATCACCGAGAAATATGCATATCGTCGTCATATTGCGCTTCACTTAGAAACATGCATATCACCGTCATGGAATGTATCACTGTGAAACATGCATATCGCCGTCCTATTGTGCTCGTGGGATGTATCACAGACAAACAAACATATCACCGTCATGGAATGTGTCACTTAGAAACATGCATATTGCCGTCATATTGCGCTCATGGTATATATCACTGAGAAATATGCATATCGCCAACATATTGCGCTCATTGCATGTTTCACTTAGAAACATGCATACCACCGTCATGGAATGTATCACTGTGAAACATGCATACCACCGTCATGGAATGTATCACTGTGAAACATGCATATCGCCGTCATATTGCGCTCATGGTATGCATCACCAAGAAATATGCATATCGTCGTCATATTGCGCTCATTGAATGCTTCACTTAGAAACATGCATATCACGGTCATGGAATGTATGACGGTGAAACATGCATATCGCCGTCCTATTGCGCTCGTGGCATGTATCAATGACAAACATATATATCACCGTCATGGAATGCGTCACTTAGATACATGCATATCGCCGTCATAGGATGTATCACTGAGAAACACGCATGCCACCGTCATGTTGCGCGCATTGAATGTATCACTGAGCAACATACATATTGCCGTCATATTGCGCTCGTGGTATTTATTACTGAGAAATATGCTTATCGCTATGATATTGCACTCATTGCATGTTTCACTTAGAAATATCCATATCACCGTCATGGAATGTATTACTGTGAAACATGCATATCGCCGTCATATTGCGCTCGTGGCATGTATCAATGACAAACATACATATCACCGTCATGAAATGTGTCACTTAGAATCATGCATATCGCCGTAATAGGATGTATCACTGAGAAAGACGCATATCGCCTTCACATTGGGCTCGTTGAATGTTTCACTTAGAAATATGCATATCACCGTCATGAAATGTATCATTGCGAAATATACATATCACCGTCATGGAAGGTGTTACTTAGAAACATGCATATCGCCGTCATAGGATGTATCACTGAGAAACACGCATGTTGCCGTCATGTTGCGCGCATCAAATGTATCACTGAGAAACATGCATGTTGCCGTCATATTGCGCCCTTGGTATGTACCACTGATAAATATGCATATCGCCGTCATATTGCGCTCATTGAGAATTTCACTTAGAAACATGCATATCACCGTCATGGAATGTATCACTGTGAAACATGCATATCGCCGTCATATTGCGCTCGTGGGATGTATCACTTAGAAACATGCATATCACCGTCATGGAATGTATCACTGTGAAACATGCATATCGCCGTCATATTGCGCTCGTGGGATGTATCACTGATAAACATACATATCACCGTCATGGAATGTGCCACTCGGAAACATGCATATCACTCCGTCATAGGATGTATCACTGAGAAACACGCATGTCGCCGTCATGTTGCGCCCATCGAATGTATCACTGAGAAACGTGCATATCGACATCACATTGCGCTCGTGGGATGTATTACTGACAAATATATATATCGCCGTCATATTGCGCTCATCGAATGTGTCACTTAGAAACATGCATATCGCCGTCATAGGATGTATCACTGAGAAACACGAATGTCGCCGTCATGTTGCGCCCTTCGAATGTATCACTGAGAAACATGCATATAGCCATCGTATAGCTCGCATGGCATGTCTACTACCAGGGCTAACTCAGTGAATTCACCAACAAAAGTCATTGGATGACTTCCATATGACGTCAATCTGCAAATATTCATTGTAAAATTCGAATATGCCGTCTTATGAGTTCATCTTGTAGTCAACGGATGATGCATTTTAAAACGACAAATTTAAGTCACGATGTATCTCAAATTTATGATACTAAATGCGCTCATGAAAAGTCTTCATCGACGTAAACGAAATTGGGTTCATGTTAAGTACAATTCATGAGAACAATTAATGCTACCACAGTGAATACACGCCAAAAAGTCTACACGTGACTTCAATATGACGTAGAATGTGCACATTTTAATTGCAGCTTGAGCATAGTGATACGAATTCGACGTAGTCAGTCAATATGCTGTAAAATTCGCGTCATCAAGTATGCACAGCGCAATAATCATGACTGTCAATCTTGGTCCACTTTGTGTCGCCAGTTCGCATTCGTTTTAAAAATGTATCGTCTTAACCGCGTTTGAACAGCAAATCACAAGCTGAAATTAGGTTCATTAAATTCTTTTCGCACAGTTCATGCGGCTCCCAAACACTAAGCTCGTTTACCATCCCACGCTTCCGTAAATGTCATGGTGTCATGAAAGTTGCATGTTTGTGACTTTTTGGTAGGGAAGTCATCAGATGTAGTGACGATTGGGGAATTTCGTTTTCGGAGATTGATGGTATGGTCGAATATCGCAAGAAATAGAATATTTTTCACGAGAGATACACCGATCTCCTTTTCTCGGGGTAGAGAATACATATATACGTAATTGTTCAATTGACGTATGTGTGTCAGTGTCTACACGCACGCACGCACGCACACACACACACACGCGCGCGCGCACGCACGCACGCACCCACACCCACGCACACGCACACGCACACGCACACACACACACACACACACACACACACACACACACACACACACACACACACACACACACACACATGTATGTATGTATGTATGTATGTATGTATGTATATAGGTATAATTGGGCAATTACATTTTTAAAGATTCGAAAAATGTTTCGGAACCACGACCGATTATATCCACCCCTCAATTACGAGATGTACCAGCGAAAAAGAACTACCTGCCAGTGATATCAAGCCGCATAAAGTTTCGATACCACGGGCTCGACAGAAGTTACCAAAGCTCTTGTCTAGCCAAAAACTCATGTGCGGAAAAAAAAGTACGAAGCGCCCTTTCACAAATCGATTTCGAATATGACGGATATAACTGGCAAAACAAGGGTCGTTGACACTGCGCATCTATGTATATATGCATGAACGATGTCTCGTGACAGGACAATTGGGCGAGCGCGAATTCGTGAGCTTATTTCGGGGTTACACTCACGGCGTTGTCTAGTTGGTTACACACACACATCGATATACAAGGGAAGAATATTTTAAATCCGTTGTGTCTATGTAATGCTGGCGATCATGACACATCTGGCTGCTTTCAGGCGAAATTTTAAATGTTATTTTTTAAACAAGTCACTGGTTCAAAAGACAGGAGGATTCTTGATATGAGATGTGTGACTAGAGCTTGGATTATCGGAACTTTGTCTATCACCTGTTTTATTTCGATATCATCAAGTTGTAATATCGGAATATCGGTATTCCGATATTTTTTTTGTGAAAACTTGATTAAAAACGTTAGAGGCTTGAAAGAGAAGATGCAAGTTGTAGAAATTATAGTATATAGATAAGTGAAACCACAGTGTTTATTAAAAATCACAATTTCTTTAATTGACAGTCTTTAAAGCAGTCTTTAATTGAACATACTCTGCTGTGCTCTTAAATATATCCAAGACAATATAAAATAAATAAACAAAAAAAAGGAACTTTTATGCAAATCAAATAAGTAGGAAACAAGCTAAATAAAAATTAGGAAGTTTGATGCAAGTCAGCGTAGTAGTAGCTACCAGAATGCAAACAAATGGCATAGGTCGCGGCAGGCACGCAACAGCATGGCCACTGTAATTAACGAGATTGAGATTGTTGAAACAATGACCGCAAACAAACAGAGGGTATCGCATGTTTTATCTTTCAGAGACGACCTTACCTTATTGCAGGTAGTAACCCGTGCAGAAATGTGACCGGGCATTCCCTACTTTGTGTGCGGCCCTGACCAGACTCGCCTTGTCTGATTTATCTGACCGGGCCCGCCTAGGGAACAAACCGGGAAGATCGCAAAATCGTTTTCTTACGGCTTACCCTCTATGTTTGGAAATTACAATCTTCTGACCGGGATACATTGCGACCAAGTCCATCTTCACGTAATGTCTACCCGGCGGGAATATTGACATGTTCTGAAAAGTGGAGTCTGTCTTTAAGGGGTTACCCCCACTTGCGATTTTGAAAAAATCGATTTTTTTATTGCATTTTTTGTAGTATAAGTATCTGAAAATATGTCCTGAAAATTTCAAGTCGATCCGAACAAAATTGACTGAGATATGAGCGTTGAAAGAGAAGAATCCGCGTTGAAAGAGAAACTTTAAACGCGTTTTTCTCAAAATGGCATTTCTGAAGTCAGTGACCAAGATTACTCGAACACTAATGAAACGATCTTCTTGAAATTTTGCAGGCTTATTTAATACATAAAAATGTAGTCTTTAATCGTTCGATTTTTTTTTCGAAAAGAATGGCCGTTTTATAGCCAAAAAACGGCTGTTTTTTTTCGTTAAAATCGAACCATTAACTTTGACTGTCCGCCATTTTGTGAAAAATGAATATTTTTTAAAATCCTTCGATTAACGACTAGTTTGTACTTATATTTGACTAAATCCATCCGCATTTTTTTTTCAGATGATCCACTTCGCCGCAATGTTGGTCACCGCAAACCGTGTATATAAAAACATTATTTCATTGACGGCCATTTGCCACTAAACAATGTAATATTTTTCAATAATAAAATTACTGAAAGTTCTTCAAGATGTGTTCTTTAAGATGGTATATTGAGCGATTAAAAAAGTTTTGTACTTTTCTTTTAAAAAATTCATGAAAAAGGGCTTTTTTTGCGCTACAAGTGGGGATAACGCCTTAAGAACTAAAGAAAAGGTACTTTGCTTTTCACCTCATCAAAGATATTTATAATTGATTGGGATGAAACTAATACTTCTGTCGTAATTCTATTCATCATTAAAGGCATTCATTTCATCAATGATAATCGACGAGGATAACAATGCTTATCATAAATATCGGGATTACGATAACTAATGATTTGAGCATCAAGAATAGCCAAATTGTTTATGAGGCAAACAAGTAAAGCAGGTTATTCGTGGTTTTAGAACGCCTTGTCGCCATGTTGGGAAATATCAATGTTCTGGCCGGGAAGATATGACCTGAATGTATTTCGCCAATAATCCGTCAGGTGGCTACAAGCGAAGCGCTTCGCATAAACATGGTACCATCACACGAGGATACAAGTTCGTCCTGAGAGTTGTACCACGTACAGCAGTGCCATACTTACAGCGTGCACTTACGCTTATGATTTTGCGATACTTGCGATATAGCACTTTGCACTTTAGGCCTTTTTCGCTCGGATAGTGATCTGTGTACGTTTTTCTGTCTCTTTGCCTATGAGGAAATGCGAGCAAGTGAATGTATACACTCATTTACTACATTAGCAAGTAGATAACAAACAAACAATATGTTGTCGAAATACTCAATTGAATACACTACCGATTTGACCTCTTTACGGATTCCGAAAACGCTGAAACGTCTTTTTTATTTTTCTCGTTTGTTCCTGGTTGTTTCCCGATGTATTTTCTACAACTTTCCTGGTCATTTACCGCTTGTTCTCCGGCCTGTCCCTGATCAGTTCGCCAGAAAGGGAACGGCGGATCGGGGCCTAGCCTTAGACCCGTTACATTGCAAACCTACTCCAGGGTGGAAGGCCCGACCACAGCCTGATATTATATAGGAAAGGCAGATCAGGGGCAGTACTTGTTTCAGACCCAAATGTCTACACCGGAAGCCACGGAAGAAAAGGCCCTTTCCGATTTCGCACTCGTGGATAAATAAGTTGACACTTCGGAAGCATTCAATGTAGATCATAATATTTTAAGGTTGTTAAACGTAATTTAAAAAAAGTAAAAATAACTTGAACGGACATAATCGGAATTATAATATTTTTATTTTTTCAATTCTGCTATCGAAATATCGGTATTATTCGAGTTCAATATCGGATTTTTGATCCGACATTCCGATATTATCGAAAACTGGTATCCATGCTCTATTGTAGACGAATTTAGCCGGAATATAAAATGAAAAGGGAAATTAAGAAACTTTGAAGGATTCTTTAAGTAAGAATTAATTATTCTACATTTATCAAAATGTAGGTATACTTCAATAGTATATTTAAGTATTCAAATCGATTTTTTTAATTCACAGACTTTGATTTGCAAAAAAATTCTAAACCTTTTTTCAGTCAGAACATGTATAGTTTCTATTTGACAGTAATTGGAATAAAGAAAATGCAAATTGCAGAATATGGTACGCATTTACAAAAGAAATTAACATTTCACGCCAAATTTCTGTGCAATTTGGATTGAAAAACTAGTAGTTTTTTTTCTGATTTTTCCAAAACAATTTTTGTCAAGTTGAAAGTCGCAATATTATCAATTTTTCTACCAAGTTTCAACTCAATCTGCTTAATAGTTTTTTAGTAATCCTGCGTTGACAGGCTGGAACGTTAGAAGTTTTTCGAATTACGCTTTGAAACTTTCGAAAAATATTCTACGTGCACTACTCCAAAAATTAGAGGAACAGAAAATGTCTTCAATTTCTTTTAGTGTTTTTTGAAGCACTGTATCTATGTGAACAATGTTCGTATCGAGACGAAAAAAAAAGCATTTTGAAGCTTCAAGTTTCTAGTTTTTAGCTCTTCCGGCAAACCATTTTTGTGAGCTACAGTTATCGCGCGATTATAAAAAATAGCAGGAGAAAAAAAATCTAATTTTTTTTTCTAGGGTCCACGCGCTCGGGAATTTTTTTTCAGTTAAATGATTGTGAAATTCGATTAGCTTGTTTATTCAGCATCAATTTGTTTTTTTTGTCTCTCTACGCCAATTTTTTGCTGAGATATCCGACTTTGAATGAAAAAAGACCCTTTTGTCTTTGATCATCAATATCTCAGCAGCTCATTATCGCTCAGGGAATTGAAGAGCAGCTTTGGAAACTTTAATACATTTCCTACAACACCCTTCCGTTGATTTTTAGTGAATTTTTTTTCTCACCCCCAACATTAATTTGAAAAAAATACCAAAAAATGATTTATTATGGTTTTTCAGTAAATCCACCACTACTTTACAAATATTGATAGAACGACTAATGGCGCCGGGATTTTTTGAACTCAATGTACACCCAACAGCCCTGTAAATTTTCAAATTGATCCATCGAACAGTTTTCCCGGATCGATTGATCAAAGTTGTACGAAACAATTAAACGGACAAGTGTATTGTTCCTAAACATCGTGTAACCATCATCAAAATGAAAATACCACTTTTCGTCGACTTTTTTCACAACTTTGCACTAGTTGCTTGTGAAATATAAGAAAAAAATTCGAAACACCAAAAAAACTTTAAAAATTGAAGAAATGTTCTGTTCCTTTAATTTCTTGGAGTAGTGTATCAAGTTCTACCGTTTGAAGAAGAAAAAAAATGAATCGATTTGTAATCTTTGTAAATGCATATCCCGCTTTCAGATTCGTTCGCGTTTGCTTAGGTTCGAAAAAACGTTATTGCCCAATTCTCGTCGTACCTGATAACTAACCGTAAATCCCCAAAGACATGCATGATCGCTCTATAACACCTTCGCCTTCGCACATTCCGACCAGCAATTATTCAGATCCGACTATCAAGGCCAATGTCTCATATTCTTCCGCAAAATTGTCCAATTGCCAAGTTTCACGAAGACACCGTCGCGAGGCCAATTACGTCATCACGAAACCCACCATAGGGAGGAGGCAGGACGATACGACACAAAAACAATTCACGCCCCGTCGATAATTGAACACAAAAATCTCTCACCTTTCTCAAAAGTCAATTGAAACATTATTAACCCTGTTTCTCTTTCATTTCTTCTTACTTAACACGTATCGCTCCTGGGCGGTCTCTCCGACCCTCATTTTTCTCGAAGAATACGTACATTTGGCGGCTCGCTTCCGGGCAATAATCTCATCATCCGAGCATTTTCAGAGTGAGTCTATTCGAAATCGATTTGGTAGAAAGAGCAGAAGAGAGAGAGAGAGAGAGAGAGAGAGAGAGAGACAGACAGAGCCAGACAGCCGTACCGGCAGGGGGGGGAGGGGGCTAATGTGTCGGATGAGGGGCTGCGGAAAAATTACGATTCGAGAGCGAGACGTTTGTTGCGGAATGGAATCGGGCGTGACGTGTAAAAGGTGTTTTTGGCTGCAGCGTACGCAGCGGCATAACCTTTCGAGCGTGTAACCCCGACAGGAATATATATATATATATATATATATATATATATGGGATATTCCACATCATTTCAGCTAGCCCGTAAATAGTTTTTTTGTAAAATAGTACCCCATGAAAAAAATATCCACACCAATTTTTAGATTTATATCTCTTCTCTTTTATGGCTTATAATTTTCCAAAAAATGTCGATTTCAGACGTTTAGGAAACGTTCAAACGCTGATAACTCCAGAAGTAATTGAGATGTCGAAAAATGTCACTATATAATTTTGTCTTCAGTTTGAAGCATACTTTCGTTGAAAATATGAAAAAAATTATGAACCATCAAAGTCAGAGTTTTTTGCTTCTAAAGTGAAAACTATTTTTTTCAAAGATGATTGACTTTTTTATATTTATTCAAAAAATTATCTAAAGTAGAGTGACCCATTCTACGATTTTGAAGATTAGTCTCATCGTGGGCCCATTTTTGCTTCTATTTTTTTTTTATTAATCATATTTTTTAAGACGATTTTTATCATTTTAATGTTCAAATAATGCATATAATGATTTTGTGATTTTCAATTCGACTTCGACAGGCCTGAAACGGTTTATTTTTTATTTGTCGTACTTTAACGATTTTTTTTTAATTCGAAAGGTAAACCGTTTCTGGCCTGTCCAAGTCGAATTGGAAATCATAAAATCATTATGGGGCCAGTCCACTTTGAAAATTTCAAAAAATCGAAAGCAATCAAGACTTGAGGAAATCGACGATGATGAGCAATCAGAAGGGATTTTGTAAGGTGCAGGAATTGCCGATTGAGTTTAGGTAAGAGTTTTTCATAGTATAAACATCAATCGCGTTTTTCTCGAAACGTTTTCAAAATCTAGCTCCATCGTATCTCTAAAACGAATAAACCAATTCTCTTGAAATTTGAACCGCATATTGTAAACATGATTCGCAACAAGATGATCCTCGATGGATTTAAAATTTCGATTTTTTTTTTGCGAAAAACTGCGAAAAAACGCGTTTTTTAAAACTTTTTCCGTTTTTCATCTGCCACTTTTTTATTTTTTGATAAAACTTTATATCCGAGGGTCATATTGTAGCTGGTGTCATACTGAATCTCATGGACTTTGATTTTTTCGTTTCAGACAAGCCGTTGCCGAGTTGTGATGGAGCTTCCTAGCCAACCTATTTTTGAGGCGTTACGTTAAACTATAGTTTTTGTACATAAAAATGAATAAAAATGAATTAAATTTTAAAAAAAACGTATTTCAAGACTTTATTTATCAAGTCTACCAACTTTTATATTCATATCTTTCATAAAATCCTAAAAAAAATCGCCAAAATAGCCTTTTTCGTGGCTCCAGAGTGGGCTGGCCAATTGATAGCATTATTGGACATTAAAATGATAAAAAAGTTTAAAAAAATATATGATTAAGTAGAAAAAGAATAGAAAGAAAAATGGGCCCACGGTGAGACTAGTCTTAAAAATCATACAATGGGTCACTCTATTTTAGAGAATTTTTTGAGACAATCAAAAAAGGCAATCATCTTCAAAAAAATAGTTTTCTCTTTAGAAGAAAAAAAAACGGTGACATTGATGATTGATATTTTTTTCAGATTTTTTTACGAAAGTATGCTTCAAAATGACGAAAATATATATAGTGCCATTTGTCGATATCTCAACTAGTTCAGGAGTTATGAGCATTTAAACGTTTCCAAAACTTGTGAAATCGACATTTAAAAAAAATGATAACTCCGAAAGGAGAAAAGATAAAAATCGAAAAATTTGTGTGGATATTCCTTCCATGGGGTACAATTTTACAACAAACAAAATCAGAAAAACCACAAATGGTCGGGGTCACGGGCTAGCTGAAACGGCGTGGAATATCCCATATATATGGATATATATTTATATATAGATGTGTGCATATAAATGTGCATTTATATATATATATATATATATATATATATATATATATATGGCCGCAACGGATGTGCTTGTGTAGACGGGTACCAAAAACCCACACTGTAAGGCGCGTTCAGATTTTTCTTTGTGCTTTAAGGGGGGAACTCTCGAGCAGAGTGCAAAGGGACTTTCATGGATTTGGTGAAGTCTCGGGCGACCGCGCCGGTGCAATTCGGCACGGGCCATGATGGAGCTCTCTCTCTCTCTCTCTCCCTCTCTCTCTCTCTCTATCCGTCTCCCTCTAATCCTCTCAACAACGAGAGAGAAAGAGGCCCATAATAAAGTTCCCATACGATTTACGCCAGCTAATGTACACGAAAATGCGTACGTACGAGGAGACGGTAAGTACGGCCTGTACGGCCCTACTCTGTGACTAAACATTGCCCCACATATAGAGCATGAGCACCGGTTTTCTACAACATCGAAAAACCAGAATATCGAACCGGAAGTCCGATATTGGACTCGAATGATACCGAATTTCGACATCAGAGTTGAAAAAAATAAACTTTTTTTTTTTTTTTTCATTATACATTATACAATAATACATTATAATTGTTATGATTTGAATTGAAGTTACTTTTACTCGTTTTTTATTACGATTAAGAACCTCGAAACATTATTACCTGCATTAACTATTTCCGAAGTGTCAACTTATTTATTTACGAGGGTGGAATCAGAAAGGGCCTTTTCTTCCGCGGCTT